>JARQOD010000008.1:22597364-22649294 GCA_033576555.1 Oophaga sylvatica | reverse complement strand
ACAGAACACCATCCCTGGATCCCACAGTACTCTCTCCTTCTGAGACTCAAAGATGGGCTCCACCATAAGGTCATTCAGCAACGCCAGACTGCCATCTGGTAGTGCAGTCTGAAACTCCTGGCTAGAGGTAGCCAGAAACGACGCTAAGGCCCTAATCTCACAGGAACCCTCTAGGACCTGCCCTGGGTCAGTAACTGGTACTGTCATTCACCGGGATGATGAGGGTCCAGAAGGCAGCACATTACCTGCGTTCTGGGCACTCTGACTGCGGAAGACACCGGCTATGTAGACTGTCTACATAGGGGATAACAAGACTTTCCCATCAGCCTGACAGGTTGTGAGTAACTCTTTCCCCTCACCCTGACAGACTGGGGATACAACTATCACACCACTCTGACAGGCTGTGGATACTACCTTCCCACCACTCTGACAGACTGGGGACACAACTTTCCCACTCCCGGTCAGTCTGTAGGACACAACTTTCCCATCATCTGGACAAGCTGGGGATACTACTTTCCCCAATTCTGACAGGTTTGGGTACAGCTTTCCCATAATCCTGACAGACTGGGGATGCTACTTTCCCATCACCCTGGCATGCCCTGGATAAAACTTTCCCTTGACTTGGACAAGCTGTAGGTCACACTTTCCCACCATCTTGACAGATGGGAGATACTACTTTCCCACCATCCTGATAGGCTGTGGGACACACTTTCCCACCATCTGGACAGCCCTAGGATAAAACTTTTCCTGCCATCCCAGTTACCTCAGGAGCCATGCTAATCATCGGGCAGCTTCCACCGGCCATATCACAATGCATCGTGATACTAGTCAGCTGTCAGCTGCATGCGACCACCTTCCTTATGATCCATGTGCTTCTCCCCATCCTTCCCTAATTCCTCAGGAGCAATGCTAATCATGAGGCAATTACCACCGACCACGTCACAGTCCATTGTGACACTGGTCAGCTGCACCTAACCACCTGCTTCATGATCCCTGTGCCTGTTACCATGGCCTTTAGCACTGTTGCATGCTCCTTTTAGGAGATTCTCATAAACATCACCCTGAAGCGTGACATGGCTGAGTTCTCCTGTTCCACAAAATGCATCATCATTATGCATCACATTGACATTCACATTATCAACATTTGAAACACATGAGGCACCATATCTGGGAGGAATGTATTGAGCCACCAACCGTCCCAGATCAGTTCCCAATAAAACATTTGTGGGGAGGTTCTCAAACACCCCAATCCAGGATAATCCAGACCCTTAGTAAAGGTCGGCGAATGCCCGCAAACCTGGTGACAGAGAGGGTTTTTCCAGGGATGAGGTCTTCAGGGAACACAAACTCAGGGTGGGTAAGTGTTCATTTTGCGCCAATGTCCTTGAGCCACACATTGATGTTGTCACCCACAGTAACCAATTGCAAGTTTTCATGATCCCTCCCAACCACCCCACTACAAAAAAAAAGCTGCAGTAGGCCTCTGGGGCTCAGATGTGGGGTTCCTCTTCTGCCTACTCCCGGCAGGTGAGGCTTATGTGACTAGTTTGGTCATAGGTATAGCACAGGTGGGAGTCAGATGCAGGCCAGGTGATGGCCGGTGGCGCTGGACCCCCAGAGGACCACCTGTCAGGTGCAGTGGATGTTGACTTACCCCTTTCCAGCTGTCAATGGCTGACTTCAGCATGTCAAGTGTATGGTTGGCCTCATAGGTATTGGCCATAAGTGCGGCCTTGGCAGCCTTTTATGGCTCCCAGCCCATCACAAACTGTCAAACCTCCACAGGGAAAAGGAGAAATTAGTCCTTCAACATCAGGTCCTTCAGTTCCTCGTAGGTGATGACTGATAGTCCTTGGTCCCACTGCTCAAAGTTGGTTTTGAGTCCATCCACCACATCTCTTTAGCTAGCATGAGGTCCTTGCTGGATGGCCCGGAACTTTTTTTCAGTACACCTCAGGAGTCAGCTGATATATCTTTATCAGGACCTGTTTCATGGCCTCATAGTCTCGTCTTGGTCTCAGGCGAGAGAGGCAAATATCTCCAGAGCTTTGCCTTGCAGCCTTGGGGTTCACTGGTTCTCAGGCAAATGGTGCTGTCTGCATGCCTTTTCAAACCCCATCAAAAATGTGTCCAGATCTATGTCCTTTTCCATGACAAGAAAATGCTCAGGAGGAGGTTAATGGTTGGACATTACTGTAGTCATTGTTTAACAGGGTGGATGGCTCCTTCCGGAGTTGACAATGACAGCAGGGTAGGAAAAATAACTAAAACATAACTTTTAATAGTACCATAAAAGGACTATGAGTCCCAATACATAAACAGGCAACCCACTACAAACAACTAAAGTGCATGTGCTCAGAAAGCAATCAGTGCTCAAGATAAAAAACTGGTGCGATCTCACCAATATCAAGCTTCCTTCATTCAATGGATGTTCATTGAATGTCCAGACTAAACGTCTCTTTTCCTTTCTTGGATCAGACAATGGGTAAAGAAATGCATGTATAAAAAAAAGGCGGGGGGGGGTATTTTTATATTGCTGCCGCCCTAACAAGGGCAGTACCCTAGTATGATCCTATGAGAAGGTTACCCCTAGGGTCATGTTACCTCCCCAACGCGTTTCTCCCTCTGGGGGGTTTATCAGGGGGTTTTCATATAATTAAGACAATTTTCAATAAGCCCCCTTGCCGTGGCAAGTACAGCCCCTTTAACTGGCAAGTTATGCCAGCACCCCTGTACGAGGAAAAAAGAGTGACTTGATGTTGCAGATATTATGTACCATTTGTGCATCCGTTAAGTAAAATAGGTTTCTTGCATTAACTAATGTTAGTGCATTTGTTCAAGATCTGGGCAGGTGAGTGTTGCTGCCTTTTTGTTTGTTGTTTAAATAGATTTTTTGGAGACCTTGAGTCTCCTTTAGTGGCTTTGCTAAATAGTTTAGTGTAGGGACTCGTAAGCGTGGGGACCTTTGGCGCAGGTTACGAGCTTACGTATTTTGGCCAAAATATCAACTAATACCTCACTATTTTTGTATTTTTTCCACTATATTTTTCGGGGTGCAGCCAAGCCCAAACACGTCTCGTCTCGCATGAGGCGTGTTCACCCTGTGATGCATTGAGAGTGTGCTGGCCAGCCTGCCTAATCGAAAAGTAGAGGCGTGACTAATAGGCTGTGAACCAGACACTACGCAGTACCCTTGTCTGAACAACACCCTATGCGGGCCTTTATTGTGCAATTGTATACTGGGCAGTCACCCCCTCCCTGAATGGGTATGTGGTGAGTGGCTGTTGATCTGGTATTTTGCACCTATGTTACTAACGTCTTGCTTAATGGGCTGGCTGCACCCTGTAGTGCATTTGTTCCAAGATCTGGGCAGGTAAGAGTTGCTGCCTCTTTGTTCGCTGTTTTTAATATACATTTTTGGCTCTAACAGGTCTTTTCTATTTTTCTTTTCTGCTATTAAAAGAGCTCTTTTTAGAGACCAATCTGGGTATTCCCATTTTTTCTATCTGTTATGAAGTAAGTTAACCTCAGATTTTAGGGAATTGTCATCAGAACAATTTCTCTTTAGTCTAATATGTTCCCCCACTGGATTGATTTTATGACATGTTTTGAGTGACTACTCCGTCCATGCAAGACCGTATTACCTCCCACTGGTTTATGATGCGTTTTACTGGCTATGTATTGCTCTTCAACACCAGATAATTCCAAATCCAAAAAAACTATAGAGTTTTTATACTGTTTAAACATGAAGCGTCTGTTATAGTCATTGGTATTGATTTACGGTAATCAATAAAGCCTGGTGTGGCAGATACATCACCCCCCCCTATATAATGAGGGTATCATCGATGTATCTGCCATACCAGACCAAGTGATCAAAAAAGTGATCAGGAAACAACAACAAAAAAATTATACCAAAGGTACTTTATAAAAAAAAAAAAACACCTGTGTTTCCAGAAGTATCTTCTTCTTGAAAAACTTGGCAGGTTCGCCTTGCCTAAAAAATTCATTGTGTGCACAAACCCTAAAGCTCTTAACAAGCCTTAATATTAATAAACAGGAAGGATTTTTGGAAAGCCTGATCACATGAAAATTCAATTATCACATACATTAAATACACAAAAAGGATGAGCAGTGGCGTGACTTAAAGATTGTGAGCCCTAATGCAAAATCTCCAAAAGCGACCACAATTATCTTGGGTCTTTAATAGTATTGGTCTCCTTGTATGGAATAAAGGGGCTTTTAAGTGCTCCATGATACTCAAGGGCAGAGTGCGACAGCAACCCCTGCATCCACTATAGTTATTCCCCTGAGGACAAGCTCGGTATCTGTGGACAGTATTGTACAAAATAATCTAAATTTCTTACCTTTCTGCTAACGATCTGAGACGTGAAATAGAATCTTGAAGATCTTCTCTTAAAGTCCTGACTTTATATCTTCAAGACCGACATCAATGATAAGATAAGCGTGAACTAAACTATTACTTCATGTACTGTATTGTCTACTACTAACTTGGTAATGAAGATAGGAGAGAGCAAACTGCTGGGCGTCTACTGATCTGTATCATGGAGTCAAGTCCATTGGTTTGATAGAAAATCTCTCCAATTTCCAAAAAAATGCTGTCAATAAGCCTTGGATTGTAGAAGTAATTCCTAACTCTGGCTGTTCACATGCTGAATAACTGCTCTTTACTCTAGCTTGCAAATACGAAATTAGTTGATGTGGTTATATCGCACTCCGAGAACGGTCATAAATTGTATCTTGTAATTTGTGTTAACAATTGTGTCATAAAAGGTCACATTGTAAGCTTCCATACAGTTTTATAGAAAAAGAACAAAGGGCATAAAATGCAAACACAGAGAAATGCAGAAAAAAATCTACTGTATAGCACAAGAACAAACTACAGACCAGGCAAAGTACCGTATATGAAAGCAACTAATAAAGAACCAACATATGGGGTCCTACAGTCAACACTTATGCGGTTGCACAACCCCTGATGCACCCATATGTACAAATGGTAAATCCTGCATTCCAACATAAAAAATAAAAGACCCATGTCAATGAGCTTGGATGCAAAGAACACAAAAACAATATTTGTGTGTAACATATAGTCAAGTATAAACCAGTGCAAGAGTATATACTCTGCACAATAAACAACAGAGACAAAATTACTACAAAATGATAAGCGATAAGTTCCCAAGCACATAAATATATATACAGTCATGGCCAAAAGTTTTGAGAATGACACAAATATTATATTTTCACATGATCTGCTGCCCTCTGGTTTTTATGTGTGTGTTTGACAGATGTTTTTATCACAGACAGAAATATAATTGCAAACATATGAGTAACAAAAGCTTATATTGACAGTTATAATGAATTAATGCAGCAAGTCAATATTTGCAGTGTTGACCCTTCTTCTTCAGGACCTCTGCAATTCTCCCTGGCATTCTCTCAATCAACTTCGGGACCAAATCCTGACTGATAGCAGTCCATTCTTGCACAATCAATGCTTTCATTTTGTCCGAATTTTTAGGTTTTTGTTTGTCCACCCGTCTCTTGATGATTGACCACAAGTTCTCAATGGGATTAAGATCTGGGGAGTTTCCAGGCCATGGACCCAAAATCTCTATGTTTTGTTCCCTGAGCCATTTAGTTATCACCTTTGCTTTATGGCAAGGTGCTCCATCATGCTGGAAAAGGCATTGTTGATCGCCAAACTGCTCTTGGAGGGTTGGGAGAAGTTGCTCTTGGAGGACATTCTGGTACCATTCTTTATTCATGGCTGTGTTTTTAGCAAGACTGTGAGAGAGCCGATTCCCTTGGCTGAGAAGCAACCCCACACATGAATGGTTTCAGGATGCTTAACAGTTGGCATGAGACAAGACTGGTGGTAGCGCTCACCTTGTCTTCTCCGAATGAGGCGTTTTCCTGATGTCCCAAACAATCGAAAAGGGGATTCATCAGAGAAAATAACTTTACCCCAGTCCTCAGCAGTCCACTGCCTGTACCTTTTGCAGAATATCAGTCTGTCCATGATGTTTTTTCTGGAGAGAAGTGGCTTCTTTGCTGCCCTCCTTGAGACCAGGCCTTGCTCCAAGAGTCTCCGCCTCACAGTGCGTGCAGATGCACTCTCACCTGCCTGCTGCCATTCCTGAGCAAGCTCTGCACTGCTGGTAGCCCGATTCTGCAGCTGAAACACTTTTAAGAGACGGTCCTGGCGCTTGCTGATCTTTCTTGGGCGCCCTGAAGCCTTTTTGGCAACAATGGAACCTCTCTCCTTGAAGTTCTTGATGATGCGATAGATTGTTGACTGAGGTGCAATCTTTCTAGCTGCCATACTCTTCCCTGTTAGGCCATTTTTGTGCATTGCAATGATGACTGCACGTGTTTCTTTAGAGATAACCATGGTTAACAGAAGAGAAACAATGATGCCAAGCACCAGCCTCCTTTTAAAGTGTCCAGTGGTGTCATTCTTGCTTAATCATGACAGATTGATCTCCAGCCATGTCCTCATCAACACCCACACCTGTGTTAATGGAGCAATCACTGAAAAGAGGTTAGCTGGTCCTTTTAAGGCAGGGCTGCAATGATGTTGAAATGTGTTTTGGGGGATAAAATTCATTTTCTAGCCAAATATTGACTTTGCAAGTAATTGCTGTTAAGCTGATCACTCTTTATAACATTCTGGAGTATATGCAAATTGCCATTAGAAAAAGTGAAGCAGTAGACTTTGTAAAAATTAATATTTGTGTCATTCTCAAAACTTTTGTCCATGACTGTAAGTGCAAAAGAAAGCGACATGGGACAGTATACACAAAATAAGTGTAAGCAGAGGTTGAGCAGGAGGTTTTGGGGTAGATTTCAGATGCATATCACTGCTTACTAAGACTTCCTCGGGCATTTTTAAGGCGTCCTTATGTAGATTTTTTTTTTAGATTTCTTATTAAACATTCTAGTCTTTTTAGTGGTTTAATAAAATATGTATATAAGTATTTCAACTGTTATTATATGTTGAATGTTTGATAATAATAATAAGGCCTTAAGATTACTGATATTAGTAGGAGGATAAAAGTTTACAAAACAGTTTGCCCAGGAAGAAGCTGTCAGGAGAAACCCAGAGTCTTCTTATTGATTTTGTGTATTATGAGCTTTTATTTCATCTGGATTTTGTAAGTATAATTAAAGCCATATTTTGGATAAAGTGTACCTGTCTGGGCTGCTCTATTATCTTTTGAGGTGATTTTTATTAGGAGACAAAAGATCTTGCTACCTAAAGAGGCCGGGAATCTTTTTATCATAGATCACTTCCACATGGTTTGTCTGGTCTGTTGATTGTAAATGTGAAATTAAGAAGATTTTTAGATATTTCCTCACCATTTTTGCTTTATACTGTTCTTTCTCTTGGTAATGTGATGGTATTTTAAAGTGTGTAGCAACATTGATAATGTACAAACATTACTGTTATGTCATGGGCAGGTCAATTGTTAGCTGTAAACTATGCAGTAAGAACTATGGTCTGCTTACTGGAGGGCTTCAGGTAAGGTGTTTTGACTCTGATGGCCTTAAAATACTGTGTCATGTTCCACCTCCTTAAACTTTGCACTAGAAATAACACAATTTTGCTCCTTTAATATTAAAGAAAACCCTCTTTATTAGACATCAAGAAACCACTTTGCCATACTATGTATGACTTGATACTTTGAGCTTTCTTTTATTATCTCACAGGCTTTACAATAAGATTGCTCCCATCCTTTCAAAGGGTTCACCCTATATCGGGCTCTCCAATTGAAATACTTTCTATATTTCTCATCATCTGTGTCCAATTCAAGAAGGTAGGCAGCAAGTTCCTTTGCAGATGGGAAATCATCGACATGTATGAAGGCATCTCCGGGGACAAAGCGTTCATAATTTTCACGAGAGGTGCCAAGTACAATTGGCACTGCCCATGAACCCAAAGCATTCACCCATAGTTTCTCCGTAATGTAATCTGGGTAGATGGAGTTCTCGAATGCCAAATAGAATTTATACTGAGATATGGTCGAATGAAAATTCTCCTTTTCTAGTCTCATGTGTTTGGCCCCATAAATATCAACAGATATGTGCTTCCTCAGCTCCTCATAATAATCTATGCGACGAATACGGGGTACCATTTGCTGACCACCCAAGATAGCAACTTGGATTTTGCCGGAATTGTAAAGTTTTGAGGCTCCCTCAAAATTCGACTTGACCGTATGGAGTGTAAATATCCGAATCGTGACGGAATGTCATCGTCATGTTGAACAAATTATTCAGAATATCCAGGTTTGAGATAATAAGCGGTGGCTCCATGTTAAGCCACACCCAACGTTGATCGGGGTTTCTTGGTTGCTGGGGCAAAGAGTATTTATTGCCCATAATATCTGCATGATGGATGATGACGGCATCGGCTGCACTATACAGACCTCTATCTGCGGTTAGCTCACACCCCGTAATTCTAAACTCTGACTCACATCTATCTAATGCAAATTGAGCACCCCATGGCCAATTCCAAACCAGGACAAGAGTCTCTTTTGGAGGTGGAAGGATTGTTGGGTTTGTGGTTGTCACATTTTCAACTCCTGTATTAGGCCTTGTTGTTGTTTGTGGATATTTTGGACATTGGAAAATCAGGTTAATGTGTTTCCAATTATATGAACCAAGGAATATGATGAACAATAGAGCCATTATGATGATAGGGTATTGCTTGTCCTTTGCCGCCATACTGTTTTCATTCTGTAAAGAGCACAAAGAATAAATAATGATTAATGCACATTGTCAAATTAATTCAAATTAGTAAGGTTAGTTTTTAAGGGGTTGCCCAAAAGACTTGATCGCCTTTAAAATAACAAAACCATCCTTCCTTACCCCTTGTCTCAGTAGCCATGCCTTTCCATTTCCTCGAGCATGCCATTTGTGGTCATGCCCAGTTTGATGGCACAGGGACTGCTAGGCCAAATGATTGACTGCAGCAGTCATGTGACATCACTATTGCTACAATGGAGAGGAGGGTCTGGAGTGGCATGAATTAAGTAATGATAAGTTGCTTATTTTAAGGAGTTCAAGCTTTTAAATAAAATAATGGACAACACCTTTAAAGGGCTGCTCCGGTTAGTACAAGTAATTATCTACCTGTAGGATAACTGATAATAGCAAAATCGGTGGATGTCCAATCATTGAGACCAGTTGGCAGAACAGCATTTCCCATTAAAATGGAGCAGTGTGTGTGGGTCTCAGCAGTAAGACCCACACAAATATAGCAATTATCTCTGAAAGATGAGTGAATTAACTCACAGTATCATTGTTCAGTGGCCATGTCAGTAGTCCGTGCCTGTGGGCTGAGATTCAAGCAAGTCTTCTAATTTGTATGCCTGGCACGATGTCATGAAGAACGTATGATGTCACACTGAACCTACTAATCAGAAGAGGAACTGAGGATACATGCAGGAAGGAAGGGGTCAACAGGGCTGACTACTGAACCAGGGGACTGCAGACCAATTTGTTCATCTTTGGTTATAACCTATCCTTTACAGTCCATACAGCCGAGAATTTTTTCTTTTGCTATTGCCTTCAAGTCTTCCTCCCCAGTGTTGGATTCACAGCTACACCTCTCATTTCCACTGTATAATGTCCTCCTTGCTGCTGCTGTTTATGACCATGTGCTGCAAAAGACAGGAGAAGGAATATGTTATATATGTGTATGCAAACTGTGAGAGGCATCATAGCAGTAAGTCTCTACCCACTAGCTCAGAGACAACTGAAAATTAGAGATAGAGTCTGAAGCTAGTAAAAAAGGCAGACTATAAGTTATATATTATCTGGAAATAATGGTATTCATCATGACAGATTATTCTGAAAAGTCGTCAGATATGCTTTAAAAATATATATAAATATATGGTGGACAGATTATGTCATATTTCACCACAAAATTTTAAGCACAGGATGGCTAAGCAGCAGCAATACACTGATGTGTATGAACATATTTATCATAGTGTTTAAGATCTTTATTACTCAGTTATGTGTTTGTTGACCTAATGTAATTTAGGCAAGACTCATCAACTTCAAACATTGTGTCTTGATGCTTGAGGAAGGCGATGTCAATGTTTTCGATGGGGAAATGGTATGTCATGTTGTGAAATTCTCATAGTTTTCAGTAAGAATGTCTGTTGGGGTTGGCAGATACAGCTGAACACTTTACCAGCAGTCTCCATTAGTGCCATAAATTATATTGTGGGTCTGTATTGTAGTGTCCTGTAGAGAAATGTTATTCCATGTTCTGCAGATACATGTCTTATGGGAACACCACGTGGCAGCACACGGAGGACAAGACCCATGCACGCCACAATGGATTGACACTATGACACTATTCCAACTTTTTCTTATTTGATAAAGCCGATAACAATAGATGGCTGCAATCATCTGAACAGCACATAGAAACAAAGGCGTTTACGTTAGGTCAACCTGACATGAACACTGATAGGTAATTTATTATTAAAAAAAAAAAAAAAGGCTGCACTCAAGCATACTAAAGCATGACAACATAGAATATATGAAATTTTGAATAGCAATATGGCTTTGGAATATAAGGAAAAATTTGAGACGCTTAGTATAAACATTTGGCCAAACATTTTAAAGCTCAACAACCATCGTCAAGGTGGTCTCAATTCTGTTGAGTCCCTAACCTAATGTGAACATACCTCTATTAGGCTGATATCTGAATTCTGGGCGAATATGCACCTCTGTCAGTAATGCCTGCATATGTGGGTAAAGTAGGGAGCCGGTGTAATTAAAATCACCACCTGGTGGGAGCGGAGTGCTCGGTCAGCAAGCTAACATTCAAAAGACAAAAAACCTGACTGGCACTTCCAGACTAATGTGAACTAGGTGCAAACCAAAGGGAGCTACCCTCATGTAAAACATCCAAAAAAAAAGGCTGCACTCAAGCATACTAAAGCATGACAACATAGAATATATGAAATTTTGAATAGCAATATGGCTTTGGAATATAAGGAAAAATTTGAGACGCTTAGTATAAACATTTGGCCAAACATTTTAAAGCTCAACAACCATCGTCAAGGTGGTCTCAATTCTGTTGAGTCCCTAACCTAATGTGAACATACCTCTATTAGGCTGATATCTGAATTTCTGGGCGAATATGCACCTCTGTCAGTAATGCCTGCATATGTGGGTAAAGTAGGGAGCCGGTGTAATTAAAATCACCACCTGGTGGGAGCGGAGTGCTCGGTCAGCAAGCTAACATTCAAAAGACAAAAAACCTGACTGGCACTTCCAGACTAATGTGAACTAGGTGCAAACCAAAGGGAGCTACCCTCATGTAAAACATCCAAAAAAAAGGCTGCACTCAAGCATACTAAAGCATGACAACATAGAATATATGAAATTTTGAATAGCAATATGGCTTTGGAATATAAGGAAAAATTTGAGACGCTTAGTATAAACATTTGGCCAAACATTTTAAAGCTCAACAACCATCGTCAAGGTGGTCTCAATTCTGTTGAGTCCCTAACCTAATGTGAACATACCTCTATTAGGCTGATATCTGAATTTCTGGGCGAATATGCACCTCTGTCAGTAATGCCTGCATATGTGGGTAAAGTAGGGAGCCGGTGTAATTAAAATCACCACCTGGTGGGAGCGGAGTGCTCGGTCAGCAAGCTAACATTCAAAAGACAAAAAACCTGACTGGCACTTCCAGACTAATGTGAACTAGGTGCAAACCAAAGGGAGCTACCCTCATGTAAAACATCCAAAAAAAAAGGCTGCACTCAAGCATACTAAAGCATGACAACATAGAATATATGAAATTTTGAATAGCAATATGGCTTTGGAATATAAGGAAAAGTTTGAGACGCTTAGTATAAACATTTGGCCAAACATTTTAAAGCTCAACAACCATCGTCAAGGTGGTCTCAATTCTGTTGAGTCCCTAACCTAATGTGAAAATACCTCTATTAGGCTGATATCTGAATTTCTGGGCGAATATGCACCTCTGTCAGTAATGCCTGCATATGTGGGTAAAGTAGGGAGCCGGTGTAATTAAAATCACCACCTGGTGGGAGCGGAGTGCTCGGTCAGCAAGCTAACATTCAAAAGACAAAAAACCTGACTGGCACTTCCAGACTAATGTGAACTAGGTGCAAACCAAAGGGAGCTACCCTCATGTAAAACATCCAAAAAAAAAGGCTGCACTCAAGCATACTAAAGCATGACAACATAGAATATATGAAATTTTGAATAGCAATATGGCTTTGGAATATAAGGAAAATTTGAGACGCTTAGTATAAACATTTGGCCAAACATTTTAAAGCTCAACAACCATCGTCAAGTTGGTCTCAATTCGTTATATTCAATTCGTTATATCAAGCGTCTCAAATTTTTCCTTATATTCCAAAGCCATATTGCTATTCAAATTTCATATATTCTATGTTGTCATGCTTTAGTATGCTTGAGTGCAGCTATTTTTTTTGCATGTTTACATAGGAGTCGGTAGTCTTGCACTAGTTCACATTAAGTCTGAAGTGCCAGTCAGGTTTTTTGTCTTTTGAATGTTAGCTGCTGACCGAGCACTCCGCTCCCACCAGGTGGTGATTTTAATTACACCGGCTCCCTACTTTACCCACATATGCAGGCATTACTGACAGAGGTGCATATTCGCCCAGAAATTCAGATATCAGCCTAATAGAGGTATGTTCACATTAGGTTAGGGACTCAACAGAATTGAGACCACCTTGACGATGGTTGTGAGCTTTAAAATGTTTGGCCAAATGTTTATACTAAGCGTCTCAAATTTTTCCTTATATTCCAAAGCCATATTGCTATTCAAAATTTCATATATTCTATGTTGTCATGCTTTAGTATGCTTGAGTGCAGCCTTTTTTTTTTAGTTCACATGTCTGAAGTGCCAGTCAGTTTTTTGTCTTTTGAATGTTAGCTTGCGACGAGCACTCCGCTCCCACCAGGTGGTGATTTTAATTACACGGCTCCCTACTTACCACATGCAGGCATACTGACAGAGGTGCATATTCGCCAGAATTCAGATATCAGCTATAGAGGTAGTTCACTTAGGTTAGGGACTCACAGAATTGAGACCACCTGACGATGTTGTTGAGCTTTAAATGTTGGCCAATGTTATACTAAGCGTCTCAATTTTTCTTATATTCAAAGCCATATTGCTATCAAATTTCATTATTCTATGTTGTCAGCTTTATGCTTGAGTGCAGCCTTTTTTTTTTGGATGTTTTACATGAGGGTGCTCCCTTTGTTTGCACCTTTCACATAGTCTGGAAGTGCCAGTCAGGTTTTGTCTTTTGATGTTGCTTGCTGACCGAGCACTCCGCCCACCAGGTGTGATTTAATTACACGGTCCTACTTTACCCACATATGCAGGCATTACTGACAGAGGTGTATTCGCCAAATTCAGATATCAGCCTAATGAGTATGTTCACATTAGGTTAGGACTCACGATTGAGACCACCTTGACGATGGTTGTTGAGCTTTAAAATGTTTGCAAATGTTTTATAAGCGTCTCAAATTTTCCTTATATTCCAAGCATATTGCTATTCAAAATTTCATATTTCTATGTTGTCATGCTTTAGTTGCTTGAGTGCAGCCTTTTTTTTGGATGTTTTACATGAGGGTAGCTCCCTTTGGTTTGCACCTAGTTCACATTAGTCTGGAATGCCAGTCAGGTTTTTGTTTTTGATTTAGCTTGCTGACCGAGCACTCGCTCCCACCAGGTGGTGATTTTAATTACACCGGCTCCCTACTTACCCATATGCAGCATTACTGACAGAGGTGCATATTCGCCCAGAATTCAGATTCAGCTAATGAGGTATGTTCACATTAGGTTAGGGACTCAACAGAATTGAGACCACCTTGACGTGGTTTTGAGCTTTAAAATGTTTGGCCAAATGTTTATATAACGTCTCAAATTTTTCCTTATATTCCAAAGCATTTGCTATCAAAATTTCATATTTCTATGTTGTCATGCTTTAGTATGCTTGAGTGCAGCCTTTTTTTTGGATGTTTTACATGAGGGTAGCTCCCTTTGGTTTGCACCTAGTTCACATTGTCTGGAAGTGCCAGTCAGGTTTTTGTCTTTGAATGTGCTTGCTGACCGAGCACTCCGCTCCCACCAGGTGGTGATTTTAATTACACCGCTCCCTACTTTACCCCATATGCAGGCATTACTGACAGAGGTGCATATTCGCCCAGAAATTCAGATATCAGCCTAATAGAGGTATGTTCACATTAGGTTAGGGACTCAACAGAATTGAGACCACCTTGACGATGGTTGTTGAGCTTTAAAATGTTTGGCCAAATGTTTATACTAAGCGTCTCAAATTTTTCCTTATATTCCAAAGCCATATTGCTATTCAAAATTTCATATATTCTATGTTGTCATGCTTTAGTATGCTTGAGTGCAGCCTTTTTTTTTGGATGTTTTACATGAGGGTAGCTCCCTTTGGTTTGCAACCTAGTTCACATTAGTCTGGAAGTGCCAGTCAGGTTTTTTGTCTTTTGAATGTTAGCTTGCTGACCGAGCACTCCGCTCCCACCAGGTGGTGATTTTAATTACACCGCTCCCTACTTTACCCATAATGCAGGCATTACTGACAGAGGTGCATATTCGCCCAGAAATTCAGATATCAGCCTAATAGAGGTATGTTCACATTAGGTTAGGGACTCAACAGAATTGAGACCACCTTGACGATGGTTGTTGAGCTTTAAAATGTTTGGCCAAATGTTTATACTAAGCGTCTCAAATTTTTCCTTATATTCCAAAGCCATATTGCTATTCAAAATTTCATATATTCTATGTTGTCATGCTTTAGTATGCTTGAGTGCAGCCTTTTTTTTGGATGTTTTACATGAGGGTAGCTCCCTTTGGTTTGCACCTAGTTCACATGATTTTAATTACACCGCTCCTACTTTACCCATATCAGCATTACTGACAGAGTGCATATCGCCAGAAATCAGATATCAGCCTAATAGAGTATGTTCACATTAGTTAGGACTCACAGAATGAGACACCTGACGATGGTTTGAGCTTTAAATGTTTGGCCAATGTTAACTAACGTCTCAAATTTTTCCTTATATTCAAAGCATATTGCTATTCAAAATTTCATATATTCTATGTTGTCATGCTTTATAGCTTGAGTGCAGCTTTTTTTGGATTTTTACATGAGGGTAGCTCCTTTGTTTGCCCTAGTTCACATGTCTGGAAGTGCCAGTCAGTTTTTGTCTTTGAATTTTAGCTTGCGACCGAGCACTCGCTCCACCAGGTGGTGATTTAATTACACCGTCCTACTTTACCCATATGCAGGCATTACTGACAGAGGTGCATATTCGCCCAGAAATTCAGATATCAGCCTAATAGAGTATGTTCACATTAGGTAGGGACTACAGATGAGACCACCTTGACGATGGTTGTTGAGCTTTAAATGTTTGGCAATGTTTATACTAAGCTCTCAAATTTCCTTATATTCCAAAGCCATATGCTATTCAAAATTTCATATATTCTATGTTGTCATGCTTTAGTATGCTTGAGTGCAGCCTTTTTTTTTGGATGTTTTACATGAGGGTAGCTCCCTTTGGTTTGCACCTAGTTCACATTAGTCTGGAAGTGCCAGTCAGGTTTTTTGTCTTTGAATGTTAGCTTGCTGACCGAGCACTCCGCTCCCACCAGGTGGTGATTTTAATTACACCGGCTCCCTACTTTACCCACATATGCAGGCATTACTGACAGAGGTGCATATTCGCCCAGAAATTCAGATATCAGCCTAATAGAGGTATGTTCACATTAGGTTAGGGACTCAACAGAATTGAGACCACCTTGACGATGGTTGTTGAGCTTTAAAATGTTTGGCCAAATGTTTATACTAAGCGTCTCAAATTTTTCCTTATATTCCAAAGCCATATTGCTATTCAAAATTTCATATATTCTATGTTGTCATGCTTTAGTATGCTTGAGTGCAGCCTTTTTTTTTGGATGTTTTACATGAGGGTAGCTCCCTTTGGTTTGCACCTAGTTCACATTAGTCTGGAAGTGCCAGTCAGGTTTTTTGTCTTTTGAATGTTAGCTTGCTGACCGAGCACTCCGCTCCCACCAGGTGGTGATTTTAATTACACCGGCTCCCTACTTTACCCACATATGCAGGCATTACTGACAGAGGTGCATATTCGCCCAGAAATTCAGATATCAGCCTAATAGAGGTATGTTCACATTAGGTTATAGGAAAGATGTGTATCTTCGTACCGTGTTAGCCAGTTAGCCAGACACATTAGGTTAGGGACTCAACAGAATTGAGACCACCTTGACGATGGTTGTTGAGCTTTAAAATGTTTGGCCAAATGTTTATACTAAGCGTCTCAAATTTTTCCTTATATTCCAAAGCCATATTGCTATTCAAAATTTCATATATTCTATGTTGTCATGCTTTAGTATGCTTGAGTGCAGCCTTTTTTTTTTGGATGTTTTACATGAGGGTAGCTCCCTTTGGTTTGCACCTAGTTCACATTAGTCTGGAAGTGCCAGTCAGGTTTTTTGTCTTTCCTAGGTAATTTATTATTATTATTTATTATTATTATACATTTTTATAGCGCCATTTGTTCCATGGCGCTTTACATGTGAAGAGGGGCAAATATAGACAAGTACAGTAAACATGAGCAACACAAGGCACACACAAGTACAGAAGGAGAGAGGACCCTGCCCGCAAGGGCTCACAGTCTACAGGGATGGGTGAGGATACACTAGGAGAGGGTAGAGCTGGTCGTGCGGTGGTTCAGTAGACTGATGATCACTGCAGGTTGTAGGCTTGTCGGAAGAGGTGGGTCTTCAGGTTCTTTTTGAAGGTTTCCATGGTAGGCGCGAGTCTGATGTGTTGGGGTAGAGAGTTCCAGAGTATGGGAGAGGCACGGGAGAAGTCTTGTATGCGGTGGTGGGAAGAAGAGATAAGAGGGGAGTAGAGGAGGAGATCTTGTGAGGATCGAAGGTTGCGTGTGGGTATGTGTGTAGCCCTGGTACACAATACCAGGAGGATGAGTGGAGAGGTAACAGTTAAGGGCTCTTCATGACATCACGTACACTTCGGACACACCCAGCAGGGGTGTGGAGGGGAGTGATTCATTCAGTCAGATTCCTGTCCTTGGACAGAGCAGACGTGTTCAGTCTGAGCCTGTTAGCAGTTCAGAAAGTGGAGGCTAGTACAGGTGGTCTAGTTCACCTCAGCCTAGTCAGAGCTGTGCCCCACTGGAAATCGGACTGAGATATCTATTAAGAGTTGAGCAAAACGAAGGGCAAAGTGGAAGAGAGCAGAGAAGTGCCATAGGTATAGGATACCTGCACATTGCTACCGGTCACTGGAGACCGAAGGATCACTATAGCTCCAAGCATAGTGGTAAGAAGACCAGAGACTTACCGGACCTTAGGTCGCGGCAAGCAGCCCCGAATAGTCAGTACGTAACTGGGGTCAGGGGAAGTGAGGACCTTGAGTCAGTGCACGACAAGATAGGAATTCAGCTTTCTCACAGGAAGGCTCCGACCACAAAAACTGACCGGGCAGAACAGCTTTGGAATAGCTGGAATTATAGAGGGAACTACGCTTCAAGCTGGTTGGACTCATCATCACTGGACAGTAAAGGAGGCCCCTAACTTGCTTAACCGTTGCCTCAAAGCTCATCCTCCATCAACCCCATCAGCCTCCCTGGGAACTGCCTTACCATCTTACAAGTAAAGGTATGGAAAGACGCTGATGTGTGAGACTGTGTTATTTACTTGCATGCCTGCACAACCCTGCTTTAACTACCGACCTGAGGGAAGAGTCCCACCTGTAGGGGACCCGACATCTAGCTGCCTCACCATCCCCTCAGAGATCTACAGCAGCGCTGGTACAAATTACCAGAAGACTACAGGTGGCGTCACGAACTGTATATAAATCTATCCCCTGTAAATATATCCCCAACATACGCCAGACCGCCAGGGCCACAGACCGAGCCACCGCTACCTGTGACAACCCCATAGACTTCCATGGGCTCGGCTCTGAGTACCCCATTGCCCTGGTAACCCACAATTGTGGTGGCGGGTCGATACAACTTTGGCGTCACGAACAGGATACGAAACTTGCAGCATTGCGAGCCCTGTGTGCCTGTGGATTGTTTTTGTGAAAAAGGACTGTTTGCACTTTTGGCGCCAAAAATCGCCATCTTTGTCGCCATATTCGCGCCCTCAGGCGCTGGAGAAGAAGGTGGGCGTACCTGAAAGAGCGCGCAGAGTCTTGGACACTCCCCCGGCTCTGACTCAGCGGCAGGTCCTGCAACAGGAAGTGAACACTCTGACATCAGAGCGCCTGCGACGAAGGTCCTGTTCCCACTGCGGTGCCTGTGAAATAGCAGCGTCTGAAACCGGTAGGCTCCGTTTAACCAAGGGGGCGCTAAGATGTCACAACAACCGGCTGACAGTGCGGCCCCAGCCGGAGTCCCCAATCCCGCACCGCCTGGTATTGTAGCGCCAGATGGGGGTGCAGGCCCCGCACCCAGTCCGGTAGTCCCGATCATGCCACTAACGCTCCCATATATGCCTGGGGTGAAATGGCTTCCCCAGTACAGCGGTGAGCCAGGCACATTAGCAGGCTTCAAGCGGAAGTTATGCAGCATCCTAGAAATGTACTCCATGCCTGAGAGACAAAAAGCTGCTGTGCTAATAGGGCAGCTAACTGGCGCTGCTGAGAGGGAAGTGGAGACTTGGGATACCGTTGATCAGGAGTCGGTACCTGCGATCTTCCTTAAGCTGCATGCCATATTTGAAGACCGCACAGAAACGGATCTCCGGATGGCCTTCTATCACTGTTCACAACAGCCAGGTGACAGCATCCGGGACTACGCTTGCCGACTACAGGGAGCCCTGAGAGCCCTCAAGCAAATTAACAATTTAAATGCTATCGACGAGAATAAAATGCTGAAAGAACAATTTATACAGGGATTGAGATCCCAAGAGGAACGCAGAACTGTAAACTGGTGGTCCTTAGACCATCCGGATGCTACCTTTGATGCCCTAAAGGACATGGCAATAAAAGGGCTGCGGCCCCTGGGCAAACCCGAGGTGGCAACCCAACATCATCAGGCTGAAGTCACTCTGGAACCGGCAGTAACCCCCTTTTCCCCGCTAGTGGCTGAAGCCAAAGCGCAGGTGACACCTCCTAGTGAATTGGACTGTCTGCGCTCAGAGGTGCGCCAGCTGACTAAAAATCTGGCTGCTGTAATGAGTGCCCTGCAGCTGCGGAAAGAGGAGGAAGGAAAGATCTTGTTAGCTGACTGCCCAGAAGACGTCCCGTGGATGCACCGGAGAAGAAAGAAGACGTCGCCCCCCCAGAAGAGGACAACGCCACCCCCAGGAGCGACCTCTGATCAACACCCTCCTCGTCGAGAGATCATCTGTTACCGATGCAACCGGAAAGGTCATCTGTCTCCACAGTGTCCTTTAAACGGGCAGAACCTGGGTCCAAGGGCCAACACCCAGGAGAATACCCGTCAGGCCCCCTAGACTGGAACCGCAGGTATGTGGGCGGGCGACCCTACCTGTCTATTATTCTAGATGGTATTGCTGTTCCGGCATTGTTAGACACTGGGTCGCAGGTGACCCTAATACCTGATGCCCTATATACCAAGTACTGGTCAATGGACAGTCTTAAACCTCCGAGCCTTGACTTTACCGTGTATGCTTCTAATGGTCTTCCTGTAGAAGTACTCGGGACAAAATGTGTAGATGTAAAAGTGGGCAGAGAGGAGTTGAAAGACCAGGGGCTTCTGGTAGTAAAGACTGTAAATGAGGAGAACGGTTTAAATATAATTTTGGGTACTAACATTATCGGTAATTGTTTGGAGAAGTTGTGTTCTTGCTCCAACAGCTCGCTGAGATTGCCCGACCAAGGCAGAGAGGAGTAATCCAAAGAGAGATCCGGGCCCTGGTGTGTCAGCAGCAAGCGAAGCTTACCGACGGCGAAATTGGTAAATGTACGGGTCACTGACTCGGATCCTATTGTGATACCCCCAATGAGTGAAATGATAATCTGGTGCAGGGCAGCCATAGGTCTGAGAGGACAGAATTACCAAGCTGTAGTAGAACCCCACCATTCAGAACATAGACCTACACTTATGACTGCTAGAGGAGTAGTAGAAGTGGTGAATGGAAGAGTACCGGTACGGCTTCTCAATTGGGGAGATGATGAGGTAAATTTACCCCGTTATGCAACCATTGCTAAACTACATGCTGTTGACAATAATTCTATTCTCCCGGCTGAGTCCTTAGACTCCTGTCAAATAGCGGAGGACAATGACCCAGCAACCCAGGTGGCGGAGTGGTGTCAGCAGCTCCATGTTGGGACGGACACCACTCCCGCTCACCAGAAGCAAGGGGTATTACGGGTGGTGCAAGAGTATGCCCAAGTGTTTAGCAAGCACCCACTTGATTTTGGGGTAATTAAGGGAGTCCAACATCATATCCCTACAGGCAGTCATCCTCCCATCAAAGAGCGGTACAGGCCTATACCTCCAGCTCATTATCAGAAGGCTAAAGAAATGTTGAATGATATGAAGAAAGCCGGGGTGATAAGGGATAGTTGTAGCCCCTGGGCAGCCCCTCTAGTTCTGGTTAAAAGAAAGATGGTAGTATGAGAATGTGTGTGGATTACAGGCAGGTGAACCGCATAACACACAAGGATGCATACCCGTTACCACGTATAGAGGAATCATTAGCTGCTCTGAAAACGGCTAACTACTTTTCTACCCTTGATCTGACTAGTGGTTACTGGCAAGTGGCTGTGGCTGAGGAGGATCGTGAGAAAACGGCTTTCACCACCCCAATGGGGCTCTGTGAGTTCGACAGAATGCCGTTTGGGCTCAGTAGTGCCCCAGGAACATTTCAGAGAGTGATGGAAAACTGTCTGGGACATCTCAATTTTGAAACCGTGCTGCTATACCTAGACGACGTTATCATGTATTCCAAGACATATGAGGACCATCTGAAGCACCTGGCAGAAGTATTCGAGTCCCTGTCCAGGTACGGGATGAAGTTGAAACCCTCAAAATGCCATCTACTCAAACAGAAGGTACAATACTTGGGGCACATCGTCAGTTCGGAAGGAGTAGCGCCAGACCCAGAGAAAGTCACTGCCATCCAGAAGTGGCCGGAGCCGAAGAACCTTAAGGAAGTGCGACAGTTCCTGGGACTAACGGGTTACTACAGGAGATTCGTGAAAGATTACACAAAGAAGGCAGCTCCTTTACAGGACCTCCTAGTAGGACAATCCCTAAAGAGCAGAAACCTTCCCTTTAATTGGGTAAAGAACAGGCTGAAGCATTCCAAAAGATGAAAGAGATCCTTACAGGTGATGAGATCTTGGCCTATCCTGATTACAGCCAACCGTTCCTGTTGTACACCGACGCCAGTAATGAAGGTTTGGGAGCAGTTCTCAGTCAGAAGCAGAATGGCCAAGAAAAAGTCATCGCATATGCCAGCAGAAAACTCAGGCCAACTGAGAGAAATCCGGAAAATTATAGCAGCTTCAAGCTGGAGTTTCTGGCGCTGGTCTGGGCCATCACTGAAAGATTTAAGCACTATCTGGCCTCCAATCGGTTCACTGCGTTTACAGATAACAACCCGCTAACGCACCTAGAAACGGCCAAGTTGGGTGCCATGGAGCAGCGATGGATGGCTCGGTTGTCCAATTACCAGTTTACTATCAAGTACCGGGCAGGTCGAAAGAATGCTAATGCTGACGCGTTGTCCCGAAGGCCGCATGACTCTGACACGGAAGAAGAATCGGACGACCTGGAAGAAATTGAGCTACCTGCGTTCCATCGAAATGGGGTAGTCCACGAGCATCGAGTCAACAGAAAGCAGTATGGTGCAACATTAAATCCTTTACCCCATCACAGTTGGAAAGAGACTCAGGACAGCGATCCAGTGGTCAGCCGTATCAAGGAGTTGTTAAGACAGGAAGGTTCCTCCTTGGAAAAGGATGCACCTATGTCAGCAAAGCTCCTGTGGAACGAGAAAAGCAGGTTGTTCCTATACCGTGAGAAGTTGTGCAGGAGATACGTCAACCCCAGAACCCACGAGATGGTCTGGCAAATAGTGGTCCCCAAGGCAGACGTCCCAATGGTGTTGGAAGCATACCACGATCAAGCAGGACACTTTGGCTGGAGAAAGCTGGAGACCCTGTTGAGATGCCGGTTCTACTGGGTAGGGATGCGCAGCTCCATCGAGAGGTGGTGTCGGAACTGTGGACCCTGTGGTCTCAGAAGAAAGGACTACGGTAGTCAGAAGGCCCCCCTGCAACCTATCCGGACGACTCGTCCTCTGGAGATTGTGGCCCTGGACCACGTCAAATTGTCGCCAAGTAGATCTGGATACTCGTACGCCCTGACCATGGTGGACCATTACTCCAGATTTCTGGTGGTTGTTCCAGTTAAGGACCAGACCGCAGTGACGGCCGCGAAAACCTTTCAAGCAAGCTTCTGCAGACCGCATGGGTATCCGGAGCAAGTATTAACCGATCAAGGACCTGCTTTTGAAGCTGATTTATTCAAGGAATTCTGTCACATGTACGGGTGTAAGAAAATTAGAACAACACCATACCACCCTCAAACCAACGGTCTTTGCGAAAAAATGAACCATATTGTCCTTGACTTGTTGAGATCCATACCGTTGGAAGACAGGAATCGATGGCCGGATTTACTACCTGATTTGGTTGATTTGTATAACCATATACCTGTAAGTTCAACTAACTGCACTCCAGCTTCTCTTATGAGAGCAAGGCCCGGAAAACTACCAATGGATCTAGAACTTGGAGTGGTAGAACCGGAGGCAGACGATGCCGTTGAAAACTGGGACATCAATCGGCAAGAGCAATACAGAAGAGTGCAAGTCTGCGTGGAGGAAAGTCTCAACAAGGCACGGGAGAAACAGGAAGATGTTTACAACCGAAATGCTCCTGCCAAGCCTTTGATGCCTGGAGAGGTAGTATTAAAAAGAAAAAGGAAGATGCACAAATTGGATAACCAGTGGGAGCAAGAACCCTACGTCGTACAAGATTCTAAATATGACAACAGAAAAGTTTGTGTCGTCAGTAAGGACGGAGGAAGAACAACAACCACTGTGTCCAGAGACCATTTGAAATTGTGTCCAGAACCCTTAAAGCGTTGTGAAAAGAACCCTGTCATCAATCAAGGAGAAAGAAAGGAAGAGGTCATACACACAGATCTGGGAGATTTTCCTGCGGATTGGCCCCGACTGGGAGATGCTGTGATAATTCCAGTGTTGCAGTTTTATCAGCCACAAGAGGAAGTTCTACCTCCAGTTGTGCCCGTGGTGCCAGTTGAGCCCGCTCAGGAGTTACCCATTCCAGCAACACCTCAACCTGTGGAATCTCAAGAAGGATCATCTGAAGCAGCGCCCCATACTATGGGATCCCCTGGTGAAGCTGACTCACACCGCCCAGCCATCAGTACGCTTGCCAGATCCATAGAAAGATTGAGGCAGTTCTATAGTTTGCCGTTACGCAGTGCAGACAGATCGCAACTTGATATACCTGAAGCTACACCACGTAGATCAGAGCGAATCACAAAAGGGAAGTTACCCATTAGATATCAGCAGTGATTATAACGAATTAATGTGAATATTGTAAAAAGTCTATATATATATATGTGTTTTTCCCTATTATGTCTTATAATGGACTCAGAGGCTGAGGACTGAGCCAGCCCAAAAACTGTATCTTGTGAATAGTTGCACTAAGGTGCCTTTTAATGGTTTCACATGAAGCCTTGACTTACCTCTGAACATAAAACCCGTGTGGTGAGGCACTGAGTGAGGTCTGCATTCGGATGTCCTGCAGCCCACCCAGGACCCACGTTGAAGGTTTGGTGCGGGTCCTTCACAAGTATATTGTCTATTTATATGAAAATGTTATTTAATATTTGTATTTTTCTATATTCAATGTGTTGTTTGCAACGTTCAAGACATTCTTACCTCCCGGATGGGACGAACTAATGTTCATGTTGATGTTAAATGCATAAACAAAAATGTCTCTTTATATTTATACAGCCCGGGAGTGCTGTCGTTTACCATGGGGGAATGTGTAGCCCTGGTACACAATACCAGGAGGATGAGTGGAGAGGTAACAGTTAAGGGCTCTTCATGACATCACGTACACTTCGGACACACCCAGCAGGGGTGTGGAGGGGAGTGATTCATTCAGTCAGATTCCTGTCCTTGGACAGAGCAGACGTGTTCAGTCTGAGCCTGTTAGCAGTTCAGAAAGTGGAGGCTAGTACAGGTGGTCTAGTTCACCTCAGCCTAGTCAGAGCTGTGCCCCACTGGAAATCGGACTGAGATATCTATTAAGAGTTGAGCAAAACGAAGGGCAAAGTGGAAGAGAGCAGAGAAGTGCCATAGGTATAGGATACCTGCACATTGCTACCGGTCACTGGAGACCGAAGGATCACTATAGCTCCAAGCATAGTGGTAAGAAGACCAGAGACTTACCGGACCTTAGGTCGCGGCAAGCAGCCCCGAATAGTCAGTACGTAACTGGGGTCAGGGGAAGTGAGGACCTTGAGTCAGTGCACGACAAGATAGGAATTCAGCTTTCTCACAGGAAGGCTCCGACCACAAAAACTGACCGGGCAGAACAGCTTTGGAATAGCTGGAATTATAGAGGGAACTACGCTTCAAGCTGGTTGGACTCATCATCACTGGACAGTAAAGGAGGCCCCTAACTTGCTTAACCGTTGCCTCAAAGCTCATCCTCCATCAACCCCATCAGCCTCCCTGGGAACTGCCTTACCATCTTACAAGTAAAGGTATGGAAAGACGCTGATGTGTGAGACTGTGTTATTTACTTGCATGCCTGCACAACCCTGCTTTAACTACCGACCTGAGGGAAGAGTCCCACCTGTAGGGGACCCGACATCTAGCTGCCTCACCATCCCCTCAGAGATCTACAGCAGCGCTGGTACAAATTACCAGAAGACTACAGGTGGCGTCACGAACTGTATATAAATCTATCCCTGTAAATATATCCCCAACATACGCCAGACCGCCAGGGCCACAGACCGAGCCACCGCTACCTGTGACAACCCCATAGACTTCCATGGGCTCGGCTCTGAGTACCCCATTGCCCTGGTAACCCACAATTGTGGTGGCGGGTCGATACATATGTACCGGGAGACCATGTCACAGATGTATGGAAGAGACAGATTGTGGATGGCTTTGTAGGTCATGGTTAGGGTTTTGAACTGGAGCCTCTGGACGATAGGAAGCCAATGAAGGGCTTGGCAAAGAGGAGAGGCTGGGGAATAACGGGGAGATAGGTGTATTAGTCGGGCAGCAGAGTGCAGGATGGATTGGAGTGGTGCCAGAGTGCTAGAGGGAAGGCCAGAGAGTAGGAGGTTGCAGTAGTCAAGGCGGGAGATGATGAGGGCATGCACTAGTGTTTTTGTAGAATCATAGAATGGTAGAGTTGGAAGGGACCTCCTGGGCCTTCTGGTCCAACCCCCTGCTCAAAGCAGGATTCTCTAAATCATCCCAGACAGATGTCTGTCCAGCTTCTGTTTGAAGACTTCAATTGAAGGAGAACTCACCACCTCTCGTGGCAGCCTGTTCCACTCATTGATCATCCTAACTGTCAAAAAGTTTTTTCTAATATCTAATCTGTGTCTCCTCCCATTCAGTTTCGTCCCATTACTTCTAGTCTTTCCTTGTGCAAATGAGAATAAAGATGATCCTTCTCCAATGTGACAGCCCTTGAGATATTTGTAGACAGCTATTAAGTCTCCTCTCAGTCTTCTTTTTTGCAAGCTAAACATTCCCAAATCCTGCAACCGTTCCTCATAGGTCAGTAGTTTCATGGTCAAGGAATGCCCGGATCCGGGAAATATTTTTGAGTTTGAGACGGCAGGGGGAGGCAAGGGTTTGGACATGTGGCTTGAAAGAGAGGGCAGAGTCGAGGATCACTCCGAGGCACCGAGCATGCGGGACTGGGGAAAGTGAGCAGCCATTGACGTTGATGGACAGGTCTGGTGGGGGGGTAGAGTGAGATGGGGGAAAGATGATGAATTCTGTTTTGTCCATATTCAGTTTTAGGAAGCGAGCAGAGAAGAAAGCAGAAATAGCAGACAGACATTGTGGGATTTTGGTCAGTAAGGTGGTGAGGTCAGGTCCAGATAGGTAGATCTGTGTGTCGTCGGCGTAGAGATGATACTGCAAACCATGGGATTCTATGAGCTGTCCCAGGCCGAGGGTGTAGATGGAGAAGAGTAGGGGTCCTAGAACTGAGCCTTGGGGAACACCGACAGACAGGGGGAGAGGTGAGGAGGTGGTGTGGGAGAGGGAGACACTGAATGTTCAGTTTGTTAGATATGATGAGATCCAGGATAGGGCCAAGCCTGTGATGCCGAGAGATGAGAGAATCTGTAGCAGGAGGGAATGGTCCACAGTGTCGAAGCAGAAGACAGGTCCAGGAGAAGGAGGACAGAGTAGTGTCGCTTGCTCTTAGCGGTTAGTAGGTCGTTGGTGACTTTAGTTAGGGCAGTTTCAGTTGAGTGATGCAGTCGGAAGCCTGATTGTAAGCGGTCAAAGAGGGAGCAGGAGGAGAGGTGGGAGGACAGTTCAAGATGGACATGCTGTTCCAGTAGTTTTGAGGCATAAGGGAGAAGAGATATCGGGCGATAGCTAAACACAGAGGATGGGTCAAGGGAGGTCTTTTTGAGAATGGGTGTGATCGAGGCAGGTTTGAAGGATGAGGGGAAGACACCATTTGTAAGTGAGAGGTTGAAGAGGTGTGTTAGAGTAGGGGTGAAGACAGTGGCGAGGCTAGGGATGAGGTGGGATGGGAGCGGGTCAAGCATGCAAGTGGTGAGGTGTGATCTTGATAGGAGGGTGGAAAGCTTTATAAAAGCACATTGAGTGCAGATTCTTATAATTTACAAGTATGGCCGACGTCACACTGCCGAGATTGATGCGAGTTAGTCGCACGACTTTCTCGCATCAACACCGGCACGGCCGCCCGCTCTCAGACCCAAGTGCGCGGCGGCATAGAAATACATACAGCCGCACACTCAGGTCCGAGAGCGGGTGGTGTTGATGTGAGAAAGTCGTGCGACTAACTCGCATCAAACTCGGCAGTGTGACGCCGGCCTATCAGTAAGTTTCCAATAATGGACATTATGCATAACATACATTCCAGTTGTGCACTTGCTTCAAATTGCACAAAAAGGTTTGCAGGACCACGATCCAGTGGCCACATTGGAAGTCTTTGGCCACCAGACCAGAACCCTGTTAACATCCTTCTTTCTAAAAACTAGGTGATTCTGGGTACTAGAAAATCGTGTGTTTAACTTTAACCCTTTTTTGACATTGGGCATAATAATATGTTCACACGCCCTTGGCCTTATTAAACAGGGATGGATTATTATGTCTAGGCGATCGGGCGCGCACACAGGCTGTGCGCGCGCAATCGCCTCCAGGTGTCAGCTGATTTTGACACCTGCACCGCCCCGGCACTTTAACCCCTAAATGCTGCAATCGAATTTGATCACAGAATTGTGGGAGCAGGCAGAGGGATGACAGCTCCTCTGCCCTTGGATCGGAGACACGGGGTCCCGATCGTTGCCATGGTCAACCGATGTCTTCATGACGACATCCGGGTCACCAGAGCTAGGTAAGTTGCTTGATTATGCATGATCATCAGCTTTCTCTGTCAGTGCACAGCAGAAAGTCTTCATAGTATGGGGATGCTACTGCATCCCTATGCTATACAAGCGATCAGCTTGCAAAAAATGATAGTCACATGATGGAACAAAGTAAAAAAAATATATATATTTTTTAAATTACTGTAAAAATATATATAAAAAATAATAATAAAAAATCAAAATATATTGTACCCATAAATAAATAATTGTATGAAAAATAAATAAAAAAGTGCACATATTTGGTAATGCTGTGTCTGGAATGACCTGACCTATAAAACTGTACTACTAGTTAACCCCTTTAGTGAACACCATTAAAAAAATAGTAAAAAACAAGGCAGAAAACAATGCTTTATCAACTGTGGCAAGACGACTCGCTCGACTCTCCTGGAGGTAGACTCAGGACACACGTTCTCTGGGTTGTCTTTCTGCTGGTTTGTTATCAGCCATAAACTCATGCAGGTTTCGCAGGAAAAGTAAACATGACCCCTCTGGGTTAAACGGGAAAACATAAAAAAAACAAACAATAACTCAGTCCATAGATGAGTGGGTTTCGCCCGCTCTCGGTAGCATAAACTGCACGGTTAAAGTCCTTGTGGAAAGCTCGGTAGCTTCCACTATACTGTCTGGAGACTTTCCTCTCCAGACCACACTCCCCAGAGGAAAAAAAACAGGCCTGAGCTTTTACACATTGCTCAGCCACACCCTGAGGGGAGGTAAGGGGAATGCGTCCCGCCCTCTTTGCCATTCCCATAAAACCGCACACCCTTTAACAGTGTAAACCTACCAGCATATAACATGCTGGAGATAAATGAAGTAGGTCTTAGTTCACACAGGAAAGCATCCTGTGTGACACATACCTCCCCTCACATATAAAACCAGTGACACTGTTTACACATCATACTGCCCAACAAAAAATGGAATAAAACGCGATCAAAAAGAAGGATATAAATAAACATGGTAACACTGAAAATGTCATCTTGTCCCACAATAAGCAAGCCACCATACAGTTCCATCAGCGGAAAAAACAAAAAAGTTATAGCTCTCAGAATAAAGCGATGCAAAAAGTAATTATTTTTCTATAAAATAGTTTTTATTGGGTAAAAGTGCCAAAACATAATAAAAATATAAATGAGGTATCGCTGTAATCATACTGACCTGAAGAATAAAACTGCCTTATCAATTTTACCACAAGCAAAATGACATAACCCCCTCCTCCAAAAAAAAAAATCCTGAATGGCTGGATTTTGTACATTCTGCCTCCCAAAAATTAGAATAGAACGTGATCAAAAAAGTCATGTGTCTGAAAATGGTACCATTAATAACGTCAACTGGTCCCGCAAAAAATAAGCCATCACAAGACCCTGTCGGCCAAAATATTGAAAAATTATAGCTCTCAAAATATGATGATGCAAAAAAAATGTAATTTATTCTTTCTTCACCGCTCAATGGTATAAAATTCTGTGAGGCACATGTGGTGTCAATATGATCACTGCACCCCTAGATGAATTCATTGGGGAGTGTAGTCTGTAAAATGAGTTCACATATAGGGGTTTCTGTTTTTCTGGTACCCCAGGGCTCTGGCAATGTGACAAGGCACCATCACACCATTCCAGCAAAATCTGAACTCCAATATGGCGCCTCTTCCCTTCTGAGCTTTGCACTGTGCCTCAAAAGTAGTATCCCCTCATATGGGCTATCGGCGTACTCAGTAGAAATTTCACTACAAATTATATTGTGCAATTTCTTCTGTTACCCTTATGAAAATGCTAAATTTGGGGCTAAAATAACATTTTTGTGGGGAAAATGTGATTTTATTATTTTTACGACTCAATGGTATAAACTTCTGTGAAGCAGCTGGGGGTTCAAGGTGCTCACCACACATCTAAATACATTCCGTCAGGGGTCTAGTTTCAAAAATGGTGTCACTTGTGGGGGTTTCTACTGTTTAGACACATCATGGGGCCTCCAAACGGGACATGACGTCCGCTAATGATTCCAGGAAAATTTACATTCAAAAAGTCAAATAGCGCTCCTTCCATTGCGAGCTCTGCTATACACCTAAACGGTGGTTTTCTCCCTCGTATGTGGTATTGGCATGCTCAGGAGAAATTACTTAACAAATGTTGGGGTCCATTTTTTTTTCCTGTTATCCTTGTCAAAATAAAAAAAAATGGATCTGAAGTAATTTTTTGTGAAAAAAAGTTAAATGTTCATTTTTTTCCACATTCTAAAAATTCATGTGAAGCACCTAAAGGGTTAATAAACTTCTTCAGTTTGGTTTTGAGCACCTTGAGGGGTGCAGTTTTTAGAATGGTGTCACTTTTGGGTATTTTCAGTCATAGACCCCTCAAAGTGACTTCAAATGTGAGGTGGTCCCTAAAAAAATGGTTTTGTAAATTTTGTTGGAAAAATGAAAAATTGCTTGTCAACATTTTACCCTTATAACTTCTTAACAAAAAAAATTTGGTTCCAAAACTTTGCTGATGCAAAGTTGACATGTGATTTTGTTATTTATTAACTATTTTGTGTGACATATCTCTGTGATTTAAGGCATGAAAATTCAAAGTTTAAAAATTGCAAAATTTTTACAATTTATGGCAAATTTCAGTTTTTTTCACAAATAAAAACAAGTGATATCGAATAAATTTTACCACTATCATGAAGTAATATATGTCACAAAAAAACATTCTCAAAATCACTGTGATCCGTTGAAGTGCTCAAGAGTTATAACCACATAAAATGACAGTGGTCAGAATTGTAAAAATTGGCCTGGTCATTAACGTGCAAACCGTTCGGAGGTAAAGGGGTTAAGGGTAGATAGGGATAAACAACTTTAGTTCAGAGTGTGTGAGTTGAGCATTGAGGTGCTACTTGAGCCAAATTAAGTTTTACCTTAACCCCCAATTTCCTGGATTATTGCTTTTGCACAAGATAAATGAGTCTTGATTAGGGATGATTGAACCTGAACTGTAAATTTCGGGGTCCAGTGTCCGATACCAAACCCCGAACACAGACTGTTGCTCATCAATAAGAAATGAACTCCACAAAGAGAGATCACAAAAATAGTAACGATTGCTAACATAAAGAAACCGCAATCCCACAAATGTCACCCAATAATAGATTAGTAAATTAGGGAGCGGAATCTAGATACAGAGTTCTCACCAGGTGCTAGTTGCCATGAGACAAGCCCCCGACGCGCGTTTCGCTGCTGTACGCCTCGCTTTCTCAAGGGGAAGTGTGTCGTTCACTCCTTGAGGACCTTTAAGTACCCATGGTAACTGGTCACGTGACCGCTACATGTTCAGTCCAAGGCTTGCTGTCAAATGGCACATGCGCCCGACGTTGCCGCTCCAGCCCCCGTGACCCGGACGTGCCGGCCAATCACACAGCCTAGGCTCAAAAATGAGCCACAACTCTGCGGCAGTAAGGCTTTGCCGGATGACGGGGGGCGGCTGCAGGAAGCCATCGCGTGCACGCGCACCGCAGCAATACGCCCTATGCATATGATAGACAAACAACCAACATACAATCTGTCATATATATACAAAATTAAAGTTAGAATCGTTGTGCACTTTTCCATGGATATCTCCAAGATGTCAGGTATATTCGTTGCTTCAATTTTATTTAGATTGTATCTAATATCAACGGATGATGTTTCCAATGGAAATGGACGAAGGAGGAGCCAAACATATAACGGATAAGTATTAAAATTCCCACAAACCAGTGCGAAAAAACTACATAAAAGAAATACAAAAAAGGAGAAAAATACATTAAAAATATGCATATATACAACGACACACATAAATATGATGCAAAAAAATTTACTAATCTATTATTGGGTGACATTTGTGGGATTGCGATTTCTTTATGTTAGCAATCGTTACTATTTTTGTGATCTTTCATTGTGGAGTTCATTTCTTATTGATGAGCAACAGCTTTGCATTAGATTGACTAACTAACAGGTACCTAGAGGGCTCAGGGTACAGGTATTCCCTTCCTTCCCGGTGGAAAATCCTGATATTCGTGATAAATGGGAAGGATATGCTAATGAGTGCTCATTTGGTTTTATGCAAATTCTGAAAGAAATGAATTCTGATTCTTTAAAGTTGATAGAGTCTGAAATTGAAACCCTCAGATAAAAAGAGAGATGTCTAATGAAACCTTAAAAAAGTTTAATGCAGAAATAGAGGAGGAGACCCATAAATGGGCAGAGGAGATACAGACTACTAAGGCCAAAAAATTCCAACGGGATGTTAATGATAAGCAATTGAATAGGATGTATAAATGGAGGAATTTTAATGAGAGATCAAGATCTATATATCGTAATGAATCCCGTTCACGATCTCGATCTGCCTCTATGTAATCCATGGTATCGATTGATGAAAAACAGAGTTCTAAGAGGCATCAAACCATGACACAGAATGATGGAGCCTCATCTAGTAACAAACGGATGAACACGAGGTTTAATACCAAAAAAGGGACAGCTGGTAAACAGACTGAGGAGGGATCTCGAGGTGGGCTGCAGGTGATTAATTTGTCAGACCATGTGTTGACTGATGCTCAATTAAATGTATTAAGCAGGGGCTTGTCATTCTCTCCCACTAATGGTTTTAATTATTTTTTAAGCGTTGAAAGATCTGCATTTGTTTTCACGGAAACTAATTTTGAAAAAATTGTATGGTAAGAATGGATCTGATTTGGACTTATGGAGCCCTGCTGAGAGAGAAGCCATCCGGACATTGGAAGGTCTGCTAGAGGAACAATCCCTATAGATTCAAGGTGGGTTTCCAACATCTATATTACTAAAGTCAATGAAGTTTCCCCCCTTGTCAATTTGTCCAGCTGTAGACATTTTCACGAGACTGGTATCAGAAGATTTGAAAAAATTATCTACACATCGCCGCTTTGACAACCTTACCGACAGAGAGAGGGAGGGTATTCGTCAGTTGCAGTCATGGGACCATGTAATATTTAAATCTGCTGACAAGGGGGGAAACATCGTAATTTGGCCTATTGTTAAATATGAGCGAAAAGCCTTCTGGCAATTGAGGGATCAACAGGTATATGGCAGACTCAGTCATAGTCCCATGACCTCTTTCTCAGCACAGCTCCATATGATCCTTATGAGAGCATTTGACTCAGGTATCATTAATAAAAAAACTTTGTATGGGGCTGATGGTAACTTTTCCTAAAATACCAACATTTTATCTTCTCCCTAAGGTGCATAAGGACGCCGTCAACCCTCCTGGACGCCCTATTGTGTCAGGAATTGGTGGCATTTGTGACCCCATTTGTAAATTTGTTGATTTCTATCTAAAAGCAATAGTGGAGACTTTACCATCATATGTAAAAGACACAACGGATGTTCTCAGGAGGGTTGACGGCGTCTTTGTGGAGGCTGGAACCATTTTGGTGACAGCTGACGTGGAAACATTATACACGTGTATCAACCATGACGATGGCCTGCGGGCTGTTCGTCACTTTCTCGAGGCCTCCAACCTGGACTGCTCCCTCTGTGAGTTCATCCTGGAACTGCTGCACTTTGCCCTAACGCATAATTTTTTTACGTTTAAAAATTATTTTTACCATCAGAAGCGCTGCGCAGCCATGGGTGCGGCCTGCGTGCCCGCCTATGCCAACCTCTTCCCAGGGTACTGGGAGAGGTTGATTTTTGGTGATGCAGGGGCCGCCGACCATGTGCTGTGCTGGCTACGCTATATTGATGACGTTTTATTGCTTTGGCGTGGGACAGTGCAGCAGTTGGAGGAGTTCATGGCTGTGTTGAATAATAATTCTCTTAATATCAGACTTACGTATAGATATGATCTGAAGAAAATAGACTTTTTGGACGTCAGTCTGGAAGTAGACAATGATTTGTCCATCCAGACAGATGTCTTTCGTAAAACCACTTCAGTCAATGCCTTATTGCATGCCAGGTCAGCACACAGCCGTGCCACGATGGGAGCCGTCCCGGTCGGACAGTTCTTGAGGATGCGTCGAATTTGCTCGTCAGGCCAGAAATTTGAGATGCAAGCTAATGATCTAAGGGAACGATTTAAACAACGTGGATATAGCAAACAAAGAATTAAAAAAGGCTATAACCGAGCCAAGATGACTCCCGGGATCATTTTCTATACCATACAGCCCCAAAAAAGAATGAGGACAATAACATACGGTTTATTTCGGTGTTTAACCACGAGTGGGAGAGTATGAGAGAGATCCTTACAAAACACTGATCTGTTTTGAAAACTGAGCCCATCTTGGGATCAATTCTTACAGATCGACCCCTCATGACCCCTAGGAGGTCCAGAAATTTGAAGGACATGCTTGTTCAAAGCCACTACATTGCACCCACTAAAAACCTATTTGGTATTACTAGACGCAATAAAGGGTGCTTTAGCTTTGGTCACTGTGTGGCGTGTGCAAATATTCTCCGAAGTTCTTCATTTCAATCAAGTGATGGTAGCAAAAATTACGATATTAGGGAATATATCACCTGTGGCACGGGTAACGCAATTTACTATGCGACGTGCAGCTGCCCTCTAATTTATGTAACATCACGAGAACTTAGACTACGTGTTCGAGAACACGTGCGAAATATTTGACAGTTGAGGATGTGTCTAGCCTTAAAACTATCCCTAGACATTTTAGGGCGAAACATAATTGCGACCCTGCGGATATTTTGGTTAGAGGTATAGACGTTGTACATCCCGGCATTAGAGGTGGCAATGTTAAGAAATTGTTAGCACAACGTGAATTGAAATGGATCATTACATTAGGTACGGTCAAACCAGTGGGGCTAAATGAGGCCCTTAACTTTGCTCCTTTCTTATAGTGTCCTTGACTCTTTCCCCCTCTCCGTCTTTTTTGCATCATATTTATGTGTGTCATTGTATATATGCATATTTTTAATGTATTTTTCTCCTTTTTTGTATTTCTTTTATGTAGTTTTTTTGCACTGGTTTGTGGGAATTTTAATACTTATCCGGCAAAGCCTTGCTGACGCAGAGTTGTGGCTCATTTTTGAGCCTAGGATGTGTGATTGGCCGGCACGTCCGGATCACGGGGGCTGGAGCCGCAACGTCGGACGCATGCGCCATTGACAGCGAGCCTTGGACTGAACATGTAGCGGTCTCGTGACCAGTTACCATGGGTACTTAAAGGTCCTCAAGGAGTGAACGACACACTTCCCCTTGAGAAAGCGAGGCGTACAGCAGCGAAACGCGCGTCGGGGGCTTGTCTCATGGTAACTAGCACCTGTTGAGAACCCTGTTTCTAGATTCCGCTCCCTAATTTACTAATCTATTATTGGGTGACATTTGTGAGATTGCGGTTTCTTTATGTTAGCAATCGTTACTATTTTTGTGAGCTCTCATTGTGGATTCATTTCTTATTGAGAGCAACACTTTGATTGATTGACTAACTAACAGGTGTGTTCACATGATACCTGGACTCACTTACTTATTATATATCTGTTTTGACTATTTTGTTGCCATTTGTTCTGGTGTCTTTTAAAACACATTTGCAAATTTTAATGTGATAGGATATTGCCTGCACTTTAAATAACTTTTCATATGTTTGTAAACTCCATTGTTGTTCTTGGTATTGCATTGAAATATGGAGGTAGTGGTGCAACCACGTGAATGTTCAAGTACATATTATGAATCTGATATGTGTTTGTTACGACTTTTTATGTACGTTCTTTCCTCGTCAGGTTTAGGATCCTAATAAGTTGTTGAAAGGCTGCAGCACATGTATAAATGCTGGATCACGCAGTGCCACCGCCATCTGTTTGTTAGCGTAGGGATAGTGCAGTGTGAGTGAGGGACAGTAGCGCATCTGCCGATAATGCGCTGTGTGTACTCTGCACTTGACTTAGTGGGAGGTATGTTCAAAGCCATTATGTGTACTCTGCCACAATATCTGTTGGGATACGTGCCAAAAGGCACAGTGTGCACTCTGCAACCCGACCTGTGGTGTACTGTCTAAATGCTGCTTGTGGATCGCAATACCTCTATGGGGGGTACTGTGCTTTAATGCTGTGTGTATTTGCAATGCGCATTGAGTTACTGTGCCAAAAGCCGACTGGTGGTCTCTGCACCATATCTGTGGGAGTACTAGTGCCAAAGCATGTGTGTACTGCAACAGGTCTGTGATATGTACTGGTCCCAAAAGTTGCTGTGTGTGATTGCTTCCATATCAGTGGGATTACCGTGTCAAAAGCGTATGTGTACTCTGCAACCCATGTCTGTGGGAGTACTATACCAAAAGCCGCTGTGTGTACTCTGCAATCATGTCCTGTATAGTAGTGTTTTCAAAAGCTGCTGTGAGACTGCAACCATGTCATGATTACTGTGCCAAAAGCACTGTTTTAGCCTTCAAACCATACGTGGGAGTCTTGCAAAAGCCACTGTGTGCACTCTGCAGGTTTGTCTGTTTGGCAGTGTGCTTAAAAATAATTTTACTTTGCAGCCATCTATTTGATTTTAGCAAACAAATAATTTACGGAACTGTGTCTACAGGTGTGTGTCAGTTATTATTTTTCTTTCAACCCCTCTTCTGGGGGTCATCTCCTGACATACTCACGCATCACTCATCACTCTCATTAACTCTGCTTGGACACATCTTTACCGCTCACTACCTGATGGCTACTTCAGTTTGTTAATGTGCCCTCTGTCAGACAAAACTTAATTTTGGGTGAACCTGGCTTCAGCACATAACTCTTCTGGGTCGACCCTCCAGGCGGAGCACTTTTTCACATCTTGGCGTGTTACTCAATGGCTGGACTTCTCCACCTCAGACCACAGGTCACCTCCATCTGGTATCATCTGTTGCCACTATCTACTTGGTCAATTTCAAGTACTGGTTCTGCATCACCATTCCATTTTTTAATTTCATAGCTACATTTAGGTTATTTAGTGCTTCTTCAATTGCACCATGGCATTCTGACTCACTTTCTCCTTGTGAGAAGCCCATATCCTGCCAACTAGAGATGAGCAAATATTTTAAGGTTCGGTTTTGATTCGGATTGTGAAGTTCCTGTTGTTCGCTGAACAGTTCATCGAACTTATCCAAACCCCATTGAATTCAAGGGGAGGCAATACCAAAAGCACAGAAACACCTTCTGGCAACCCCAAAAGCTGCCAAAAGAGCTCAAATTAGGGGCAGACACTAGGAAAAGTGGCATCAATTAACCCAGAGTACAAATAGTATAATTGCGCAGCATGGATGCATGGGACAAGGTCTGGGATAGGGCTTGGACCAGCATATCTAGCTTAAACATTGATCAATAACAGGTGGGTAAGTGACAGGTGTAGGCCTAGTGCTCTGAAAATCCTACCAAATTCAGGCAACACACGTGAAGGAGACCCAACTTGGATCCAAACAGTTCCAAAAATTAGGGTCCAACACCAGGAAATGTGGCATCAATTTACCCACGTTAGAAATGTTGTAATGGTCCAGAAGACTGGCATAGGCAATGCATGAGACAGGGTCTGGGCCAGCATTTACAACTTTGAATTTAAGTTAAAATTAGGAAGTGGGTGAGGGACTGGTGTAGGCCTGCTGTGCTGGAAGCCCTGATACCTCATGAAACAGCTCAAACTGCTTTTCTGCTCAGCCCCACTCAGGTGGCACAAATATCAGCTTCATAGACTACTATTGTTAGAAACATTTAAAGATAGTACACAGGTATTTGACTAAAACTAAGTGCAGGCCTGCCAGTCTGGAAGCCCTACTGCTACAGGCAACACACATGAAGGAGACCCAACTTGGAGTCCAGACATTTCCAAAAATTAGGGGCAGACACCAGGAAATGTGGCATCAATTGACCATCAGTAGATATTTTATAATGGTGCAGCATGGATGGATGGAACAGGGGCTGGCCCAGCATTTTTAGCTTACAAATTGATCACTAAGCAGTGGATGAGTGACAGGTGTAGACCTGGTGCTCTGAGACCCCCTTCACTACAGGCAAGCAACCAGATGGAGACCCAACTTGGTGTCTCCACATTTTAAAAAATTATTGGTATACACCGCTAAAGTGGCATCAAATTCCCCAGAGTAGAAATAGTATAATGTTGCTTTGAGACTCCTGCCACTTCAGGCAACACACAACAAGCAGACCTGAATAAGAGTCTCCATTTACCAAAAATTTGGCTTGTTGTGACTCAGGAGGAAGTAAAAGGAGGAGAAATAGGAGGAATATTAAATATTTTTTTTTTAATAAAAGGCAAATTCTAAAAGTAACAGCGGTGGATACACCTTCTAATTGTTGTACCATCAAGGCACTTGTTAGTAACATCAGTAGGAGTAGCAACAGCAGCCACAGAAGCCATGACAAAGGTGTCACAGACTGCAATAACATGAGATCAGTGCAGCACACTGAAAACTACACCATCTCCTAGTCTGCCCAGTCTGTGGGTGCAAAAGTCATTGGAGATCCATGACTTGTTCATCTGGATGAAAGTTAGGCGGTCTACACTTTCAGGGGACAGCCAGTTGCACTTATTCATTAGGACAGCACCAGCAGCGCTAAAGACACGTTCTGAGAGAACGCTGGCTTCTGGGCAGTACAAAACCTCCAAGGCCTGACTGGTGAGCTCAAGTCACTCTTCAATTTTTGAAGACCAAAATGCAAAAGGGTGCAAACCACCTGATGGCATCGATATTGAGCTCCAGATACTCATGCACCATCCTTTCCAGTCATTCACTATGTGTCAGTGATAATGTTATTGGGTTGACAATGCGACGTTCCCGTGCTTGGAAGTTTAGAACTGCGATGCACACTGTGTGCTTCACTGCTGAGGTTGGGGAAAACCACTCTTAAGATTGTCTGCAAGCATGCATTGATACTCCAGCATGCGCACTTCCCTTTCCATGGGTGAAAGCATCTGGCAAAATTTACTCTTGTACCGTGGATCTAACAGTGTGGCAATCCAGTAGTCAGCACTATTTCTAATAATAACAATGCAGGAATCATGTTGCAGATAGTGCAGCAAGAAGGCGCTTATGTGTTGAGCACTTCCATGAGGAAGCGCTCAACATTGTGTGTTAGTGGCGGGGTAACTGTCAAGCTTACTTTATCATTATCCCCTTCATCTCCTGACAGTTGTGTGCCCATTGTGAGGGAGGGCCAGGGTCGTAGTCATGGCCGAGGACACTGGTACATCTGTGCCCTGTACTCCCTTCACATGAAAATAATGTCCAATTCTCTGCATACCTGTGGCTACACTTTCTGCGCCGTTAGGGTCCTTTCTGCGCTGATGTAGGCTCCCTATAGACAGTTCCGCATGAATTGAGACACAGTCCATATCAACCTCAAACTGAACAACTTTACTTGTTTCTTTACACAGCACATCCATTTTCTTCACAGCATCAACATCAGGCTTCACATTGCACATTACTTCCACTTTCAGGAATCCATAGCTGGAGTATTCAGGTGTAGTTGCCTGGTTTGCACAAAAAATTCCTGGAACCATTAGCCAACAGCACTGGGGAGGCATCCAAAGGCAAAGTGGCTGGGACTGTGGGTAGCAAGCCTCACAGCGGACCGCCACCTTGACCCAGAAACAAACTACGAGCTTTTTATCTGCGGCTGCTCTACTGTACACTACTGAAGGTAAAAGTTAGTCCCTGAGGGTGAACTAAAATATGCTCTGTGGGTGAAATTTTTAATAAGATTCTGTGGGGGTACTGTGACCCATGCTCTGTGGGTAAAATGTGTAAGCTGCTTCTGTGGGGGTACTGTGCCCCATGCTCCGTGGGTGAAATTTTTAATAAGATTCTGTGAGGGTACTGTGCCCATGCTCCGTGGATGAAATTTTTAATAAGATTCTGTGGGGGTACTGTGCCCCATGCTCCGTGGGTGAAATTTTTAATAAGATTCTGTGAGGGTACTGTGCCCCATGCTCCGTGGATGAAATTTGTAAGCTGCTTCTTTAGGAGTACTCTGCCACATGCTCTGTGGGTGAAATTTTTAACTGGATACCAGTAGAAAGCCTCACAGAAGACCACCAGCTCAGTCCAAAATCAAACTACAAGCTTTTCATGGGCAGCTGCTGTAATGTACACTACTGGATCTTATATTATGGAGCTGTGGCGGTACTCTGCCCCATGCACTGTGGGTGAAATTTTAATAAGATTCTTTGGGGGTACTCAGCCCCATGCTCTGTGGGTGAAATTTGTAACTGGACTGGGGGTGACAAGCCTCAGTCTCTGTGGGGGCACTGTTAAAATTTTTATGTTTTTCATTTACTTCCTATTTTACCATGATTCCTATGATGAAAGATCTCCTTTAAGTATTCTCCCTATCCACGTTTGCAGGGCAATTGTTCTGCTCTTTCCCACATGTTGCTTTCTTTTCCATCCCCTAGCCTTTACTCTATCAACACATAATCTATAGTGGAAGGTGCCACCCATAGATAAGAAGTGAGAGAGCAAACTGAATTGAAATATAAAATAATGATTTTTATTGAAATACAATTTTAAAAGTTCAAATACATAAAAAAGAGAGTAGGGGATACTCCAAAAGGAGGTCAGTGAAGAGAGTTACCAACTGAGAACACCAAAATGATTGAAAAATAAGCACAATAAATGTGGCAGAGCCGATTATATATGAAGGAGAATGAGCATATGCTTCAATAAATTATTAAAGTGCACTAGTGCCAATGTACAGTATATCTCAGAAAATATAATACAGCTCTATATTGTCACATAACAGAGCAGTGAGGAGTGCACTCTTCTTCCCCCATCAGAGTGTCCCGGTGTGGCAACGGGTCATATAGAAGGAGACCCTGTCGCCTGCAGAGCAGAGCCGCTGCAGAACAGAGCAGAGCCGCTGCAGGACAGAGCAAAACCGGTCGTGCCACAGCCAGAGAGAGAGAAGCGCTTTGTCCGGGGAGTACCAGCGCCCTGCAGACAAGTGACCGACATTTCCCTCCACCAGAGGTCTAGAGGGACAGACAGCGTGTGCCGGTGACTTCCAGTAAGCGAGACGCAGAGCATTCCGTATCCGTGAGTACTACACACTTGCCTCATAAGAGTAACCGGGGACAAGACAGACACTTGCACCCTGACTGTGCTAGTAAACACCTGCCGAGCCATGTTGGGCTCGTACAAGACTGTGATCCATATTACCGCCAGCCACTTTGGGCCCGCTTGACCGAGACTGTGAGGAGAGTGGTGCAGGAGTCACGTCGGCTTAGACAGTACCGTGGCCCTCATCGTTGTTCAGCCACCATAGTATATTGACTTGGGGCAGTGTAAGGTACCGGAGACCGACCACTGTCACCAGAAGACGGGGGGTATTGTTGTTGAACCCCATTTAAGGACACTGCGTTGGCCGTTGCTGGTGCCATTGAGTTCGCAGCAGGAGCTGCAGTTTTGGGACTTCCTTATATGTTTGCTACTGAACTGCCGATAATTGTACTGTTGTACTTCAACTTGCAAAACCTGTTGCCATTTATACTGTTCCACCTTTTATCTCCCTGCATGGAGTATTCCCCTGTAAATAAACCTGTTAACCCTTGCTCTGTTGCCTGCGTTCCGTCACTGCATCTCGCGTTCCTGTTCTTACCCTTACACTATCAATAAGGTAATTAGTGGTCATCTGATAAATGTTCTACTGCGCTGAATGCACTTGGGCAAATTATCAGGATGCGCAGCTAGCAGCCCCAGATGTGCTCAATGAGAGACAAGTCTGGAGACACTGCAGGCCATGGTAGAACGTTCAGGCCACCCAGGCTGCTCACAGTAGCATGAGTAACTTGCGATCTGATGTGGTCGTGTGGAAAAATGGCTCTTGGGCATGCTGCACTCCACGAGCCTTGGCATCTCTAAAGAGCGGTGACATCAGTAACATTACTACTCATCAGAGTCGTCGAGTCATTCTGGCCTCTGTGTGACCAGCGACTCTGATGAGCGGTAACATTACTGATGTTGCCGCTCTTCAGAAACATCTGGTGTTGTGGGGGGCAGCGTGAGCCAGGAGTGGCTGCTGCTAAAATCTATCAGAATGAGGCTCCATAAGCTTTATAAGACAAATTTGGGGAGTGTTGTGGGAAGCGCTGGACTACGTCGGACCTGCATGGAACATTTTCTTTTTACAATAAATTGGTGAACGATGGACAGTGTCTAGTTTCTATTTCCCTCTTTTTATGTTTTTTCAGGTTTCCATTTGTGGACTACGTCAGATTCCCTGGACTATGCCGGATCTGCATGTTTTTTTTTTTTTAATAAATTGAATGAACCAGGGAAAGTTTCGGGGAGTGTTTTTTTTAAATGAAGTAATAAAGTATTTTTTTTGTGTTTTTTTACTTTTTCTTACTGGGTTAGTAATGGTGACTTGATGTCAGCTGTGTTTCATAGCTGACATCAACCCCAAACTCCATTACTCCAATTGTGAATGCACCCGGGCAATCGAGATAAGCAAATACAAAGCACCAGAACTGGCACATCTAATATCATATGCCACTTTTGGGGAAAATGCTGGCTGGTATTTTTTAGGCTGGGAAGGGCGCAATAACTAGGGACCTTTCCAGCCTGATAATATCAGCAAGCAGCTGTCTGCTTTACCTTTACTGGTTTCCTAAAATAGGTAGGATCCCACGTCATTTTTTACTTTATTTATTTATTATTTACTAGCTGAAGAGCCCGGCGCTGCCCGGGCATAGTACCTAACTACGGTTAGTTATAACAAATTGTAATGATTATATCTATATACAAGTATTCAGCTTTCTCCCCATTATGTAGATAGGGCCAAAATAGTTTGGCGATTTGGAACGTGCGGGGGTTAAAATTTCCATTCAACACATAGCCTATGATGCTCCTGGGGTTGAGATGTGCGGGAATGCAAAATTTCATGCCCGTAAGTACAACGGTGCAGATTCCTATCCCGGGCCAAAATTATTTGCCGATTTGGAATGCGCGGGGTTAAAATTTCGACTCAAAACCTAGCCTATGACGCTCCCGGGTCGAGACGTGCGGGTGTGCAAAATTTCATGCCCGTAAATGCAGATTCCTATGCCGGACATACACACAAGCATTCAGCTTTCTCCCCATTATGTAGATAGGGCCAAAATTGTTTGGCGATTTGGAACGTGCGGGGGTTAAAATTTCCATTCAACACATAGCCTATGATGCTCCTGGGGTTGAGATGTGCGGGCATGCAAAATTTCATGCCCGTAAGTACAACGGTGCAGATTCCTATCCCGGGCCAAAATTATTTGCCGATTTGGAATGCGCGGGGTTAAAATTTCGACTAAAAACCTAGCCTATGACGCTCCCGGGGTCGAGACGTGCGGGTGTGCAAAATTTCATGCCCGTAAATGCAGATTCCTATGCCGGACATACACACAAGCATTCAGCTTTCTCCCCATTATGTAGATAGGGCCAAAATTGTTTGGCGATTTGGAACGTGCGGGGGTTAAAATTTCCATTCAACACATAGCCTATAATGCTCCTGGGGTTGAGATGTGCGGGCATGCAAAATTTCATGCCCGTAAGTACAACGGTGCAGATTCCTATCCCGAGCCAAAATTATTTGCCGATTTGGAATGCGCGGGGTTAAAATTTCTACTCAAAACCTAGCCTATGACGCTCCCGGGGTCGAGACGTGCGGGTGTGCAAAATTTCATGCCCGTAAATGCAGATTCCTATGCCGGACATACACACAAGCATTCAGCTTTCTCCCCATTATGTAGATAGGGCCAAAATTGTTTGGCGATTTGGAACGCGCGGGTTAAAATTTCGATTCAAAACATAGCCTAGGACTCTTTCGGGGTCGAGACGTGCGGGCGTGCAAAATTTCATGCCCGTAAGTGCGACGGTGCGGATTCCAATCCCGGACAAACATACCCACATACATACACACATACATACATTCAGCTTTATATATTAGATTTATTTATTAGGTTAAGCAAGCTTAAAAAGCTGTACAATGCACTCCACATGGAAGGCACTAAAGCAGGTGTGCACAACTAAAAATCCTTAAGGGCCACCGCCAGTGCATGTTTTCAGGATTTCCTTAGTATTTCACAGGAGATATAGTGGCTTGCAAACTTAGTCACCCCCTTGGCTTTTTAGCTATTTTGTTACATTACAACCTGTGTTTAAATACTTTTGTAATCCGATTTGTGTGCGATGCACCAGCACTAAATATTCTAAGTTGGTGGAATGAAGTGAGAAAAGTATAGGCATAAATTTAATTAATGAGATCAAATAACTAAAAATTGGCATGTGCATAAATTCACCCCTTTTGAGATGAAGTCTCTAAAAATGTCTGGTACAAGCAATTACCTTCATGAGTCACATGCTTGGTAGAGATGAGCGACTTTGCCTCCGGGAGGGTCGAGTCGGGTTTCGGACCACCCGACTTTCCCAAAAGTCGAGTCGAACGAAATCGGCCGACTATCGGAAAAAGTCGAAGGTCCAAGTGAAACTCGAACCGACCCTAATGCAAGTCAATGGGGAAGAAAAGTCGGCAGGGAGTAGAGGACAGTAAACACATCTACAGTGCCGATTTCAATGCCAACGACATCAATTCTTATTACTTAAGCTTGTCAACCTTAATTTACTTTATAATAATAGTTACGCATTGAAAACTGGGGGTTATTTGGCTAAAGTTGTGGGGGGGCAGGGCCGGCTCCAGGTTTTCGTGGGCCCCGGGCGAAAGAGTCTCAGTGGGCCCCTTAACACATACCACAATTCATGATGCACAGATACGGCAGAGAAATATGGGTATAGTACAATGCCAAATACTTCACTTCTTACATTACATGAGTGATATCTATTGTAAATTCTACAATAGCTCAAAAACCGGACAGTATAGTCCTCCATACAGTATTATGGGCACCACATAGTGCACCATACAGAATAATGAGCTCCATATATAGCTCCACACAGAATAATGAGCCCCATATATTGCTCCATACAGAATAATGAGCCCCATATAATGCTCCATACAGAATAGGCCCCATATGTGCTCCATATGATGCTCCATATATAATGGGCTCCATGTGATGCCCCATAAATAATGAACCCCATATGATGCTCCAGTGTATGATGGGCCCCATTTATAATGCTCCAGTTTATGATGAGCCCCATATTATGCTCCAAATATAATGGTCCCCATATATAATGCTCCATATATAATGGGCTCCATGTGATGCCCCATAAATAATAAACCCTATATGATGCTCCAGTATATGATGGGCCCCATGGATGATGCTCCAGTATATGATGGGCCTATATAATGCTCCCTATATAATGGGCCCCATATGATGCTCCAGTGTATAATGGGCCCGTATATGATGCTCCAGTGTATGATGGGCCCCATATATAATGCTCCAGTGTATAATGGGCCCTATCTATGATGCTCAAGTGTATGATGGGCCCCATATATAATTCTCCAGTGTATAATGCTCCCCATATATTGCTCCAAACATTTAAAAAAATGAAATACCTCTCCTCGCTGGGCACTGTTCTACTCTGGACTCCTCAGCATCGCCATCTTCCAGCTCTCTGCACTGTGACTGTTCAGGCAGAGGGCGCACAGACGTGACATCATCGCGCTGTCTGACCTGAATGTCACTGTCAGGAAACGCGGAAGACGTCACAGCGGTGGAGCAGGGAGAGGTAAGTATTGCAAGTGCTGGGGCCCTGAGCAAGCAGGGGGGCTCACTCATGGGCAACGGCACTGGCACAGGGCCCCTCATAGTACGCTGGTGTCTCTGACGGTGAGTGAGCCCCCACACCTGCTCAGGACCCTGGCACTTGCCCGGGTGCGTCAGGTGCTGACGCCAGCCCTGGGGGTGGGGTACAGCCCAGTTAGGGAGGTGGAAAAACTGGCATATGTTGAGGTGTAGGCTGGATGTTCAGCAGGTGCAAATGGAGGAATTGGAGAAGTCGGAGGAAGAGGTGGGCAAAGCGAGTGTAGCGCCCGCGTCCCTGCCTGCTGCCAGACAGGGACATCGCTCTCCTCACCTGCGCTCAGCGTCCTCCTTCCGCCCTGCTGGTCCCGCGCGCTCCTTCCCTGCTACTGGCCTTAGGGCGCGCGCCCGCACCCTCCCCCGCTCTTAAAGGAGCCGCGCGCATTTTCCAAATCAGTCTCCAGCCAATGCTGGAGGACTCCACCCTATATTAAGGGCTTCCTCCTTAATGTAGGTGCCCGAGCAATGTTGTTCCTGTGCAGTCTAACTCTGTTTCAGCCATCAGCTCCTGATTCCAGTTACCTGCCTGTTACCTGTCGGCTTGCCTGTCTGCCATCCGTCTGCAGTTCCATCCAGAGGTTCGGACGTCATCTGCAGAGATCCCCGGCTCTTGCCTGCTCACCTAGGAGCGATCATCTGCCATCCGACTGCAGCTCCATCCGGAAGTTCGGACATCATCTGCGGAGATCCCCGGCTCTTGCCTGCTCACCTGGGAGCGATCATCTGCCATCCGACTGCAGCTCCATCCGGAAGTTCGGACTTCATCTGCAGAGATCCACGGCTCTTGCCTGCTCACCTGGGAGCGATCATCTGCCATCCGACTGCAGCCTACCTGGAGGCTCCACCATATCAGGTCGTATATACCTGCCTGTCCAGATACTGCTTGGTCACTTGCCGTGACAACCTGCCTGTCCAGATACTGCCTGGTCACTTGCCGTGACAACCTGCCTGTCCAGAGACTGCCTGGTCACTTGCCGTGACAACCTGCCTGTCCCAGAGACTGCCTTGGTCACTTGCCGTGACAACCTGCCTGTCCAGAGACTGCCTGGTCACTTGCCGTGACAACCTGCCTGTCCCAGAGACTGCCTTGGTCACTTGCCGTGACAACCTGCCTGTCCAGATACTGCCTGGTCACTTGCCGTGACAACCTGCCTGTCCCAGAGACTTCCTTGGTCACTTGCTGTGACAAACTGCCTGTCCAGAGACTACCTATATCCCCTGCCATGATTCGGGTGCCACCCGCTCTCTTACAAGTAAACTCTCTTGTATAATAAAGCTTTGTGGTTCCACCAACCTGACCTGTCTCGTCAGTAGTTCCACCCACCAGACCCGTTACAGTTTGCTCGGGCCATGGAACCCGGTGGCACCCAAACCCCTTCACTCCCGGAACAGTGGAAACCCCCCACAAGTGACCTCATTTTGGAAACTATACCCCCTAAGGAACTTATCTAGATCTTTGGTGAGCACTTTGAACCCCCAAGTGCTTCACACAAGTCTATAATGCCCGGGCATGAAAATAAAAAATCCTATTTTTTCCCACAAAAATTATCTTTTAGTCACTAATTTTTTATTTTCTCAAGGGTAACAGGAGAAATTGGACCACATAAGTTGTTGTGCAATTTGTCCTGAGTACGCTGATACCCCATATGTGGGTGGGAACCACTGTTTTGGCGCACGGCAGAGCTCGGAATGGAAGGAGCACCATTTGACTTTTTCCAACCAAAATTGGCTGGAATTGAGATTGGATGCCATGTTGCATTTGGAGAGCCCCTGATGTGCCTAAACAGTGGAAACCCCCACAAATGACCCCATTTTGGAAACTAGACCCCCTAAGGAACTTTTCTAGATCTTTGGTGAGCAATTTGAACCCCCAAGTGCTTCACACAAGTTTATAACGTAGAGCCGTAAAATTTAAAAATCATATTTTTTCCACAAAAATGATCTTTTCACCCCAATTTTTATTTTTCCAAGGGTAACAAGACTCCAAAAGTTATTGTGCAATTTGTCCTGAGTGCGCTGATACCCCATATTTGGGGGTAAACCACTGTTTGGGTGCATGGCAGAGTTTGGAAGGGAAGGAGCGCCGTCTGACTTTTTCAACGCAGAATTGGCTGGACGCCATGTCACATTTGGAGAGCCCCTGATGCACCTATACAGTGGAAACCCCCCACAAGTGACCCCATTTTGGCAAATAGACCCCACAAGGAACTTATCTAGATGTGTGGTGAGCACTTTGAACCCCGAAGTGCTTCACAGAAGTTTATAACGTACAGCAGTAAAAATAAAAAATCTTTTTTTTTTTTTACAAAAATGATTTTTTCGCCCCCAATATTTTATTTTCACAAGGGTAACAGAAGAAATTGGAACCCAAAAGTTGTTGTCCAATTTGTCCTGAGTACGCTGATACCCAATATGTGGGAGAAAACGACTGTATGGGCGCACGTCAGGGCTCGGAAGGGAAGTAGTGACGTTTTGGATTGCAGACTTTGATGGAATGGTCTGGGGGCGTCATGTCACATTTGGAGAGCCCCTGATGCACCTATACAGTGGAAACCCCCACAAGTGACCCCATTTTGGAAAATAGACCCCACAAGGAACTTGTCTAGATGTGTGGTGAGCACTTTGAACCCCGAAGTGCTTCACAGAAGTTTATAACGCACAGCCGTAAAAATAAAAAATCCTTTCTTTTTTTGCAAAAATGATTTTTTTGCCCCAATATTTTATTTTACAAGGGTAACAGGAGAAATTGGACCCCAAAAGTTGTTGCCCAATTTGTCCTGAGTACGCTGATATCCAATATGTGGGAGAAAACTACTGTATGGGTACACGTTGGGGCTCGGAAGGGAAGTAGTGACGTTTTGGATTGCAGACTTTGATGGAATGGTCTGGGGGCGTCATGTCGCATTTGGAGAGCCCCTGATGCGCCTAAACAGTGGAAATCCCCAACAAGTGACCCCATTTTGGAAAATAGACCCCACAAGGAACTTATCTAGATGTGTGGTGAGCGCTATGAAGCCCCAAGTGCTTCACAGAAGTTTATAATGTACAGCCGTAAAAACTAAAAAATTTTTTTTTTTGTACAAAAATGATATTTTCGCCCCCAGTTTTTTATTTTCCCAAGGGTAGCAGAAGAAATAGGACAAATTGCACAATAACTCTTGGGGTCCAGAGTACGCTGATACCCCATATGTGGGGATAAACTACTGTTTGGACGCATGGCAGAGCTGAGAAGTGAAGGAGCACCGTTTGACTTTTTCAACGCAGAATTGGCTGGAATTGAGATCAGACGCCATGTCACATTTGGAGAGCCCCTGATGTGCCTAAACAGCTGAAACCCCCCAATTCTAACTCCAACCCTAACCCCAACACACCCCTAACCCTAGTCCCAACCCTAACCACAAACCTAACCCTAACACACCCCTAATCCCAACCCTAACCCTAATCCTAACTTTAGCGCCAACCCTAACCCTAAATTTAGCCGCAACCCTAACCCTAACCCTAATGGGAAAATGGAAATAAATGCTTTTTTTTAATTTTATTATTTTTCCCTTACTAAGGGGGTGATAAAGGGGGGTTTGATTTACTATTTATAGCGGGTTTTTATGATTGGCAGCTGTCACGCTAAAAGACGCTTTTTATTGCAAAAATAGTTTTTGCATCATCACATTTTGAGAGCTATAATTTTTGCATATTTTGGCCCACAGAGTCATGTGAGGTCTTATTTTTTGCGGGACGAGTTGACGTTTTTATTGGTACCATTTTTGAGCACGTGACGTTTTTTGATCCCTTTTTATTTCGATTTTTGGGAGGTTAGAATGAACAAAAATCAGCAATTCATGAATTTCTTTTGGGGGAGGCGTTTATACCGTTCCGCGTGTGGTAAAATTGATAAAGCAGTTTTATTCTTCGGGTCAGTACGATTATGGCGATACCTCATTTATATAATTTTTTCATGTTTTGGCGCTTTTATAGAATAAAAACAATTTTATATAAAAAATAATTATTTTTGCATCGCTTTATTCTGCGAGCTATAACTTTTTTATTTTTTCGCTGATGATGCTTTATGATAGCTCGTTTTTTGCGGGACAAGATGACATTTTCAGCGGTACCATGTTTTTTTAATCGGTATTTTTGATCGCGTGTTATTCCACTTTTTGTTCGGCGGTATGATGATAAAGCATTGATTTTTTGCTTCGTTTTTTTTTTTTTTTTTAAGGGGTTCACTAAAGGGGTTAACTAGTGGGACAATTTTATAGGGGGATCGTTACGGACGCGGCGATACCAAATATGTGTACTTTTATTGTTTTTTTTTTTTTTTTTTACAGGAAGAAGTGAATTTATTGGGGAATATTTTTTTTTTTTTTATTTATTTTGGATTTTTTTTTTTACACATGTTTATTTTTACTTTTTTAACTTTTTTACTTTGTCCCAGGGTGGGACATCACTGTATTTTATCAGATCGCTGGTGTGACAGTGTGCACAGCACTCTGTCACACCAGCGATCGCACAGGCATAGATGCAGGCTTCTCAGTGCCTGCTCTCGGCAGGCACTGAGGTAGCCGCCTCCCTCCAGGACCCCGGCGCCATCTTGGATCCGGGTCCTGGGAGGGAGGAAGCCCTCAGAACAGCGCGATCACATCGCGCTGCTCTGAGGGTCTCAGGGGGCGCGCAGGGTGGGGATCCTCCCCTGTGCCCCCAGTACACCGCGATCATGTTTGATCGCGGTGTGCAAGGGGTTAATGTGCCGGGAGCGGTCCGTGACCGCTCCTGACACACAGTCATGGGTGTCAGCTGTGATAATCAGCTGACACCCGGCGGCGATTAGCTGCGCTCCCCTCAGGAGCGCAGCTGATCGCCTATGACGTACTATCCCGTCCCCGGTCATACGGGCCCAGGTACCATGGACGGGATAGTACGTCCGATGGCAGTAAGGGGTTAAATATGAGCGAAAAGCCTTCTGGCAATTGAGGGATCAACAGGTATATGACAGACTCAGTCATAGTCCCATGACCTCTTTCTCAGCACAGTCCATATGATCCTTATGAGAGCATTTGACTCAGGTATCATTAATAAAAAACTTTGTATGGGGCTGATGGTAACTTTTCCTAAAATACCAACATTTTATCTTCTCCCTAAGGTGCATAAGGACGCCGTCAACCCTCCTGGACGCCCTATTGTGTCAGGAATTGGTGGCATTTGTGACCCCATTTGTAAATTTGTTGATTTCTATCTAAAAGCAATAGTGGAGACTTTACCATCATATGTAAAAGACACAACAGATGTTCTCAGGAGGGTTGACGGCGTCTTTGTGGAGGCTGGAACCATTTTGGTGACAGCTGACGTGGAAACATTATACACGTGTATCAACCATGACGATGGCTGGGGCTGTTCGTCACTTTCTCGAGGCCTCCAACCTGGACTGCTCCCTCTGTGGTTCTCCCGGAACTGCTGCACTTTGCCTAAGCATTATTTTTTTACGTTTAAAAATTTTTTTACCACAGAAGCGCCTGCGCAGCCATGGGTGCGGCCTGCGTGCCCGCCTATGCCCAAACCCCTTCTAGGGTATGGGAGAGGTTGATTTTTGGTGATGCGGGGGCCCCCCGCCATGTGCTGTGCTGGCTCGCTATATTGATGAGTTTTATTGCTTTGGCGTGGGACAGTGCAGCAGTTGGAGGGTTCAGGCGGGGTTGAATAATAATTCTCTTAATATCAGATTACGTATAGAAGATCTGGAAGAAAATAGACTTTTTGGACGTCAGTTGGAAGTAGACAATGATTTGTCCATCCAGACAGATGTCTTTCGTAAAACCCCTTCAGTCAATGCCTTATTGCATGCCAGGTCAGCACACAGCCGTGCCACGATGGGAGCCGTCCCGGTCGGCAGTTCTTGAGGATGCGTCGAATTTTTTCTCGTCGGCCAAATTTTAGATGCAAGTAAGATCTAAGGGAAGATTTAAAACGTGGTATTTGCAAACAAAAAATTAAAAAAGGCTATAACCGAGCCAAAAAGACTCCCCGGGATCATTTTTTATACCAAAACAGCCCAAAAAAGAAGAGGACAATAAAAATCGGTTTATTTCGGTGGTTTTAAAACCCGAGTGGGAGGGGTATGAGAGAGTCCTTACAAAACACTGATCTGTTTTGAAAAAATGAGCCCATCTTGGGGTAATTCTTTTCGATCGACCCCTCATGACCCTAGGAGGTCCGAAATTTGAAGCATGTTGTTCAAAGCCACTACATTGCACCACTAAAAACCTATTTGTTTACCTTACTTGACGCAATAAAGGGTGTTTAGGTTTGGTCACTGTGTGGCGTGTGCAAAAAATTCTCCGAAGTTCTTCTTTCAATCAAGTGATGGTAGCAAAAATTACGATATTAGGGAATATATCACCCGTGGCACGGGTAACGCAATTTACTATTTCGCGTGCAGCGCCCTTAA
>JARQOD010000008.1:22551897-22597264 GCA_033576555.1 Oophaga sylvatica | reverse complement strand
GGGTTAGGTTTGTGGTTAGGGTTGGAATTATGGTTAGGGTGTGTTGGGTTAGGGTTGGGGTTGGGATTAGGGGTGTGTTGGTGTTAGGGTTATGGCTAGGGTTGGGATTAGGGTTAGGGGTCTGTTGGGGGTTAGGGTTGGAATTAGAATTGGGGTGTTTTCACTGTTTAGTCACATCAGGGCTCTCCAAACGCGACATGGCGTCCGATCTCATTTCCACACAATTCTGCATTGAAAAAGTGAAACGTGCTCCTTCCCTTCCAAGCTCTGTTATGTGCCCAAACAGTAGTTTACCCCCACATATGGGGTATCGGCGTACTCAGGAAAGATTGCACAACAACTTTGGGGGTCTAATTTCTCCTGTTACCCTTGGTAAAATAAAAATTTGGCGGCGAAAATATCATTTATGTGGAAAAAATATATTTTTTTATTTTCATGGCTCTACGTTATAAATGTCTGTGAAGCACTTGGGGGTTCAAAGTGCTCACCACACATCTAGATAAGTTCCTTTGGGGTCTAGTTTCCAAAATGGGGTCACGTGTGTGGGGTTTCTACTGTGTAGGCACATCAGGGGCTCTGCAAAAGCAACATGATGCCAGCAGAACCATTCCATTAAAGTCTGCATTCCAAAACATCACTACTTCCCTTCCAAGCTCCGACGTGTGTCCAAACAGTAGTTTTCTCCCACATATGGGGTATCATCATACTCAGGACACATTGCACAACAACTTTTGGGGTCCAATTTCTCCTGTTACCCTTGTGAAAATAAAAAAATTGGGGCTAAAAGATCATTTTTGTGGAAAAAAAAAATGATTTTTTTATTTTCACGGCTCTACATTATAAACTTTAGTGAAACACTTGGGGGTTCAAAGTGCTCACCACACATCTAGATAAGTTCCTTGTGGGGTCTAGTTTCCAAAATCGTGTCACTTGTGGGGGTTTCCCCTGTTTAGGCACATCAGATGCTTTCCAAACACGACATGGAATCCGATCTCAATTCCAGCCAATTCTGCATTGAAAAAGTCAAACGGCACTCCTTCCCTTCCGAGCTCTGCCGTGCGCCCAAATAGTGGTTTACCCCACATATGAGGTATCGCTGTATTCAGGAGAAATTGTACAACAAATTTTCTGGTTCGTTTTCTCTTTTTACACTTGTAAAATTAAAAAAAAATGATTCTGAAGTAAAATGTTTGTGAAAAAAAGATAAACGTTCATTTTTTCCTTGCACATTGCTTCAGTTCCTGGGAAGCACGTAAAGGGTTAATTAACTTATTGAATGTGGTTTTGAGCACCTTGAGGGGTGCAGTTTTTAGAATGGTGTCCCTTTTGGGTATTTTCTGTCATGTACACCCCTCAAAGTGACTTCAAATATGATGTGGTCCCCCAAAAAAATGGTTTTTATAAATTTGCTGTAAAAATGAGCTTTTAACCCTTATAACTTCCTAACAAAAACATTTTTGTTCCAAAATTGTGCTGATGTAAGGTAGACATGTGGGAAATGTTGAAATGCTATTTATTAAGTTTTTTGTGTGACATATCTCTCTGATTTAAGGGCATAAAAATTAAAAGTTTGAAAATTGCAAAATTTTAAAAATTTTCACCATATTTCCGTTTATTTCATAAATAAATGCAAGTCATATTGAAGAAATTTTACCACTGTCATGAAGTACAATAGGTCACGAAAAAACTATCTCAGTATCAGCGGGATCCGTTAAAGCGTTCCAAAGTTATAACCTCATAAAGTGACAGTGGTCAGAATTGTAAAAATTGGCCCGATCATTAAGCTCCAAATTGGCTCTGTCACTAAGGGGTTAATGTTGTCTTCAGCTGTGACTCAATAGAGTCCAGTTTGGATTTCGTTGAATTAACGGATATTTGCAAGCGGTCAACTGTGAACATTTGTTTAACATTTTTTGAATGTACAGATATTTATATTGTTTCTCTGTTCTTGTGTCACGCAGAGTTTGAAAAAGACCCACGCTGTAGGGCCGAAACGTTACTACTTTTGGGATTGCCTTATAAATAAAAATATATTTTTCCTGATTTTTTGAATGCCGATTACTTCATAGATTCATTTCCACGATATACATCAGGGTAATGTTTCTTCATTACTAGTGGTAGGTATTAATCACCCTGCTATGAGTGGTAACTGGCTCAGCTTCTCCTAAAGCGCAAAGTATATTGGATTTTGAATTTAGGTACAAGATCTCCGATGGTCCCAACTTCAAAAATGATCTAAATAGTAGAGAAATGTATGGTAGTCACCTGCGCTAGAAAAAAGAGTAAGGTTCACCACAAGAGGGTTACACCAATAAAGGACTTGCATAGAGCAATAAAGGTAATAGGTACATATGGAAGAGAGAAAACAGAAAAAATGACTCTATAAAAGATGGTGGATGGTGGATCATGATTAGATTAGTAATCAAGTTACAAGAAACCACAAGGCACAAGGCATAAATGGGCCAACAGTATTGGACCAGTGATAATATGGCCCCTCAATTCGCCACCCCTTAGCGTGATATGAGTATTACCCAGTGAAGGGAAGGTTGTAATAGTACCAATACGTATATAGAGAGGTACTTACTTGGGTAAGTATAGGTGATGCGGCAGATGAGTAGTCTTCTAGCAGGGTCCTAAACCTGCTTAGGCACTGGTGTGCCAGCATTCCCACTTAACCACCAACGCTCCTACTCTGATGCAGAGTAAAGGGTGACCACATCGCCACCAACGGACCGCATTTTCTCATGCATCCACATTTGCAAACTCCGCAGCAACCCTTGAACCGTCCCACAGTGTGGATTATCTCCTCCGCCTTATACTAATCCTTCTAAAGGATACCAAGATTACATCTTGTGATGCATTTCTATAAGGCGACATTGTGATCAAGGCCAGGCAGTGGCCGAAATGTTAAATTACTTGTCGCTTCTCCTGTATGAGACAAATAAAATTTTCACTTGAAGCATATTTTCATTGAGTGCGGTGTTGCTTTGACATTATGATTTGAGGGATCATTCATCCCGTTCACCAGCACCATTAACCCTGAAGTCGTGTGCTAGCCTTTTGCTCTTTCTATGTGGCACAATGGTGCAGAGCACAGAGGCTCAGCAGCTGACCGCACGGAGCGGTGCTTATGAGTGCCGAGTCGTGAAGTGTCAGGACACTCGTGCAGGCCAGTGGGTCTGTTGACTAACCAAACCGCACAGAGCAATACCTCCAGGAGGGACAATGATGGGTGGTACAACACACCGACGTCTCACACACTCTGGCCGGAAGCGACATGGAGACCGCCGTGGTGATGGAGAGGGGGGGCGGAGCTAGTGCTGGTGTGACGTCACAGAGCTGAGGACTGGTAGGCGCTTGGGACAAGACTGTCAACGCGTTTTGAGGAGTAACTCTCCTCTTCGTCAGGACTGTTTCCTCATCTGTCCTCTCATATCTAAATAGTCTCCTCCTCCTCCTCCAAATCGTATATGCAAATGAATGTGGTGAACATCAGGGCCTCCAAACGGTACTCACACCATCGTTGTAGATTGAATTGCTCAAACCTCTGAGCTGCTAGTGCATAGGAACGGTATACTGGGATAAAAATACTGATCAATGTGCAAAGAGCCAAAAATAGTAGGGTAGTAGATGATAGGGAACATTACTAATAAATATGATAAACTACAATTAAAACTCAGACTTTATTAGAAACCAAAAAATTTTTTAAGAAAGACTTTATAAGTTCCCTATTGACAGAAAAGTATATATAAAAGGAAGGGAATAAACATCCCATAGTATAAAAATGGACTAATTAAAAAGTGATATAAAATTTTGGTCTATATGTGCACTACTTTATGTATAATTATAAGAAAAATTAATAATAAAATACATATATTAATAAGGGATATATCCATCCTTTGTGTGTCATTCAACCAACACAGGTTGGTCCTTATAGAAATGGCGCTATTGGATTTATCCCTACATCTGTGATTTTAAAATAAGCATGTACCATATTTTTCAGACTATAAGACGCACTGGACCATAAGACGCACCCCAAATTTTCAGAAGGAAAATAGGGAAAAAAAGTAATGTGTCAAATGGGGGTCCGTCTTACAGTCTGAATTCAGCTTACCAGCGAAGGGATCAGCACAGGTAGAGGAGTGGTTACAGGGGTCGTTCGGTGGTCCAGGCTGGTGCGGTGGTGGTGCTCTGTGTTGCAGGGGTGCTCTGTGGGGTGGCTGTGCTCTGGGGGTGGTTGTGCACTGTGGGGTGGCTGTGTTCTATGGGGTGGTTGTGCTCTGGGGGGTGGTTGTGCTCTGTGGGGTGGCTGTGTTCTGTGGGGTGGCTGTGCTCTGTGGGGTCGCAATATACCGGTACTTACAAATCCTGTGGCAGTGGTCCCAATGCAGCCTCCTGTGCTCTGTGGTGCGGTGGTGTCGGGGCAGCAGCGGGGCTCTGTGCTGCGTGGGGGGCTCCGCCGGCATTTCGCTCTTAGCCGGAAAGCCCCCCGCAGCTCCGCTGCTGCGACGCGGTGGCCTCCTGAAAGATGGCCGCCAAGGGCCTCCGGTGGCAGTCCCGATGCAGCCTTCCATGTGGTGCAGTGGTGTCGGGCAGCAGCGGGGCTCTGTGCTGCGTGGGGGCTCCACCGGCATTTCGCTCTTAGCCGGAAAGCCCCCCGCAGCTCAGCTGCTGCAATGCGGTGGCATCCTGAAAGATGGCCGCCAGGGGCCTCCGGAAAGATGGCCGCTGCATACTCATTCAAATCTTGGCAACGAGATCTCTTCTCCCGAGAACTTGTCCTGAGATCTCGGGAGACGAGATCTCGGGAAGAGATTGCATTGCCGAGATTTGAATGAGTATGCAGCGGCCATCTTTCTGGAGGCCCCTGGTGGCCATCTTTCAGGACGCCACCGCATTGCAGCAGAGGAGCTGCGGGGGGCTTTCCGGCTAAGAGCGAAATGCCGGCGGAGCCCCCCCCCGCAGCACAGAGCCCCGCTGCTGCCCCGACACCACCGCACCACAGGGAGGCTGCATCTGGATTTTTAGGTATGTTGCGACCATAAGATGCACCCCCATTTTCCCCCAAATTTTGGGGGGAAAAAGTGCGTCTTATGGTCCGAAAAATACGGTAAATTAAAATGTAAATTAAAATGTTCAATCTCCTAGTTTAGGCCTTTTGGGGCCAATCTTGTAACTTGATTACTAATCTAATCATGATCCACCATCTTTTATAGTGTCATTTTTTTTTCTCTCTTCCATATGTACCTATTGCCTTTATTGCTCTATGCAAGTCCTTTATTAGTTTAACCCTCTTGTGGTGAACCTTTTTTCTAGCGCAGGTGACTACCATATACAGTACAGACCAAAAGTTTGGACACACCTTCTCATTCAAAGCTTTTTCTGTATTTTCATAACTATGAAAATTGTAGAATCACACTGAAGGCATCAAAACTATGAATTAACACATGTGGAATTATACATTACACTTTACAAAAAAGTGTGAAACAACTGAAAATATGTCTTATATTCTAGGTTCTTCAAAGTAGCCACCTTTTGCTTTGATTACTGCTTTGCACGCAGAAAAGGTGAACGGATGGACTCTACATGCCTGGTTCCCACCGTGAAGCATGGAGGAGGAGGTGTGATGGTGTGGGGGTGCTTTGCTGGTGACACTGTTGGGGATTATTCAAAAGCAGTGAGCGGTCCAGCTCACCCCAAACCATCTCGATTGGGTTCAGGTCTGGTGACTGTGAGGCCAGGTCATCTGGCGTAGCACCCCATCACTCTCCTTCTTGGTCAAATAGCCCTTACACAGTCTGGAGGTGTGTTTGGGGTCATTGTCTGTTGAAAAATAAATGATGGTCCAACTAAACGCAAACCGGATGGAATAGCATGCCGCTGCAAGATGCTGTGGTAGCCATGCTGGTTCACTATGCCTTCAATTTTGAATAAACCCCCAACAGTGTCACCAGTAAAGCACCCCCACACATCACACCACCTCCTCCATGCTTCACGGTGGGAACCAGGCATGTAGAGTCCATCCGTTCACCTTTTCTGCGTGCAAAGCAGTAAACAAAGCAAAAGGTGGCTACTTTGAAGAACCTAGAATATAAGACATATTTTCAGTTGTTTCACACTTTTTTGTAAAGTGTAATGTATAATTCCACATGTGATAATTCATAGTTTTGATGCCTTCAGTGTGATTCTACAATTTTCATAGTCATGAAAATACAGAAAAATCGTTGAATGAGAAGGTGTGTCCAAACTTTTGGTCTGTACTGTATTTCTCTACTATTTAGATTACCCTTACAGGAACCACACAGAACCTGTTGTAGTCACAAGCTGCTTCCTTTCTCCCTTCTTTAACCCGTTCCCCCTTAGTGGTAAGCGCCAGTGCTCTATTTTTTCTAATCAAAAATGATCTCATGTATCTGTATTACTATAATGACATAGCCACAGTATGTTATATATTTTTGCACATATTTATCACATTGTATTAGTGAAATAGTTATTCTTTGTTTGCATAGTTTAAATTCATTATATAAATTTCTATATTTATTTATATTTAATATCATTGATATATCTATCCTTTTTCACCAATTACATTTTCTATCCTTCAAAGTATTGATATCCATGGTCAATATTCTTGCATTAGTGCAATACATAGGGTTAATTTCTTAGGTCAACATTGGTGTTTCCACATGCCCCTTTCCTGGGACATCTACAATAAATCTTCTTTCTCTCAGATGCTACCTGTCAGTACTAATGAAAATGTATCACTAGGAATTTTTAAGCATTTTCCATTTTTTTAATGGACTCAATATATGCGATGTTTTAAACATATATTTTTTCTTGTGGTTGCTGGATAATTTCATCTCCTTCCATGGTCAGCATGATGAAAAGTTGCCTGTTCACAAGATGGTGCTAAACTCACATTAAGGGCTCATACCCATTTGTGGGGAAAAAAACGGTCCGTTTTCTGGATGGAAAAAACGGTACGATTATATGTAATTGTCATGCGATTTGCATGCGATTTGCATGCGATTTGTATGCGATTTTTAATTGCTCCATCCATTTTCCATCAGTTTTCCATCTGTATGCAATGCGATTTTAACATGACGTTTTACATAGAGCAGTTATCTCTATGTAAAAAATCATGTAAAAATCACATTGTAAAAAAAAAATTTACACAAAAAGCAATTAGTTATATATATATATATATATATATATATAAAAAATATATATATATAATATATATATAGGTCATACACTTCTACATAGTATAATAGCCGCTAATTCATCCCTGGCTATACTGTAAAATCACACTGACAGCTTTAATAAAGAATAGAAACAATACATATACACATATAGAATACATATATATATATATATGTATTCTGTCATTGTGACATATATATATACATATATTTATAGTTCATACACTTCTACATACTGTAATAGCCGCTAATTCATTGCCGGCTTTTGTGAAATCACAGAACCCGACATGAAATGACACATGGTTTACATACAGTTAACCATGTCATTTCATGTATTTTGATATATGGTTTTAACTTACATTGACATGAGTGTATGTGTGCAAAATTGCAGACATGTAGGGGTTAATTAAAGGTGTAAATTTGTTGAAAAAAAATGCGTGGGCTCCCGCTGTATTTTCTCCACCAGACAGAAAAAGCAAGCGAGTGGGGGCAAATAATAATAGCCCAGGGAGGGTGCATTTATTTTGTGCCCCCCCCCTTGCTACTAACATCTGCCCCCAGACACCCCAGAAAAGGCAAATCTATAATTAGATTAGCCCTTTCTGGCACTTTGCCCGTCTATTCCCATTGCCCTGTAGCGGTGGCGAATGGGTTAATAAGGGGTTATAAAGCCACCTTGCAATTGAAAGGTGACTTTAAGCCAGGTTAATAATTGAGAGCTGTCAATTTGACAACTATCAATTATTAATCCTATTGTATGAAAGGAAAAAAAACACACACACATTAATTATTAATCCTTTTAATGAAATAAAGACACAGTTTTGGACCATATTTTATTGCTCAGCTGTAATCCTCTGAATGAATCAGTTCCTCTCCCGGCGTCAGGAGAGGAAGTGATTAGTGTGTGAAGCTTAATTGATTGCTTCCCACTTTCACTTCAGGTCAGGTCAGGGTGACCTGACCTGAAGTGAAAGTGGGAATAAATCAATTAAGCTTCACACATTAATCACTTTCTCTCCTTTCGCCGGGAGAGGAAGTTATTCATTCAGGGGTAACAGCTCAGCAGGCAGCATTAGCTGCCTGCTAGCTGTAACCTGTTAACCCTTTCTGATGGATTACAGCATGGGACCTGACTGTGCATCGGATAGGTAAGAATCATTTTGCTTTTTTATTTTATTTTTATTACAGGAAATGGTTTTAGCAGGAAAATAAAAGATGGTCAAAAACTGTTTGATTATTTCATTAAAATGATTTTTTATTAAAGTGTGTGTTTGATGTTTCTTTCATACAATAGGATTAATAATTGATAGTTGTCTAATTGACAGCTCTCAATTATTAACCTGGCTTAAAGTCACCTTTCAATTGCAAGGTGGCTTTAACCTCTTATTAACCCATTCGCCACCGCTACAGGGCAATGGGAATAGACGGGCAAAGTGCCAGAAAGGGCTAATCTAATTATAGATTTGCCTTTTCTGGGGTGTCTGGGGGCAGATGTTAGTAGCCGGGGGGGCGCAAAATAAATGCACCCTCCCTGGGCTATTATTATTTGCCCCCACTCGCTTGCTTTGTCTGTCTGGTGGAGAAAATACAGCGGGAGCCCACGCATTTTTTTTTTCCAACAAATTTACACCTTTAATTAACCCCTACATGTCTGCAATTTTGCACACATACACTCATGTACTTGTAAGTTAAAACCATATATCAAAATACATGAAATGACATGGTTAACTGTGTGTAAACAATGTGTCATTTCATGTCGGGTTCTGTGATTTCACAAAAGCCGGTAATTGAATTAATGGCTATTACAGTATGTAGAAGTCTATGAACTATAAATATATGTATATATATGTGACAATGACATGTATATATATATATGTATTCTATGTGTATGTATCTAGTGTTTTGTGAGCTGTCAGTGTGATTTTACAGTAGCCGGGGATGAATTACCGGCTTTTCAAAGGAGACTGGTGCGTATAAATCGGACAGCACTTGCATGGTGCGAGTGCTGTGCGATTATTTCTTGCACCCATTGACTTGCATTAGCGATTATCATGCCAAAATCGCATCAAATCGCAGCATGCTGCGATTTTTTTCTCACACCAATTTCGGCTGAGAAAAAAATCGCAAATGAGATGTCACCTATTGAATAACATTGGTCAGATTTGAATCCGATTTTTTTTCGGCTGAATATCATCCGTTTTCGGCGCAAGTGAGTATGAGACCTAACAAGTGTTTCACTGTTCTGTTGCTTTATCTAAGGGTGTGACACAATATAATGCTTACTCAACCAAACAAGTGTTTCGCTGTTGCTTCCTCAGGGGGTGTGAAACTTAACAAATTTTACAAACTAAAGTGTCCAACCTCTTTAATAAATTCCTCTGCAATTCCGTTTGTGGTGATAGTGGATGACATATTGTATAATCACTTATAACATGAATATATTGTATTGTTGACCTTTTTTAATTTGTTCAACAGGACTAACAATATCCAAAGCTATACTTTCAAAAGGGATATTATCAACAGAGATAAGAACCAATTTAGATTTCAAGTCACCTGGAGAAATATACTGGAATATATACTGACATTCTGGACATGATTCACAAAAATGAGCCACATTAGCATGTAATTTAGACCTAAAGAACCTGTCCAGTATCCTTCATGTGTTGGACAAACCTAAAAGTAACCCACTGGTAAGACAGCATGATGAAAACATACCTGACTACAAGATAATGCTTACCCAACGCAACATGTGTTTCGCCGTTGCTTCCTCAGAGGGTGTGAAACTCAGCATATTTGATAAATTAAAGTGTCCAACCCCTTAATAAGTTCCTCTGCAATTCTGTTTGTGGTGATAGTGGACAGCTTGCTATATAACCACTTGTTATTTTTTAAATTATTATGTTCTGCTGCCCCATTTGTATTTGCTGGTGTGTAATGACAGCTACACACCGCCACCATGGTAGCACCTGTACATTTGAGTCTACGGTTACCCGCTGACCGCATCTCTTGTATTGTGATGCCTCCTGCTGTGACCTGGGCCTGCTCCCCAGGCTGTTAAAATCACAACTGTGGGAGGAGATCTACTCCATCTTTGTAAAGCCCTCAGTTTTTGCTGCGGACTGCACTTTTCCTCGTCACTGCTCAGCGGGAGCCGAGCAGTGACAGGAGCTGCCGGGGGAGAAGAAGCCGGGAGTGGAGGTCCATGGTGAGGTGAGTATCTGCAGCATGGAGCGGTGATCGCAGCCTCACATCAGTAGTACAACACCAGGCTGCTGATCATCGCTCATGCTGACGTGTTCAGAGCACAGCAGGGAAATCATCACTCTTCTGTGCGCTTATATTGTGAGGCAATATATGGGGCCATTTTACTGTGGAGCACTATATGGGCCATTTTACTGTGGGGCATTATATGGGCCATTATACTGAGGCACTATATGGGCCATTATACTGTTGGGCATTATAAGAGGTCATTATACTGTGGCACAATATATGAGGCCATTATACTGTATTGTGCGCACTATATGAGACCATATACTGTGTGGTGTGCACTATGTGGGGCCATTATACTGTATGGTATGCATTATGTGTAACCATTATACTGTGGGGCACTATATAGAGAAATTATACTGTGGGACACTATATGGGGCCATTATACAGTGGAGCACTATATGGAGCCATTATACTGTGGGGCACTATATGTGGCTTATTATGCTGTTATATAGGGCACATTATACTGTGGGGCACTATATGGCGTCATTAAACCATGGATCACTCTATGGGGTGCATTATACTGTGGGGCAATGTATGGGGCCATTATACTGTATATTGTGCATTATGAGGGACAATATACTGTGGAACTATTATACGTTATGGTCTGCACTACTGTGTGTGGAACTATTGTACTGTGGAGCACTATATAGCTCATTAAACTGTATGGTATGTACTATGTGGGACTATTATACTGTGGGGCACTATATTAAGCCCTTATACTGTAGGGCACTATATGGTCCCATTATACTGTATGGTGTGCACTATGTGGTGCCATTATACTGTATGGTCTGCACTATGTAGGACCATTAAACTATGAGGCACTATATGGGGCCCCACACTGTATGGTGTGCACTATGTGGGGCTATTATACGGTATGGTGTGCACTATGTGGGGCTATTATATGGTATGGTGTGCACTATGTGGGACCATTTTACTGTATGGTGTGCAACATTATACTGTGAGGCAGGGCACTATATGGGCCCATTATTCTGTATAGTGTGCACTATGTGGGACCATTATATTTTTGGGGCATTATATGGGGCCATTATACTGTGGGGCATTATATGTGGTGCATTATGCTGTGTGTACTATATGGGGCCATTATACTGTGGCACACTATATGGGGCGCATTATACTGTATGATGTGCACTAAGTGGGGTAATTATACTGTATGGTATGCACTATATGGGAAAATATACTGTGGAGCACTATGTGGGGCCATTAGGGTGTGCACTATGTGGTGCCATTAAATTACATGGTCTACACTACTGTATGGGAGACCATTATACTGTGGGCCCATTAAACTGCATGATGTGCATTATGTGGGACTATTATTCTGTGGGGCACTAAGGAAGACATTATACTGTGGGGCACTATATGGTCCCATTAAATTGTATGGTGTTGACTATGTGGGGTCATTATACTATATGGTTTGTGTAAAGGAAATATATAATTGTAATGAAAACTGTAATATCAGTAAAATCACTAGTTAAGGCTGCATCCATATACAGTCTGTACACAAAGTAGATAACATCTGCCTACTGTTATTGCAGGCACTCAGATCCACAAGAGTGTCTTCTGGAAGAATATTGAGAGGTGTCCAACATGGGAGCTTCAAGAGGAGCTAGAAAACGGCTTTTAACTGGGCATAATATTTCCTATTGACTGTATAGAGAGAAGTGGGGGGCACAGAATATTTGCAATGCAAGGCCATAAATTAGCCCATAGTCCAGTCACAAACAGCAACTTTTAAATGGGCCAATTTGGGTCATCCTGGAACTATGAGCCTATGGTCAGGACTATTAAAAGATGGATGACACATTAGAAGTTGTTCACACGTGGGGCTGCCGATTCTGCTTGTGACTCATAGTTCATTTTCTTCTTTCCCCAAGGAAACAGAAGAACACTAGGTATTTCTGTTATTTCTTCCTTTTTATTTTATAATGGTTTTGCATATTTGTGTGTTTTATTTTTTATTATTTATACCTTTTATTGTAATCACTGTATATTTTTATATTGAAGCTTAAAATCTTTAATAAGTTTGATCCTTGCATGCTCTAAAGAATCCATGGCCTTTGAGAGAGTGTGTGACCTTTTGATTGTCAAACAGTAATATATTTTGGGGATTCATCACTCTGTGTGTTTGATGAATGGTGGCAGCAGCATTAACAAATCCGGGTGTGTGGATTATGTCGGGGTGTGATTTATGGTCACTTTATAGCCAAACACAGAGGTTGAAAGCTGGATTGAGTGAGAAGAGATAAATTAACCCTTGCATGCGCACCCCACATCATGCGCTGAGAAGTGTGTACGTGACAACTTGGTGGCAAGCAGTGGAACAGAGGTTTTTTTTACTTTTATTAGAGCATTAGTACTTGATTTAAGCAATTATTACCTGTACTAAAGAACCGGTATCCTTGTGAGGAGTGCACCAGTTCTACAAGGTCCAACTCAGTGCTTACTTAGACATACTTGCAAACAGTCTTCCCTTCCCGTTTTGAAGGCTGTATCCCGATATGGCAGAGTAAGGAGGCTCTGATAACCTCTGTGAGCAGAGAGGTAGCGAGGTAGCTCTTTATAAGTGGGACCACTGTTGGTCTCCTTGATCCACGTGTGTATTTTTGACCAATTGTCATGTGTTTGTACATTAATAAAGTATACAATTTTATAACTTGGGGAGTGATGTGTACCATGGGGTGACATACTGCCTGTGCAAGAAACACTTCAGGAAACACCTGTGTTTTCTACAGCATTTTAAAAAAGTGCTAGTAAAGATGCTAACGTCTTCCATTGTTTTTTTACTTTTTGGTGCTCCCCATAGACTTCTTTATTTAATTTGCTACATCCTCCAAGTGAAAGACACCAGAATAATAGTGAGATTACTTCTTTTTACCACCTAACGACTTTTGAAACAAATGTTAACTCAAGATGGTGCATACCCACCCCCCATTGTGTTTCGCCGTTGCTTCTTCACTGGTTGTTACACACCCTGAAGAATTAACAGTTAGGCTGGAGTCACACTAGCGACAAAATCGGACGACTGCAATGCGATGAAATATCGTATTGCAGTCGGACCTATGTTAATCTATGGAGCAGCTCCCAGTATCAGATTTTTTGTCGTCCGTTTTAAACGTCCGAGTGCAATCGCAGCATGCTGCGATTGTCACCGATTGTGGGTCGACTATCGCCAATGCAAGTCTATGGGAGCGATGAAAAATCTGATTACAAACGGACCGCACGTGTGACTTGCGATTAAATCGCATCGGTGTCCTTTAGAAAAGCCGGCAATTCATCCCCGGCTATACTGTAAAATCACACTGACAGCTTTATTAAAGAATAGAATCAATACATATACACACATAGAATACATATATATATATATATATGTCATTGTGACATATATATATACATATATTTATAGTTCCTAGACTTCTACATACTGTAATAGCCGCTAATTCAATTGCCGGCTTTTGTGAAATCACAGAAGCCGACATGAAATGACACATGGTTTACATACAGTTAACCATGTCATTTCCTGTATTTTGATATATGGTTTGAACTTACAATTACATGAGTATATGTGTACAAAATTTCAGACATGTAGGGGTTAATTAAAGGTGTAAATTCGTTGTAAAAAAAATGCGTGGGCTCCCGCTGTATTTTCTCCACCAGACAGACAAAGCAAGCTAGTGGGGGCAGATAATAATAGCCTAGGGAGGGTACATTTTTTTTGTGCCCCCCCTGGCTACTGACATCTGCCCCCAGACACCCCAGAAAGGGCAAATCTAATTAGAGATTTGACACATTTTTTTTACAACGAATTTACACCTTTAATTAACCCCTACATGTCTGAAATTTTGTACACATACACTTATGTAATTGTAAGTTCAAACCATATATCAAAATACAGGAAATGACATGGTTAACTGTGTCTAAACAATGTATCATTTCATGTTGGCTTCTGTGATTTCACAAAAGCCGGCAATTGAATTAGCGGCTATAACAGTATGTAGAAGTCTAGGAACTATAAATATATATATATACATGTCACAATGACATGTGTATATATATATATATATATAATATATATATATATATATGTTCTATGTGTATATATCTATTCTTTCTATTGTGATTTAAATACTATTCTTTTGGATCCATTATATGTCAGTTTTGCAAGCCTGCGAGAAATTCTCGCAAGTCGGATGTAAATCGGATGTTACAACTATGGTCAGATGCGACTAAATCGCATCTTTCCAGGAAAATCGGATGCCAGACGGATGACTGTTCATGACATTTTGCTGCGATAATCGACCGATAAAACGGTCAGATTTTTTACTCGGTGTGTGTGATTCCAGCCTAAAACACATATTGGGTTGTGGTCAGGCATACGTTGATCATGTTGTCCTCCCAGTGAGGTTACTTATAGGCCACCTTCACACATTCAGAATTTGGTCAGTATTTTACATCAGTATTTGTAAGCCAAAATAAGGAGTGGAACAATCAGAAGAAAAATACAATAGAAACACGTACCCCACTTTTACCATCTTCACCCACTCCTGGTTTTGGCTTACAAATACTGATGTAAAATACTGACCGAATACTAAACCGGTGAATGTTGCCTTAGACTTTCCCAGCTTCTCATTCTTTTGAAACTTGTAGAGGTTAAAATACGATAAAAAAGTTGAACATGTGAACAGCGAGTTGTTTTGACATAGAAATGCAGATTTTCAATCTTTTGAACATTTTAGGGCACTTTCAGATGGTTTTCAGAGCAGACTTGCTTGAAAAACATAATCCAAAAAGTAACCAAATTTGGCTGACAGCACAACAGTCCGTGGATGCACGTTCCAGTCCTCCGGACCCAGGGGGACAACAATATACAGAATAATAGAAGAAGAACAGCATACCATTCCGGGTTTTTGGCAACAAGAAAATAAAGATATGACTTGATCTTCACCCGGAATGGTGTGCTGCTCTTCTTCTATTATTCATGTCGTACACACATACCTTAACCCTACCTTAGCGAAGAGGGCGCCAAAACAGCGATTCCCAATGCAGGCAGCTACAATTTACTCCTCCTCTCTGTTCACTGTGACAGAACACCGAAGCCGTCCACAGCTTACACCACAAGTGAACGCAAGGGTTCCTGGTAAGGATTTATTTTAACAGTGAAATCTTCTTTTCACAGTATTGCTGACAGTATCTCGGAGAATATGATTTAATTGCTGCACTGGATACTTCTTGATTAGTAATTTTTCTCAGGTGCTGCTCTGTCTCTTCCCAGACAGCCCTTCCTATACAATTCCTTTACGAGTCAGACTTGAGAACTGTCATGGAACTCCCACCTCAGGCAAACTCGCAATGAACATGTATAGTCCTGAACGATTGCTGCACCAGAAGTGAGGGGTGCTTTGCGAGCACATAAAAAAAAAACTCCAAAACTACAAAAAACTGCAAATAAAAAATGAAACTTACCATAACTTTTTAACCCTTTCCTGCTCTCTCTACATATATATATATATATATATATATATATATATATATATAAATGTACGGCGCCATCACCTATGTGTTGAGAAGCTGTGCCCAAGCTATGCTATCAGCAATGAGCGTTGGAAGCATTGACAAACGGAGGATACAGTAGATGCTCTGCAGCCTGTGGCCATCCTTGATATGTGCTCTTGTAAATATACGGAAACGTATTAATAATAGTAGTAAAAGTAAGGGTGGTCTGACCATATTTGGCTTGCTTGCCATAAAAGGTCTGGTCAATAAACCATTTTCGATAAATGCCCATGCTGGCTCTCTACAGTCAGCCATGTGTTCCTTACATGTTCCTTGATCCAGATTTGCATTGGTGCAAGAAGGACTTTCAGGAATTGCTCAAAAATAATATTCTCCAGCACCTGTTGAACGTCTCACCCTCTGGAGAAGTCCGCTTGAACAATTCAGTCATTTGTGTGTAATAATCCTCTGTAGGTCCTTTAGTGTCCTGGTATCTATAGGTGCGACCGGAACATTTAGCAAAATTAATTTGCATGTAGATTGTAGCTCCTCAAACCAGCAGCTCAGACGTTGTTTTGTGGCAGCTCTCAGCTTGCTCGGTCCTCATTTGGCTGCAAGCTTTCTGAGTTTTGCATGTGAATGTTATTTGCATGTGTGTTAGGGCAGAGACTGACGACGATATTTCTCGAAACTCGTACTGGCTGTCGGCTCTCCTGATCTGAGCTTGACAGCTGCATAGAAATCCATCATACTGTCTTGCTCAGGTCAGGACAGAGAGGTGCCACGCCAGTCCCGTGCACTGCCATGCGATTCTCGAAAGAGAAGTATGGCCGTCTGGCTCAGCCCTCACATCAGGAATCCATTGTTCTTTCGGCCACTTATTTTTCAGATCTTTATGTATCGCTCACATCTGTGTGTAAATACGGCGAGTGCAATGCGATAAAAAAATTGCATTGCGCTCGCACCAATGTTAATGAAAGAGTCAATGCTGATCGGCGAGTTTTTCCTCAGCTGAGGAAAAAATCTCAGCATGTTGCATATGGTTGCGTATCTCCGAAGAGACTCACCAAGGCAAGTCAATGGATAATACGAAATGACGTGTGCAGGAGAGAGGAACAAGCAAGCTTCCACGGGATCCAAATGAAAACCAGTAGGTTAGAGCCCAATCAATTAGACAGGCGGGTGCACAACAGGGCTGGAAAGCACAGCAAGAGGCAAAGAAAAAAGTGTGTTACACCATTAGGAAAAATGAAAAAAGTTTTATTCGGCAATCATGCCATGATTAAAAACATGTGCAAAACCTTACGCGTTTCAGGTGCAAAAACACACCCTTACTCATAGGATACAAACATAAAACAATGTGAACGATATATAACAAGAAAGGACCGATCACAGTACATCAGTAATTACAACATATGCGTGAACATGTGAAAAAAGCACTACGATGGGAGAACAAATTCAATAGATGTAAAACGAATCGTTCCTTGAATTCATGCCTTTGGGAAATCTCATGTCCAATTTCAAAATCCAATACGCTTCTCTTGTAGTAAGGATTTTCTGTTTATCACCGACACGTATAGGACTATGAATTTTTTCAAAAGCATACAAAGAAAAATTAGTAACATCACCATGATGAGTATTGACAAAATGCTTGGATGCACCCATTCTGAATATTAGGAATATGTTCAGTAATGCGTTTTTTAATTTTTCTTGTGGTACACCCAATATATTGCATTTGGCAGGGAACACAACAGATACAAAATACTACACACTGAGTGTCACAGTTCATAAAAGAGTTAATAGAAGCAGAGAAACCTGCAAAGGAACTGCCTGATTTGGTTTTATCTATAGCAAATTTGCAAATCTTACACCTGCTGCTAGCACACCTGAAAAAACCTTTTACTGATATCAAGTTTGTGAAGGGGACTGGTGTTTTAAAAGGCTGTGAGAAAGCGCATTACCTAAGCTGTAACCCCTTCTGGCCACAAAATTACAGCCCTCTGAAACAATCTTGCGCAGTTTCTCATCCTGGTTAACAATAGGGAGATATTTATTGATGATGTTTTTAATGCGGTGAAACTGAGGACTGTAGGGGGTTGAAAAAACCAATTTGTTATTTTTTCTGAACAAAGACACTTTGTTGTCTAGAAATCGCGTCTCTTTCAAAACCTTATTGTAAGCAGCGTCAATATCACGCCCATTGTAACCACTATCTAGGAGACGCTGACGGACAATATTGCTTTCTTTTATAAACACCTCACGATTGGAACATAATTTATTAACTCTTTGAAACTCACCATATGGGAAGGATCTAATGGTGTGTTTAGACAGATTCTCAGCACCTTCCTCCATACATTTGTTGAGTCTTCCACACGTCTTTTGGCAAAATCAAAATGAGCCTTACAATTTTTGTGTGTAAAAGGCTTTTTTCTGGCCACTCTTCTATAAAGGCCACCTCTACAGAGTGTACGGCTTACTGTAGTTGCATGGACAGATACTCCTGTCTCTGCTTGGGAACTCTGCAGCTCCTTCAGGGTTACCTTTGGTCTCTGTGCTGGTCTCTGATTAATGCCCCTCTTGCCCAGGCTGAGACTTGTGATGGATGGCCCGCTCTTAGCAGGTTTGTTGTGGTACCATGTTCTTTCCATTTGAAGATAATAGATTTGATGATACTCCGGGGGATCATCAGAGATAGGAATTTATTTTATAACTAAACTGTGACTTGTACTTCTTAACAACTTTGTCCCTGACTTATTTTGAGATCTTCTTGGTCTTCATGGTGGTTAGTGGTGCCTCTTGATTAAAGAGGACCTGTCAGCAGGATTCAGCCCTGTAAATTAAAGGCATGGCCATAATGGCGAGGAGATGCTGATTAATAAGATACCTGATGTAAAGGGATCCAGTTATGTTAGGTAGCTGAGGAGGACAGGAACAACAGCCGGGCAGCCGAACACCTGACATGTTGGTAACTAATGGGTTGCAGATTCCTAAACTAACCACACAACTAGAGGTAGCCGTGGAGCGTTCCTACGTTGATCCTAGACGCCTCGTCACAGCCTGAGAGATAACTACAACTAAAGGCAGAAAGATGAAAGCTATCTGCCCCGGAGCAGATCCCCCAAAGAAAATAGGAAGCCCCAAACATGTAATGGCGGTTAGACAAGAAGAAAGCACGAACACAGACAGAAAATAGAATGAGCAAACGCTGGGGCCACAAGCTGACTAAATAGGATAGGACAGGAGAGATTACTTTCTGCAACCCAGAAAACCCTACAAAAATCCAACAATTCTGATTACAAAAATACTGAGATCACACGATCTCGCCACCCACTAAATCAGTTCTCAGTGTGAACAAAACCAAGCCGCAGCCACTGAAAAAACAGGAAAAAGAAAATGAACAAATAACAGTGGCTTCAGATAAACTGAGAGGAGCACAAGCCCCCGGAGGGGACCCGGCTGACCTCCACAGAAGTGCAGGAAACAATGCAAAAAGCAAGCAAAAAACAAAAGCAGAAAATATCTTATCTGATAGCAGAAGATGCAGGCAAGACTCAGCAAACTTCCAAATGAACCAGGAACCACAATTGAGACAAGAACAATTGATCACCGGCAACCATCATGGGAGGGAACCTCCCTTATATCAGACCAGTCAGTGAACCCAGATTGCCATTCTTCGCTGAAAGGTTCAGTACTGTCTGTAACCACCAGAGGGAGCTCTGCTCAGAAACCATCTCTAGCACATTCATAACAGGATCCACTCAATGTCTGATGAATACTCACCTTATGAAGTTTCATAAATTTACATCTTCTGCACTTTGGGGTGGGACTTGGGTGCAGGGTCTTCTTCTGGTTCGCCGCCCCCCTCCAGCCTCCTCTGCTTCTTGTGCATGTCACTGATTATTCAGTGACCTGGTTCCTTTTTAAAATTCCACACCGTCACCTCCATTACTGTGTGGGCGCTGCATGCACAATGTAAGTCGGCATCCTGTGTGCAAGTATGCAATAAAATAGCACCAGAGGAGGAGATTTCAATCTGTGCATGAGCCACATCTGGCCCCATTTTATTGAAGTCTTGCACGCAGGATGCCGACTCACACTGCGCATGCACCGCTCACACAATGATGGCTGGGACAAGGAATTTTAAAAAAAGAAGCAAGTCACTGAATAATGAGTGACCGGCACAAGAAACAGAGGAAGCTGGTGGGAGGGCAGGGAACCAGAAGAAGATCCTGCCCCCATGTCTCACCACGAAGCACAGAAGATGTAATATCATGAAAATTTCATAAGGTGAATATTCATCAGCCACTTAGCAGATCCCTTTTCATCAGGTATCATATTAATCAGCATCGTTCCATTATGACTATGCCTTAAGTTTATAGGGTTAAAGCCTGCTGAAAGGTTCTCTTTAATCGTGTTGCAACCTCTGTGGCCTTTCAAAAAATGTGTACATATACTGACAGACATGTGACACTTAGATTGCATACAGGTGGACTTCCTTTCACTAAGCATTAGAGTTGAGCGAAACAGGTCGGTCAGATTCATAAGTCGTCGACTTACGCCAAAGTCGGGTTTCGCAGAGCGAAACCTGACCATAGCGTAAAGTCGGCCATGTGTTCGGCAAAACGAACGCCAAAGTCGGTTTTCCCATAATGCTTGCAGACGCATTTTTTCAGCCAATGAGCAAGGACGTACACTGTGGGCAACAAGATGACATGGGCAGCGGCCACCACCATCTTAGAGAAGGGCATTGCAGTGATTGGCTTGCTTTGGGGGGCGTCATAGTGTCTATAAAAGCCCTGACCGCCAACCGCCGTTTTACTTCTGCCGATCTTAGAGGTTGCCGACGCTGTTTATCAGTAGGGAGAGAGTTAGGGCTGGAAAGAGAAGTTCTTCGGTGCTTGTGCTGATAGCAATTGTGCTGTACAGTTAGTGTGCAGTGACAGGGGAGGATTTTCTTGTGTGCAGCAGCGCTGGTTATTAGGCTGCCTGCTAGCTGTATTGCTGTGTGTACACTGCTGTGCAGACTGCTTTTTACATTGCACTAATACTTTTATTCTTTTTTTCTGCACAGTTACTGAGCGTTCATTTTTTCCCACACCGTATAGAGCTGTACGCTCCTCACACACTACCGTGTACCGGCTGGTATCACGGACAAATACATGCTGACTATCTGTGTGTGACTCCGGAAATATATACGGAGATTTACAATTTCCCCTACACTGTATACAGCTGTACGCTTCTGATACAGTACCCTTTTTCTGCTTTTTATATTCTGGTCTAATCCATACTGAGAGAGTGTCCGCAGGGGCGGACCTACCGCCCGTGCAGCCCGTTCATTGAACGGGGGCCCCAGGGGAGAGGGGGCCCCTCCAGCCTCCAGCACCGCATGGCTAATTATTTACCTATTCAAATTAGCCATGTGGTGCACTACGCAGCCGAGGCACAAGGAGAAGAGCAGCGCTGCGGGAGGCAGGGCCGGCGTCAGCACCCGGAACACCCGGACAAGTGCCGGGGCCCTGAGCAGGCGGGGGGACCCACTGGCAGTCTGGCACCCCCGCGCCCGTTAGCGGTGTCAGCGCCGCCACTGGGCCCCCCCCACTTGCTCAGGGCCCCGGCATCAGCTGGCACAATACTTACCTCTCCCGTGCCTCCGCTGCCACAGCTCCGGGCTCCAGGGGGCGCCGGCGCTTCCTCCCACAGCAGCGCTGCTGAATGATGTCATCATTCAGCGGCCGGCTGTGGCAGAGAGCGCGGACGCTGGACAGGTAAGACGTGTGTGTGTGTCTCTGTGTGTGTCTGTGTGTATGTAGTGCGGTGCTTTGTGTGTGTGTGTGTGTGTATGTGTGTATGTATGTGAGAGAGTGCTTGTGTGCTGTGGTGCTGTCTGTGTGTGATGATGGGCAGGCATTGCTGATAATGGGGAGGCATTGATGATGATGATGATGGGGAGAAGATGATGATAATGGGCAGGCATTGATGATAATGGGCAGGCATTGATGATGGGGAGAAGATGATGGGGAGGCGATAATGATGATGGGGAGGTGATGATGATGGGCAGGCATTGATGATAATGGGGAGGCATTGATGATGATGATGGGGAGAAGATGATGATAATGGGCAGGCATTGATGATGGGGATGAAGAATGATGATGGGCAGGTATTGCTGATAATGGGGAGGCATTGATGATGATGAGGAGAAGATGATGATAATGGGCAGGCATTGATGATAATGGGAAGGCATTGATGATGGGGAGAAGATGATGATGGGACAGGCATTGATGATGATGGGGAGGAGATGATGATGGGCAGGCATTGCTGATAATGGGGAGGCATTGATGATGATGGGGAGAAGATGATGATAATGGGCAGGCATTGATGATGGGGAGAAGATGATGATGGGCAGGCATTGCTGATAATGGGGAGGCATTGATGATGATGAGGAGAAGATGATGATAATGGCAGGCATTGATGATAATGGGCAGGCATTGATGATGGGGAGAAGATGATGATGGGCAGACATTGATGATGATGGGGAGGAGATGATGATGGGCAGGCATTGCTGATAATGGGGAGGCATTGATGATGATGGGGAGAAGATGATGATAATGGGCAGGCATTGATGATAATGGGCAGGCATTGATGATGGGGAGAAGATGATGATGGGCAGGCATTGATGATGATGGGGAGGAGATAATGATGATGATGGGCAGGCATTGATGATAATGGGGAGGCCATGATGATGATGGGGAGGCAATGATGATGATAAGGAGGCAATGATGATGATGGGGAGGCAATCATGATGATAATGGGGAGTCTTTCCACAGCGCCCTTTCCTGAGCCGTAACAGTGCAGAACGCAGTACAGCGCAGAGGAGAGCTCCATATTTTGTATGGAGCATTATATTGGGTCCAGTATTCTGTATGGAGCATTATATGGGGACCAGTATCCTGTATGGAGCATTATATTGGGTCTAGTATTCTGTATGGAGCATTATTTTGGGTCCAGTATTCTGTATGGAGCATTATATGGGGGGTGACATCCTGCATGGGGTATTATATGGGTGATGAGGGGGAGACTGTGGTGCCCATAATATTGTATGGAGGACTGTACTGTCCAGTCTGTTCTGTGCGCTGTGAGGATTTGGCGGTTTTTGAGCTATTGTAGAATTTACAATAGATATCACTCATGTAATGGAAGAAGTGAAGTATTTGGCATTGTACTATACCCATATTTCTCTGTTGTATCTGTGCATCATGAATCGTGGTCTGTGTTAAAGGGGCCCACTGAGGTTTGTGACTGACCTATGCAAGTGGTAGGTAGAACGGCAGGTAGGTATCATCTATCTCCCTATTAGTTTTTATGATCATATTAAACAACTTTACTATTTAGATTTGATAGTTGCATTCTAAATAAATATTACAATCTATATGATTACATAACTTTGTTGCCCTATAAAGTGCGGGGGGGGCCCGAAAAATTTCTTGCACAGGGGCCCACTACAGTCTGTGTCCGCCCCTGAGCGTCCGTGTGTGACTCCGGAAACATATACGGAGATTTAAATTTTCCCCTTCACCGTATACAGCTGTATGCTTCTGATACATTACCATATATCTGCTGGTATTTTGGGTACATTTTCCCAAACATGAGTATGGTGGAAGAGGCCGCGGACGTGAGCGGGGGGGCAGCTGGTACTGATGGTGGTGGTGGTGCATCTGCTGGTAGTGTCAAAAGCACAATAGCACCTAAGGCAGGAGGTGTTGAGCCTGCGTCATCGTCTGGCTCCAGAAGGCCTGGAAGGCTCCCTTTTCTGGGAGTAGGTAAACCACTTTTAAAGCCAGAGCATCAGGAACAGGTTTTGGCTTACATTGCCGAAACAGCCTCCAGCTCTATCACCTCCTCTTCTGAAGGTTCAAAAAATGCAAGCACTGAGTCGTCAGCAGGGCCGTATTTGCCACTAGGCACTCGAGGGCACGTGCCTAGGGCGGGACTCTGCAGGGGGCGGCACCTGAGCATGATATTTTTTTATTAGGTCCGGGGGTCGGCCTCCCCTTGCTTCCCTCCCCCCGCCCCACCCCCTCATCATACTCACCTCCTCCGTCCTCCTGCTGCCTGCAGCTCCGATGGTCCAGCGCCGACATCTTCCTGTATGAGCGCGCGGACCACTGGTGGCACCGCTCATTAAGGTCATGAATATGGATGCCGCTCCACTCTCATAGGCGTGGCATCCATATTCATGACCTTAATGAGCGGTGCCACCAGTGGTCTGCGCGCTCATACAGGAACAGGATGTCAGCGCTAGACCATCGGAGCTGCAGGCAGCAGGAGGAGGTGAGTATGATAAGGGGGGAGGAATGGTCAGGGAGGGCAGTAAACGCTGGGGCTGGGGGGAGACAGTGAGGCTGGGGGGGGACAGTGAGTGCTGGAGCTGGGGGGGACAGTGAACGCTGGAGCTGGGAGGGAGACAGTGAATGCTGGGGAGGAGACAGTGAGCGCTGGGGCTGGGGGGACAGTGAATGCTGGGGGAGACAGTGAGCGCTGGGGGGGAGACAGTGAACACTGGGGGGAGACAGTGAATGCTGGGGCTCGGGGGGGACAGTGAGCGCTGGGTTGGGGGGGACAGTGAACGCTGGGGCTGGGGGGGAGACAGTGAGCGCTGGGGCTGGGGGGGACAGTGAGGGCTGGGGGGGACAGTGAGCGCTGGAGCTGGGGGGACAGTGAATGCTGGTGCTGGGGTGAGACAGTGAGCGCTGGAGCTGGGGGGGACAGTGAGCGCTGGAGCTGGGGGGATAGTGAACGCTGGGGCTGGTGGGGACAGTGAGCGCTGGAGCTGGGGGGGACAGTGAATGCTGGGGGAGACAGTGAGCGCTGGGGCTGGGGGGGACAGTGAACGCTGGGGGTTGGAGACAGTGAACGCTGGGGCTGGGGGGGACAGTGAATGCTGGTGGTTGGAGACAGTGAACGCTGGGGCTGGGGGGGACAGTGAGCGCTGGGGGAGACAGTGAGCGCTGGGGCTGGGGGGGACAGTGAACGCTGGGGGGGAGACAGTGAGCGCTGGGGCTGGGGGGGACTGTGAATGCTGGGGATGGGGGGGACAGTGAACGCTGGGGCTGGTGGGGACAGTGAACGCTGGGGGGGAGACAGTGAGCGCTGGGGCTGGGGGGAGAGGGTGAACGCTGGGGCTGGGGGGGACAGTGAACACTGGGGCTGGGGGGGACAGTGAACGCTGGGCTGGGGGGGAGACAGTTAGTGCTGGGGCTGGGGGGGAGACAGTGAGTGCTGGGGCTAGGGGGGAGACAGCGAGCGCTGGGGCTGGGGGAGGAGACAGTGAACACGGGCTAGGGGGACAGTGAACACTGGGGCTGGGGGGGACAGTGAACGCTGGGGCTGGGGGGACAGTGAACGCTGGGGCTGGGGGGACAGTGAATGCTGGGGCTGGGGGGGAGACAGTGAGCGCTGGGGCTGGGGGGGACAGTGAGCCCTGGGGCTGGGGGGAGACAGTGAGCGCTGGGGCTGGGGGGAGACAGTGAGCGCTGGGGCTGGGGGGACAGTGAACGCTGGGGCTGGGGGGACAGTGAACGCTGGGGCTGGGGGGGCAGTGAACACTGGGGCGGGGGGGCAGTGAGCACTGGGGCTGGGGGGGCAGTGAGCACTGGGGCTGGGGGGGCAGTGAACGCTGGGGCTGGGGGGGCAGCGAGAGCTGTGGGGCAGTTAGCGCTGTGGGGGCAGTGAGCGCTGTGGGGCAGTGAGCGCTGTGGGGCAGTGAGCGTGGTGGGGCAGTGAGCGCTGTGGGGCAGTGAGCGCTGTGGGGGCAGTGAGCGCTGTGGGGCAGTGAGCGTGGTGGGGGCAGTGAGCGCTGTGGGGGCAGTGAGCGCTGTTTGGGCAGTGAGCATGGTGGGGGCAGTGAGCGCTGGGGGGAGTGAGCGCTGGCAGGCAGTGAGTGCTGGGGGAAGAAATGAGCGCTGTGGTGGGGAATGAGGGCTGAGGTGGGGAATGAGCTCTGAGGTGGGGAATAAGCGATGAGGTGGGGAATGAGCGCGGAGGTGGGGAATGAGCGCTGAGGGGGGGAATGAGCGCTCGGGGGATGAGCGCTGAGGTGGGGAATGAGGGCTGGGGAGAATGAGCGCTGAGGTGGGGATTGAGTGCTGCGCTGGGGGAGAATGAGCGCTGGGGGAGGAATGAGCACTGGGGAGGAATGAGCACTGGGGAGGAATGAGCGCTGGGGGGAATGAGGGCTGAGGTGGGGATTGAGTGCTGCGCTGGGGGAGAATGAGCGCTTCGGGAGGAATGAGCACTGGGGAGGAATGAGCACTGGGGTAATGAGCTCTGAGGTGGGGAATGAGCACGGAGGTGGGGAATGAGCGCTGAGGGGGGAATGAGCGCTCTGGGGAATGAGCGCTGAGGTGGGGAATGAGCGCTGAGGTGGGGAATGAGGGCTGGGGAGAATGAGCGCTGAGGTAGGGATTGAGTGCTGCGCTGGGGAGAATGAGCACTGGGGAGGAATGAGCGCTGGGGGGGAATGAGGGCTGAGGTGGGGATTGAGTGCTGCGCTGGGGGAGAATGAGCGCTGGGGAGGAATGAGCACTGGGGAGGAATGAGCGATGGGGGAATGAGCTCTGAGGTGGGGAATGAGCGCTGGGGGAATGAGCGCTGGGGAGAATGAGCGCTGAGGTGGGGAATGAGCGCTGGGGTGGGGAATGAGCACTGGGGAATGAGCGCTGAGGTGGGGAATGAGCGCTCGGGTGTGGAATGAGCGCTGAGGTGGGGAATGAGCGCTGGGGTGGGGAATGAGCGCTGAGGTGGGGAATGAGTGCTCGGGTGTGGAATGAGCGCTGGGGTGGGGAATGAGCGCTGAGGTGGGGAATGAGCGCTGGGGTGGGGAATGAGCGCTGAGGTGGGGAATGAGCGCTGGGGTGGGGAATGAGCGCTGAGGTGGGGAATGAGTGCGGGGGTGGGGAATTAGCGCTGAGGTGGGCAATGAGCGCTGGGGGAATGAGCGCTGGACCAATGTAAAAGAGGAGGTTGGACAGAAATGACATCATAAATCTTTTTTTTTTGTTAAATAACATCTTTATTTAGCTTACAAAAAGGCATACAAATCCACATGTAAAAAACGCATCAAATACGCACCTGCGTGTTCTGTCAATAGATGCGGATTATGTACGGAAACTTCTGCAGACAAATCTGCAACGTGTGCACATACCCTAAGGCTATGTTTCCACGTTCAGGAAACGCTGCAGAGAGGACACAGCTCCGTCCAAAGCTTTGCCGGCTTTTGTACGCGCGGTGATTCCACATGTGTTCATTGAACCGTGTGGAATCACCGCATCCTATATATAGGACGGTGCTATTTATCTTGTGTAGACTGAGCGTCTCCGCGAGATAAATAGACATGCTGCGGTCTAGAAAGACGCGCCGCATGTGCGTATACGCAGGTCTGCCACCTGCATCTTTGTACGCATAGTGGATATGGGATTTCGTAACATCCCCTCCACTGTGCTGTAACATTTGGACGCTGCGGATTGGACTCTGTGGCTGTTCTCAGCGTCCAACCCGCAGCGTTTCCTGAACGTGGAAACGTACCCTAAATATATCTCTGCCGCTGGACATTATACAGTATAGATTTGCCTGGACTGTACATTATTATAAATCTACTACCTGAGCATTATATATTATAGATCACCCTGGATATTATATATAATAGATTGTACATCATATATTACAGATAATTCTGCACATTTTATACTATAGGTCTCCTTGTACATTATATATTATAGATCTATAATAAATAATATACCAGGAGATCTATAAGATAAATTGTCCAGATTTATATGTAAGTATCTGTTTACACCCAGACATATGAATAAGGCCTTAGTCAGGACTGGGCAGTAATAGAATAATAAAATCCATCTAGTAATCCTCCAATGTCTGCTGGACATGGTGTGGGGAGAGTTTCTAGTTCAGTTAGTACACAGACACCAGACTTCTTGCTGTTAACCAGTTAATGTTTTCTTGTCCACCACACTGCAGTGTCAAAAGAGGAAGATAGCGAGACAGGCAGCAACATCACATCAGAGAGCTCTTGACCTCGAAACAGAAAATCCTCAGATCCTGGTATTGTAACCTAATATTAAGAATAATATTTATTCACTGATATTGCGCTATTAACTCCACAGCACTTTACAGACATCATCAACACTGTCTCCATTGGGGCTCACAATATAAACATCCTATTTGTATGTCTTTTGAGTGTTGTAGGAAACCACTGTCTTTGAAAGAGCTACATACATACACATAGATTCGGCCTCATTCATTCCGTATGGGACTTGCAAAAATGTGCAGCACTTGCGGTGAGACAAAAAAACACTGCTGGTAGCGTTTTTTTTTCCGTTGCTGCAAGTATCGGATTTGCGGGATCGCGTCAAAACTGCAAGTGTCGCACATGTCCGCAAGTCGCATAGGGAATGAATGAGGCCGAATGCAGTATTGCCATAAGTGATTCGTTACGTGGCAGATGCGGAAAAACTGCCGGATCTGCCGCGAATGGCAAAAATCGCTGACGTGCAAGTAGCCTAAGTCACTGCCGACAGTGTCTGCATTAGTCATACTCACCAATGGGGGAGGCAGAACGAAAAGTGCCTAGGGCAGCAGAAACTCTAAATACGGCCCTGGTCGTCAGTGCAGGCTCCTGGTCAGGAACAACACCTTTCCTTGTGTCCTTCACCCCCACCAAAAGTGAAGGATGCTGCAGGCCACACTTCAGATTACTCCATGGAGCTCTTTTCACATACCATGCCTGGGTTATCAAGTCAAATCCTGAATTCCCCAGTCCAAGAAGAATCTGACATGGACTGCACTGATGCACAGCCACTGCTATATGATTCTGCTGGTACATTCACCCAGAGCACTACATTGCCCTCGCAGTCTACTGAGCCAGAATCTGACCCTGATGAAACTCAGGTGCCCCTTCCCGCATACTATACCACCTTACACGGTGACACAGAGGAAGGTGCAGATGAAATTGAAGAGGAGGTGATGGATGACCCAGTTGTTGACCCGGATTGGCATCCATTGGGGGAAGAGGGTGCCGCTGGCAATACCTCAGAAGAGGAGAAGGATCCGCAGCAGGCATCGACATGGCAGCAGCGGTTATCTGGCATGCCCGTAGCAGTCCAAAAACATGTTAAAAAAACAAATAGAGTTGAAGGACAGCTTGGCCAGACGGTCAAATTAGCACAGCGTGCAAGCCCTGAAAATTTATCCCATAGTAGGAAGAGTGCAGTGTGGCAAAATCCTATTGATGACGCAAAGGTTATCTGTAAGAAGTGCCGAAGGACCTTTAGCCAAAGGAAAAATCTCCGAAATTGAATACCAGTTGCATGCTTAGACATTTAAACACCATGCACTTGCAAGCGTGGACGGACTACAAAACCTCAGGTAGCACATGTGCACCTGCTCCGACTGAAGATAGGGAGCAACGCTCCATCGCTTCCCCCACTGTAAGCACACCACCAGCAAGAAATGTTGAGGTGTTGTTGCAAGGCCAAAGCAGTCAGGGAATCACAATGTTTTTGCAACGAAAGACTGAATCTAGGCCACCACCACCTCCATCACCAACCCCCTCTCAGTCCGCCATGTCCACCACTAGTTCCCCCATATGCAGCTCTCAAGTCCAGCTCACCCTAGCAGACACTCTGAGTAGGACAAGAAAGTACTCATCCTCTCATCCGCGTTCACTGGCTTTGAACGCCTACTGTTATGTTACGGTAGCTGAGGAGTGCAGGTAAAAAAGGCAATACACCAGAGAAGTTGGAATCTATGAGATTGCAGTACCCTGACTAACCACCACAACTAGAGGCAGCCGTGGAGCGTTCCTACGTTGGTCCTAGACGCCTCGTCACAGCCTGAGAAACTAACTACACCTAAAAATAGACAGAGGAAAGCTATCTGCCCCGGAGCAGATCCCCAAAGAACATAGGAAGACCCCAAACATGTAATGGCGGTTAGACAAGATGAAATACTGACACAGACAGAAAATAGTATGAGCAAACGTTGGGGCCCAAACTACCTAAATAGAAAAGGATAGGAAGGGCACTTACTGCAATCCCAAAAAACCCTGAAAAGCACCAACTCTACTAATTTCAAAATCACCTGAGATCACACGACCTCTACCACCTAAATTAGTTCTCTGGTGTAGCAAAATCAAAACAGCAGCCACTGAAAAAACTGGAAAAAGCAAAAGTACAAACATCAGTGGCTGAACTAAACTGAGAGGGCAAAAGCCCCCGGAGGGGACCCTGAAGGCCCCCACAGAAGTGCAGGACAAAATGCAAAAATCAAGCACAAAAACAAAAAGAAGAAAATGTCTTATCTGTTAGCAGGAGATTCAGACACGACACAGCAGGCTACAAAGGAAACAGAACTCAAGGATTGAGACCAGAACAATTGATCACCGGCAACCCTGATGGGAAGGCGACTCCCTTATATAAGACCAGTCAGTAACACCTGATTCCCACTCCTCACAATCTTCACTGGACAGTCCAGTACCGCTTGTAACCACCAGAGGGAGCCTCTGCTCAGAACTCATTTCAAGTCCATTCACAACAGCCTACATTGCCAAACTGATCTCATTGGAGATGATGCCCTTCCGTTTGGTTGAAAGCGCAGCGTTCCGAGAGCTCATGGCCTACACTGTCCAACGCTATGACCTACCCAGTCGGCACTTCTTTTCTAGAAAAGCCATCCCTGCCCTCCACCTGCATGTGAAAGACCGCATTGTCCATGCACAAAAACAATCAGTGAGTGGAAAGGTGCACCTCACAACAGATGCATGGGCCAGTAGGCATGGCCAGGGCCATTACGTGTCCATCACTGAGCACTGGGTTAATGTGGTGGATGCAGGTTCCACAGGGGACAGCGGCGGTGGGACAGTGCTTCCTAGCCCACGGTATAGGCAACAGTTGGCTGTAGGCGTTCGACCCTCCTCCTCCAGAAACGAAAGCTCGTCGACAGAGCACAGTCGCACGAGCACTCCATCCGCAGCTGCCAGTGTTGCACACGAGGTGTCCCACTATCGAACAGCTAGTGGTAAGCGTCAGCAGGCTGTTTTAAAGATGATGTCTTTGGACGACAGCAGACACACCACGGAGGTACTGGCCGACTACTTGAGTTATGGCTGGGCAGTCTACATCTTGAGCCACGCAAGGTAGTCAGTGATAACGGCCATAATTTTGTGGCGGCCATAGCCCTGGCAAAAACTCAGACACATACCTTACCTGGCTCACACCTTGAATCTGGTGGTGTAGTGCTTCATAAATAATTATCCGGAGTTAACAGCCCTGCTCCATAAGGTGAAAGACTGTGCTCGCACATCCGTCCTCGCCCATAGACTCCAGTCGTATGCAGAGGCTGCAGCGATCGCTCCACCTCCCCAAGCACCGCCTAATCATAGACGTTGCAACAAGGTGGAACTCCACCATGCACATGGTTGAGAGGCTGTGCGAACAGATGCAGGCTGTAATGCATTTGTGGGAGGATACACGGGCAGGAAGTTTGAGGGCAGACATCGAGTTATCGGGTGTGCAGTGGTCAAAGTTGAAAGACCTCTGTAAAGTCCTTCAGTGTTTTGAGGAATGCACACGGCTGGTAAGCGCAGACGACGCCATCATAAGCATGAACATCCCACTTATGCGTCTGTGTTGTGAACACGCTGGAGGTGACTTTGGAGCTGGGGCTCCCTCCGGTGGTTGCTGAGGGTAATGAACCAATTGCTGAATGGCTTTCAGCTGGGTCTGAATGGTCTGATATAAGTGACCTGAACTCCCGTCAGCCTTGCCGGTAATCAATTGTTCTTCCAAGTCTTGCTTGAAGCTCAGCTTGCATTCCTGACTTCATTCAGATAAGTGATTTGCTGTTTTTTTTTCCTCTGGTTTGCTGCCTTGCAGTGGACTTCAGCTGGTCCCTTTTGTGGCCTGGCGCTGCATTTGTGCGCAGTTGTGTTTGCACTTTTGCTCTGTTCCTGCGTCACTTTTTATTTGCTGAATTGCTGTGTGTTACACCAGAGATCTGATTTAGGTGGTAGAGATCGTGTGATCTCAGGTTTTTTGTTAGTCAGAAATGTTGGTATTTTTGTCAGGGTTTTTTGGGTTGCAGTCAGAACTCTTTCCTATACATTTCTATCTAGACAGATTGGGCCCCAGCGTTTGCTCATTCTATTTTCTGTGTGTGTTTGTATTTTCTTCTTGTCTAACCGCCATTACATGTTTGGGGGCTTCCTATTTCTTTGGGGGTTCTGCTACGGGGCAGTTAGCTTTCATCTTTCTGCCTTTAGGTGTAGCTATCTCTCCGGCTGTGACGAGGCGTCTAGGATCACCGTAGGTACGCTCCACGGCTACTTCTAGTGTTGCGGTTAGTTTAGGGTCCTGCAACCCAATAGGTTCCAGCCTCTCTGGTGTATTTCTACTTCGGCTATTTTTGCTATTTCTCCTCAGCTACCGAAACATAACAGCATTACCGGCCAGACTGAAAATTATATGGTACTCAACAGAAGGGAAAAATAGTAAAAAAGGAAAAAGAAAAGAAGTTGTCAGAAATTTTTTTTTTCTGTTTTTGCATTTTTTCCCTCTTTTTCTCTGGGTGCTGAGGAGGAATTTTTTTTTTCCTCAATGGAGTTTGCACAGTTGTCTGGCCGTGTGGAGCAGCTTGCCACTGAGGTTCAGAGTATTGCTACCTATCTTGCTAGGTTGCCGGTTGTGGAACCTAGGATCCCCATGCCAGATTTATTTTTGGGGCATCGGTCTAAATTTCTGAGTTTCAAAAATAACTGTAAGTTGTTTTTTGCCTTAAAGCCTAAGTCCTCAGGGAACGCAGCACTGCAGGTTCAAATTGTCATCTCTCTGCTGCGCGGCGACCCTCAGGATTAGGCTTTTTCCCTGACACCTGGGGATCCTGTTTTGAATGATGTTGATGTATTTTTTCAGGCTCTGGGGTTATTGTACGATGAACCTAATGTCACTGATCAAGCTGAAAAGACCTTGTTGGTATTAAATCAGGGTCTTGAAGACGCTGAGCTGTACTGTCAGAAATTCCGAAAGTGGGCAGTCCTGACCAAATGGAATGATGATGCTTTGGCAGCCCTTTTTCGGAAGGGTCTGTCAGAAAATGTAAAGGACGTTATGGTGGGATTCCCTGTTCCCTCTGGTCTCAATGATTCTATGCCTTAGGCTATTCAAATTGACAGACGTTTGCGTGAGCGCAGAGGTATGCGTGAGATAGTGTTGCCTTGTGAACCAGCTCCTGAGCCCATGCAGTGTGATGGAGTGACTTCTGGGGCTCAGCGTCATGAGTTTCGAAAGCACAATGGGTTATGTTTCTACTGTGGTGACGCTTCTCATGCTATTTCCGTCTGCCCTAAGCGGGGAAGACGTTTTGCGCGCTCAGTTGTCTTGGGTAGTGTTCAGACTAAATTTCTATTGACTGTTACCCTGATTTGCTCCTGTCCACATTTTCGGCTCAGGCTTTTGTTGATTCAGGAGCAGCTATTAACCTGATGGATTTTGACTTTGCCAAACGTTGTGGGTTTCCCATGATACCCCTGCGGAAGTCTATTCCTTACTGGGCATTGATTCTACCCCTTTGGCGGAGAATAAACCCCAGTTTTCTACTCAGGTAATAATGAGGGTTGAACCAGATCATCAGGAGAGTTGCAAATTTCTGGTGTTGCATAATCTGCATGACATTATTGTACTGGGTTTCCCTTGGTTACAGAGTCATAATCCTGTTTTGGATTGGAAATCTGTGTCTGTGACCAGTTGGGGCTGCCAATGTGTTAATACTGACACTACTGTTTTTTCTGCCTCTCCCCAGTCTCAGGATGTCCCTGACTTTTTGACTGATTTTTCAGGTGTGTTTAGTGAGAGTAAGTCTGCATCCTTACCTCCTCACAGGAGCTATGATTGCGCTATTGAGTTAGTGCCTGGTGGTAAATTTCCTAAAGGTCGCCTTTTTAATTTATCTGTACCTGAACACAATGCTATGCGATCTTATATCAAGGAGTCATTGGAGAAGGGTCATATCAGACCATCCTCTTCTCCCTTGAAGCGCCGGTTTTTTGTTTGTGGCCAAAAAGGATGGTTAAATGAGGCCGTGTATTGACTATCGCCTCCTGAATAAAATCACTGTTAAATATCAATATCCGTTACCCTTGATTTCTGACCTATTTTCCAGAGTGAAAAGTGCTAGTTGGTTTACCAAGCTAGACCTCAGGGGGGCGTATAACCTTATTCGCATTAAGCACGGTGATGAATGGAAGACGGCGTTTAATACCCCAGAGGGGCATTTTGAGTACCTAGTGATGCCTTTTGGGCTTACTAATGCCCTTCCATCTTCCAATCCTTCATGAATGATATTTTCAGGGATTTTGTGGATAAATTTCTGATCTTTTATTTTGATGATATCTTGATTTTTTCCAACGACTGGGACTCTCATGTGAAACATGTTCGGACTGTGTTCCAGATTTTGAGAGAGAATGCACTGTATGTGAAGGGATCAAAGTGTCTTTTTGGCGTACAGAAGGTCTCATTTCTGGGATTCATTTTGTCTCCGTCTGTTATTGAAATGGACCCGGTCAAGGTTCAGGCCATCTGTGATTGGGTTCAACCTACTACATTGAAGGCTCTTCAGAGATTTTTGGGTTTTGCCAATTTTTATCGTAAATTTATTGGTAATTTCTCCGGTACTGTTAAACCATTGACTGATTTGACCAAAAGGGTTCCGATGTGGTGAATTGGCCTCATGAGGCAGTTTCTGTGTTTCAGGAACTTAAGCAGAGATTCATTTCTGCTTCTGTTCTACGGCAGCCTGATGTTTCTCTGCCGTTTCAGGTGGAGGTTGATGCTTCTTAGATTGGGGCAGGTGCCGTTTTGTCCCAAAGGGATCCAGAGACCTCTAAGAGTAACCCTTGTGCCTTCTTCTCTCGAAAATTTTCTCCAACTGAACGTAATTATGACGTGGGTAATCGAGAGTTGTTGGCCATGAAGTGGGCCTTTGAAGAGTGGAGACACTGGCTGGAAGGAGCCAAACATCAGGTGGTGGTCCTCACTGACCATAAGAACCTGGTTTATCTCGAATCAGCCAAGCGACTTAATCCTAGAAAGGCCAGGTGGGCCTTGTTTTTCACACGTTTTAATTTTGTGGTTTCTTTTCTTCCGGGCACTAAGAATGTTAAGGCGGATGCCCTCTCGAGGAGTTTCTTTGCGGATTCTCCTGAGTTATCTGATCCTGCTGTTATTTTGAAAGAGGGTATAGTTCTTTCCGCCATCTCGCCCAATTTGAGACTGGCTCTGGAGGGGTGTCAGGGGATAAACCTGAACGCTGCCCTGTTGGGAAATTGTTTGTCCCAAACTAGTGGAAGAAAAGTGTGATGTCTGAGATTCATTGTTCCGCGTTGGCTGGTCATCCCGGGATTTTTGGTACCAGAGACTTGGTGAGTCGGTCCTTTTGGTGGCCTACTTTGTCTCGTGACGTCAGGGACTTTGTGCAGTCCTGTGGGACTTGCTCTCGTTCCAAGCCTTGCTCTCGCTCTAGTGGTTTGTTAATGCCATTACCTGTACCCAAGAGGCCATGGACCCATATTTCTATGGATTTTATTTCCGACCTCCCTGTCTCTCAGAGAATGACCGTTATCTGGGTAATCTGTGATAGGCATTCCGGAGAACATTGTATCTGACAGAGGAGTCCAGTTTGTTTCCAGATTTTGGAGGATATTTGTTCTAAACTTGGTGTTCAGTTATCTTTCTCCTCTGCATTTCACCCTCAGACCAATGGAGAAACCGAGAGAACAAACCAGACCTTGGAGACTTATTTGAGATGTTTTGTGTCTGCTGATCAAGATGACTGGGTCTCTTTTTTGCCTTTGGCTGAGTTTGCTCTTAATAATAGGGCTAGCTCTGCCACCTTGATGTCTCCATTTTTCTGCAATTCTGGGTTTCACCTCGATTTTCTTCTGGACAGGCGGAGGATTCTGTCTGTCCGGGGGTTGACTCTATTGTGGAGCGTATGCAGCAGATTTGAGACCAGGTAGTGGAGAGGTTGTCTCTCTCTCTCAGGAGAAGGCCCAGCGGTTTGCCAACCGGCATAGGACTGATGGTCCTCGTTTTAAAGTGGGGGACTTGGTTTGGTTATCCTCAAGAAATATCCCTATGAAGGTTGCATCTCCAAAATTTAAGCCAAGGTTCATTGGACCTTATAAGATCATGGAGATTCTTAATCCGGTGTCCTTCCGTTTTCTTCTTCCAGGGACATTTAAGATCCATAACGTGTTCCACAAGTCCTTATTGAAGAGGTTTGTCGAGCCAGTGGTTCCTATGGCTGCGCCTCCCGACCCCGTTTTGGTTGAGGGCAGTTTGGAGTATGTGGTTGAGAAAATTTTGGATTCTCGTTTTGCTAGACGGAAACTCCAGTATTTGGTTAAGTGGAGAGGTTACGGTCAGGAGGACAATTCTTGGGTGATTGCTTCGGACATCCATGCTAGGAGACTGATCCGTGCCTATCATCGAGCTCATCCTGATCGGCCTGGTTGCGCAGGTGAGGGTTCGGTGACCCCTCCTCAAGGGGGGTACTATTGTGAACACGCTGGAGGCGACTTCGGAGCTGGGGTTCCCTCCGGTGGTTGCTGAGGGTAATGAACCAATTGCTGAATGGCTTTCAGCTGGGTCTGAATGGTCTGATATAAGTGATCTGAACTCCCATCAGCCTTGCCGGTAATCAATTGTTCTTCCAGGTCTTGCTTGGAGCTCAGCTTGCATTCCTGCCTTCATTCAGATAAGTGATTTGCTGTTTTTTTTTTCCTCTGGTTTGCTGCCTTGCAGTGGACTTCAGCCTGGTCCCCTTTTGGGTCCTGGCGCTGCATTTATGCTCAGTTGTGTTTGCACTTTTGCTCTGTTCCTTCGTCACTTTTTATTTGCTGAATTGCTGTGTGTTACACCAGAGATCTGATTTAGGTGGTAGAGATCGTGTGATCTCAGGTTTTTTATTAATCAGAAGTGTTGGTATTTTTGTCAGGGTTTTTTGGGTTGCAGTCAGAATTCTTTCCTATACTTTTTTTATCTAGACAGATTGGGCCCCCGCGTTTGCTCATTCTATTTTCTGTCTGTGTTTGTAATTTCTTCTTGTCTAACCGCCATTACATGTTTGGGGGCTTCCTATTTCTTTGGGGGTTGTGCTACGGGGCAGTTAGCTTTCATCTTTCTGCCTTTAGGTGTAGCTATCTCTCCGGCTGTGACGAGGCGTCTAGGATCACCGTAGGTACGCTCCACGGCTACTTTTAGTGTTGACGTTAGTTTAGGGTCCTGGAACCCAATAGGTTCCAGCCTCTCTGGTGTATTTCTACTTTGGCTATTTTTGCTATTTCTCCTCAGCTACCGAAAGATAACACGTCTGCTCATGCAAACTTTGACGCACATTAAGGTCAGGCGTCTGCAGCGGAGGAGGAAGAGGAGGGAAGCCTTGATGACAGTCAGCCATTGTCTGCTCAGGGAACTGTCCTGGACGAGGTGGAGGAAGAAGAGGAAGAGGAGGAGGATGAGGGGGATGATTATTTTGGGGAGGAGGATGCTTCTCAGGGGGCAAGAGAAAATGTTAGCTTGCCTAGGTCAGGTACAGGGTTTGTGCGTGACTGGAGGGATGTGGATTTGACAGAAAGTGCTCCTCCACCAACCACTGGCAGTGCATCAGTGACACCTGGAACATTGGCCCACATGTGTGATTATGTCTTGCGGATCCTAAAAAGGGACCCCCGCATTACCAAAATTATGAAGGATGACGATTACTGGTTGGCCAGCATCCTCGATCCACGCTATAAAAGCAAATTACACAACATAATGCCACAGGAGAACCTGGAGCTAATATTGGCGAACAAACAAGCAACTCTGGTAAACTGTTTGTTAGAGGCATCACGAGCCGTACTGGGCCAAATGGAAGAGGTGTTCGTGGTGCACACAGCCGAAGTGGCGTTGGAGACAGGGGCTTCATGACCATGTTGTGGTCTGATTTCTCGAGTAACGCTCACACGACTGTTAATACTGAATCAATTGCAACAGACAGGAGACAGCAGTTGTCAACTATGGTTCAAAATTACCTCTCCTCCCCTATCGATGTTCTCCCTCACAGTTCATTCCCCTTTGACTACTGGGCCTGTAAACTGGACACCTGGCCTGAATTGGCACAATATGCCTTACAGGAGCTTGCTTGCCCTGCTATCAGAAAGAGTCTTCAGTGCTGCTGGATCCATCCTGACAGAAAGAAGGACCCGGCTGTCGACCCAAAATGTAGGTGATCTCACCTTCATTAAAATGAACCATGCCTGGGTTTCAAAGGATTTTGTACCACCTTCCCCTGATGACACATAGGTTGCCAGCAAAATGGCTCGCTGTAACGGGTCTGGTGGGTGGAACTACTGACGAGACAGGTCAGGTTGGTGGAACCACAAAGCTTTATTATACAAGAGAGTTTACTTGTAAGAGAGCGGGTGGCACCCGAATCACGGCAGGGGATATAGGTAGTCTCTGGACAGGCAGTTTGTCACAGCAAGTGACCAAGGAAGTCTCTGGGACAGGCAGATTGTCACGGCAAGTGACCAGGCAGTATCTGGACAGGCAGGTTGTCACGGCAAGTGACCAAGGCAGTCTCTGGGACAGGCAGGTTGTCACGGCAAGTGACCAGGCAGTCTCTGGACAGGCAGGTTGTCACGGCAAGTGACCAAGGCAGTCTCTGGGACAGGCAGGTTGTCACGGCAAGTGACCAGGCAGTCTCTGGACAGGCAGGTTGTCACGGCAAGTGACCAGGCAGTATCTGGACAGGCAGGTTGTCACGGCAAGTGACCAAGCAGTATCTGGACAGGCAGGTATATACGACCTGATATGGTGGAGCCTCCAGGTAGGCTGCAGTCGGATGGCAGATAATCGCTCCCAGGTGAGCAGGCAAGAGCCGTGGATCTCTGCAGATGAAGTCCGAACTTCCGGATGGAGCTGCAGTCGGATGGCAGATGATCGCTCCCAGGTGAGCAGGCAAGAGCCGGGGATCTCCGCAGATGATGTCCGAACTTCCGGATGGAGCTGCAGTCGGATGGCAGATGATCGCTCCTAGGTGAGCAGGCAAGAGCCGGGGATCTCTGCAGATGACGTCCGAACCTCTGGATGGAACTGCAGACGGATGGCAGACAGGCAAGCCGACAGGTAACAGGCAGGTAACTGGAATCAGGAGCTGATGGCTGAAACAGAGTTAGACTGCACAGGAACAACATTGCTCGGGCACCTACATTAAGGAGGAAGCCCTTAATATAGGGTGGAGTCCTCCAGCATTGGCTGGAGACTGATTTGGAAAATGCGCGCGGCTCCTTTAAGAGCGGGGGAGGGTGCGGGCGCGCGCCCTAAGGCCAGTAGCAGGGAAGGAGCGCGCGGGACCAGCAGGGCGGAAGGAGGACGCTGAGCGCAGGTGAGGAGAGCGATGTCCCTGTCTGGCAGCAGGCAGGGACGCGGGCGCTACAGTACCCCCCCCTCTAGGCCCCCCCTTCTTTAGGCCAGAAAGAAATTTAGCTAGGATAAGAGGGGCATGGATGTTCTCCCGAGGCTCCCAGGTTCTCTCCTCAGGACCAAACCCCTTCCAATCCACCAAAAAATAAGTCTTTCTTCCTACCCTTTTTGTGGCCAGAATGTTCTCTACCTCAAATTCATCATCAGCAGACACTGGAGCAGGAGGTGTACCTGTAGACTTAAAAAAAGAGTTAAGAACCACAGGTTTGAGGAGAGATACATGAAAAGAATTAGGAATTCTCAAATTGGCCGGGAGTTTCAATTTATAGGACACCGGATTGATCTGACTGATGATCTCAAAAGGACCGATGAACCGAGGACCTAACTTGTAGGACGGAATTTTGAGTCGAATATATTTGGACGAAAGCCAGACTTTGTCCCCAGGACGGAATTGAGGAGGATCCAGACGTTTTTTGTCAGCATGTCTTTTCATGCGCTCGGATGACTGAATGAGTGCGGATCGGGTACTCTCCCAGATGGAGGAGAATTCTCTAACCAGAGATTCCGCAGCTGGATTGTCCACAGAGATGGAAACAGGGACAGGGATCCGAGGGTGCTGACCGAAGACTACAAAAAACGGAGACTTGGTGGAAGATTCGCTCTCATGATTATTGTAGGAGAATTCGGCCCAAGGCAGGAGCTCCACCCAGTCAGAATGGTGGGCATTAACGAAGTGTCGAAGATAACTGGTCAAATTCTGATTTATTCGTTCAACTTGTCCATTGGACTGTGGGTGGTAAGCGGAGGAAAAATCCAGGGTGACGTCTAGCAACTTACAAGTGGCTCTCCAGAAACGTGAGGTGAACTGAACCCCACGATCCGACACAATGTGACGAGGCAGACCATGAAGACGGAAGATGTGGCGGATGAAGTCTTTAGCCAACTCGGGCGCAGACGGAAGACCTGGCAGAGGAATGAAGTGAGCCATCTTGGAGAAGCGGTCAGTGACCACCCAAATGACTGTACAACCAGCAGAGACGGGAAGATCAGTAATGAAGTCCATGGCTATATGCTGCCAGGGGGCAGCGGGTACAGGAAGCGGAAGAAGACGGCCGGTAGGCAGGTGTCTCGGAACTTTGTTGCGGGCACAGGAAACACAGGCAGAAACAAAGTCTATTACGTCTTTGTGCAGGGTAGGCCACCAATAATGCCGGGTAATGAGTTGGAGGGTCTTTTTTTGACCAGCGTGGCCAGCGAGTTTAGACGAGTGACCCCAATGTAGGATTCTCTTCCGATCGGTTTCTGATACGAACGTCTTACCAGGAGGGAGACGATTTAGACTCACGGGAGCCACCTGCATCACTCTGGCGGCATCGATGATATGTTTAGGCTCATCTTCGAGATCCGACACCAGGAAAGACCGAGACAAGGCATCCGCCTTGACGTTTTTGTCAGCTGGGCGAAAATGCAAAAGAAAATCGAAGCGGGCAAAAAACAAGGACCACCGGGCTTGGCGAGGATTAAGTCTCTGTGCCTGCTGGAGGTATGCCAGATTTTTGTGGTCCGTGTAGATGATTACCGGATGAAGAGCCCCTTCGAGTAGGTAACGCCACTCCTCCAATGCCAACTTAATGGCCAATAACTCTCGATCTCCTATGGAGTAGTTGCGCTCGGAGGAGGAGAAGAGTTTGGAGAAGAAACCGCAGGATACCATCCTCCCGGATGGCGATTTTTGGGTAAGAACCGCTCCGGCTCCAGCAGAGGAAGCGTCCACCTCCAGGAAGAACTGCTTGTTGCCATCCGGGCGATGCAGCACTGGAGCGGAAGAGAAGGCCTGTTTCAGAGAAAGGAAGGCCTCCTCTGCTTCGGTCGTCCACTGTTTGGGGTTAGCATCCTTGCGAGTGAGCGCTGAGATTGGAGCAGTCCTGGAAGAGAAGTGCGGTATGAAGAGACGGTAATAGTTAGCGAATCCCAGGAACCGCTGAATGGCCTTCAACCCCTCTGGTCGGGGCCATTTCTCGATGGCAGACAGTTTCTCTGGATCCATTCGTAGGCCTGTCTGAGAAATAATGTAGCCCAGAAATGGAAGCGAAGTCTGCTCAAAGAGGCACTTCTCATATTTGGCGAAGAGGTGATTCTGCCTGAGCCTGAGCAGAACCTGACGAACATCCCTCCGGTGAGACTGAAGATCCGGAGAGAAGACCAAGATGTCGTCAAGGTACACCACAACACAGGAGTAGAGGAGGTCCCGGAAGATGTCATTGACCAACTCCTGGAAGACTGCTGGAGCATTACAGAGACCAAAGGGCATCACCAAGTACCCGGGTGTTGAATGCCGTCTTCCATTCATCTCCTCGACGGATACGAACCAGGTTGTATGCTCCACGAAGATCTAGTTTGGTGAAGACTCTAGCCCCTCTAAGACGATCAAACAGTTCTGGAATGAGCGGAAGAGGGTACTTATTCTTCACCGTGATCGAATTTAGGCCTCTGTAGTCAATACAGGGACGGAGAGATCCGTCTTTCTTTTTAACGAAGAAGAAACCTGCTCCCGCTGGGGAGGTAGATTTCCGGATGAATCCCTTTGCTAAGTTCTCCTCGATATATTCGGACATCGACCTGGTCTCAGCAGCAGACGACGGGTAAATACGCCCACGGGGAGGCGTAGTACCGGGCAACAGGTCAATCGGGCAATCATATGGTCTATGCGGGGGTAATGTCTCTGCTTCCTTTTTATTGAAGACATCAGCAAATGACCAATATGGAATCGGGAGTCCTGGTAGATTAGCAGGTGTAGGAGAAGAATAGACCGGATGAACAGGCACCAGACACGTTTTATGACAGTCCTGTCCCCAGCGAAGAACCTCTCCATTCTGCCAGTCGAGCACAGGTGCATGTTTTTGGAGCCAAGGCAGACCTAGTAAGAAAGCATGAGAGAGTCCGGGTAAAACATGAAACGAGATGCTCTCAGAATGCAACATTCCCACCTGCAGGGTTATGACTTCGGTGATAAGTCGGATGGGACGAGGTAGGAGGCCCCCATCCACAGCAGCAACAGATACAGGTTCAACAAGAGGTTTGGTGGGAATGTGATACTTCTCTACTAGAGCCTGTGACACGAGATTCCCAGCTGCTCCAGAATCAAGTTGGGCCATTTCGAAGTGGCGGTTCTTACCGAGCAGAATTGAAACCGACAGCAGCAGGGATGAAGAGGATTTATTTTTGTCTAGATTGACCTCTCCGAGCGAACCTAGACACAGGCGTTTCCCGACTTCTCCGGACAGGTTTGGATCCAGTGCTCCTTACTGCCGCAGTAGAAGCAACTTTTCTCGGCACGGCGTGAGTCCTGACGGGCTCTGACCATCTTGGTCTGGTCGACCTGCATAGGCTCAGCAGTGTGCACCTGAGGAGAAACGGAAGAGGTTATAGATCTCTGACACGAGGGTGCAAGATGGGAAAATTCTTTTTTACAGGTGATCTCTTTGGCTCGTTCCTGGAACCGTAGATCAATTCGATTGGCAAGATTTATTAAATCATCTAGAGAGGTTGGAATGTCTCGACCGGCAAGTTCGTCTTTAATACGGCCGGACAGACCCTCCCAGAAGACCGAAATTAGAGCTTCATTGTCCCAAGCTAATTCTGAGGCTAAAGTCCGGAACCGTATGGCATATTGACCAACGGTGAGGCTCTCCTGACGGAGACGCAGCAGAGATGATGCAGAGGAAGTCTTCCGTCCAGGTTCGTCGAATACCTTCCGGAAGGCTGAGAGAAAAGCAGGCAGGTCAGATACCAGAGGATCCTCTCTCTCCCAGAGATGATTAAGCCAGGCCAGGGCCTCTCCGGTGAGATGGGACATGATGAAGGCAATTTTGGCCCGATCAGAGTTAAACTGGTGTGCCAGGAGTTCAAAATGCAGGGTGCACAGATTAATGAAACCCCGAGCCAGAGCAGGATCGCCTCCAAACCTAGGAGGAGCTGACAGTCGGGGTCCGGGAATGGAAACCACGGAATTGGGAATCAGCGGGACTGACGGATTATGAGTCATGGCTCCAGCGATGGTTGCTGGTGATGAATTCAGAGTGTCCAGACGGGAATTGACGTTCCGTAGGTGACCCAGGATGGCCTCCTGTTGAGACCTCTGGCGAGACAGCTCATGACACAGTTCCGGTAGTGAAGGGGTTTGGGTGCCACCGGGTTCCATGGCCCGAGCAAACTGTAACGGGTCTGGTGGGTGGAACTACTGACGAGACAGGTCAGGTTGGTGGAACCACAAAGCTTTATTATACAAGAGAGTTTACTTGTAAGAGAGCGGGTGGCACCCGAATCACGGCAGGGGATATAGGTAGTCTCTGGACAGGCAGTTTGTCACAGCAAGTGACCAAGGAAGTCTCTGGGACAGGCAGGTTGTCACGGCAAGTGACCAGGCAGTATCTGGACAGGCAGGTTGTCACGGCAAGTGACCAAGGCAGTCTCTGGGACAGGCAGGTTGTCACGGCAAGTGACCAGGCAGTCTCTGGACAGGCAGGTTGTCACGGCAAGTGACCAAGGCAGTCTCTGGGACAGGCAGGTTGTCACGGCAAGTGACCAGGCAGTCTCTGGACAGGCAGGTTGTCACGGCAAGTGACCAGGCAGTATCTGGACAGGCAGGTTGTCACGGCAAGTGACCAAGCAGTATCTGGACAGGCAGGTATATACGACCTGATATGGTGGAGCCTCCAGGTAGGCTGCAGTCGGATGGCAGATGATCGCTCCCAGGTGAGCAGGCAAGAGCCGTGGATCTCTGCAGATGAAGTCCGAACTTCCGGATGGAGCTGCAGTCGGATGGCAGATGATCGCTCCCAGGTGAGCAGGCAAGAGCCGGGGATCTCCGCAGATGATGTCCGAACTTCCGGATGGAGCTGCAGTCGGATGGCAGATGATCGCTCCTAGGTGAGCAGGCAAGAGCCGGGGATCTCTGCAGATGACGTCCGAACCTCTGGATGGAACTGCAGACGGATGGCAGACAGGCAAGCCGACAGGTAACAGGCAGGTAACTGGAATCAGGAGCTGATGGCTGAAACAGAGTTAGACTGCACAGGAACAACATTGCTCGGGCACCTACATTAAGGAGGAAGCCCTTAATATAGGGTGGAGTCCTCCAGCATTGGCTGGAGACTGATTTGGAAAATGCGCGCGGCTCCTTTAAGAGCGGGGGAGGGTGCGGGGCGCGCGCCTAAGGCCAGTAGCAGGGAAGGAGCGCGCGGGACCAGCAGGGCGGAAGGAGGACGCTGAGCGCAGGTGAGGAGAGCGATGTCCCTGTCTGGCAGCAGGCAGGGACGCGGGCGCTACACTCGCTTTGCCCACCTCTTCCTCCGACTTCTCCAATTCCTCCATTTGCACCTGCTGAACATCCAGCCTACACCTCAACATATGCCAGTTTTTCCACCTCCCTAACTGGGCTGTACCCCACCCCCAGGGCTGGCGTCAGCACCTGACGCACCCGGGCAAGTGCCAGGGTCCTGAGCAGGTGTGGGGGCTCACTCACCGTCAGAGACACCAGCGTACTATGAGGGGCCCTGTGCCAGTGCCGTTGCCCATGAGTGAGCCCCCCCTGCTTGCTCAGGGCCCCAGCACTTGCAATACTTACCTCTCCCTGCTCCACCGCTGTGACGTCTTCCGCGTTTCCTGACAGTGACATTCAGGTCAGACAGCGCGATGATGTCACGTCTGTGCGCCCTCTGCCTGAACAGTCACAGTGCAGAGAGCTGGAAGATGGCGATGCTGAGGAGTCCAGAGTAGAACAGTGCCCAGCGAGGAGAGTATTTCATTTTTTTAAATGTTTGGAGCAATATATGGGGAGCATTATACACTGAGATAATATATGGG
>JARQOD010000008.1:22515129-22551797 GCA_033576555.1 Oophaga sylvatica | reverse complement strand
GCCTACCCAGAGAATGCCCTGGTCACTTGCCGTGACAACCTGCCTACCCAGAGACTACCCTGGTCACTTCCCGTGAATTCCTGTCCGTATTCCCCGGGCGCCACCTGCTCTCTTACAAGTATACTGTCTTGTATAATAAAGCTCAGTGGTTTCACCTACCAGACCCGTTACAATATATAATATATTTCCAAAAAGGATTCCAGGCATTCGGAATATTTTTCTTGGATTCATCAATCTGTAAAAATGGAACAAAGCAGACACCGCAGAAAACCAGTATAGCCGAATAATTTGGAATCTTCCCGAAAATTATTCAACTAAAATACAAGAACCAGGGACATACATAAATGTAATAAAATAATCATAAAAAATTATAGAGATCACAATAGCAATCATAAGAAAGGAACAAATCTCAATTTTTCATACAAGAGACATGGAACCCAAAGTCACGATCCACCTGCACTCCATTTGTGCTAAAGAACGTTTGAAGTTTCCACCCCTGATGCCACAGTATAGGTGATCAAAGCCTCTAAATTTTAAGAGAATAGGGTTACAGCCATGAAAAATCCAACAGTCCTGTATTGTCAGTATTAAATGGGTTGCTAACATTGGCCTTGACTTGACCATTGACTTGGTGTCGAGTTGCCATTAGTACATTAATGATATCTAATTTATTTGGCAAGGAACCAAACTTGAATTGACATCATTTATGGATAAATTGAATAAAAATCCATTGAATAATAAATTGACATATAAGGCACACCAGAATAAAATTGAGTTTCTTGCCACCCTCTTAGAGATTGATAACGATTGTATGATTCCGACTGATAAGTACAGAAAAGATACTTCTGCCAATGCTTTATTGCATTCATTGTCAGCTCATACTTATTATACTGTTAAGGCCATTCCAGTTGGGCAGTTTCTCAGGATCAGACAAGCAAATTGTAAGTAAGCGGGCACCACCTAGGATAATTATTAAATTGGGATCACTCTCTGCATTTGGGCAAATATCACAGAGAAGACAAAGAACAAGACACATGCATATAAATGGGGATCACCAAAAAATATAATATAAAGTTTTGCAAAAATATAAAGTTTATTGAAGTACAAAAAGAAAACACACCTCATTAAAAACAATTAAAAAACACTAATAGTGTATACAAGAAAACAGTCCAACAAAAAATAAAGAGTAAAATACTCCAAAAATACTCATATGCCTATCATAATACAATCAATACAGAGTAACGCACTAGTTACTTAGCCCCCTTTGTTTCTCAGGTCAGTAATTGAACTGCACCTAGAGCAAATGGCCGCTGGGGAGAATGTCCTGTTACCCACTGGGTATGCTAAGATTCGTGATCAGAGTAAAAGCATCAGCCCAAAATTAATTTTATGGTTTAATTGCCTTAAGGACGCACTAGATAATTACAGAAATATACAGTAAGCTATACAACGAAATTACAGTGGATTTGCAGTCAGAGTAAAATACAACAATAATGGTACAAGGCTTAGAGGTATTAGGCTAGAGGTCAATGTTACCAGGCTGTAGGTTGCATGTGGACGCCGGGAGCTCTGCGATCCACAGGTAAGAATCTTAGTTGCCGGGACAGTCCCCAAAATGTGTGCCGCTGCTCCCTTGGCAGATCTGTCCCCTGTTCCTTCTTAGATCATCATCGTCTTGTTCTTCTGTGAGACTAGAGAGTCTGCCCTGCGCTCACAGTTCTTAAACCTGCTAGGTTCCTCCCCTCTGTGTCAGAGGGTGGGCTAATAATCTCCCTCCAGAATTTATTCCCAATATCTAAGAAAGTGGTTAACTTTCTCCAGGACGATCGGATCAGCAGGACAGATGAAGGTACCAGTGAATGCAGTTTGTCTTGCCTGTCGCGTGGAGATCAAACATGGCCCAATTGGCCCTCCACAGCGACCCAATCTCCATATCTCAGGTCCCTGAGCCATCACCGACTCGGGAGTCACACTGTCAGATGCACGAGGTCCGCAGGATCACGCAGATATTTTTTATGAGTCTGTACATCGAAAGGCGTGCTCATAATTCATAATCCTAGAACAGAGTTGTAGTGGCTGGGAGAGACAATGGATGTGTTTTCTGTGTCTAGCTGACAGGTATAATCTAATTGAAGCCCCCAGGCATCTCCAGGCCCCATGCTGGCGTGGCTCCTGACTCCAGCTTTGAAGTCCTGTTTTGGCCTGATCTACTTAGCATACTAAAAGACCTTGTTATTCAACAGTGGAGCACTCTGTTTTCTTCAATATGCCTACAGGCCATGGGGGTTAGGAGCAGTTAGCTGCCTGTGGCTCTGTGAACTCAGACAAGATGGCACCTGGGACAGGCCAAGCTCAGACATGAGCGAGCATTATGCCCCCTATCCAAGATGGTGGCTGTTCCATCATCACACCCCAGTAATGGAGACACAGTCCAGAATAACTTGAACATACTCTTTACTTAACTCTTCACACGTTACATCCACAGTTGGCACAACAGGTGTTTCACTCATTTCCTTGTCTTTCTCTGCTTTGCTGTCACTTCTGTGCAGTACACGCCCGTACCAGACCGTACTAGACTGCTCGCTAGTTCCTTCCAGGCCTGACCTCACTATAATGACATTTCCTTCAGCCTGCTTCACCCCAGAACTGAATTCATCAATCACTACGTTTGGTGGCCCCCGGTGAAGCATCCGGCCTGTCAGTACCAAACTTGTTGAAGTTCCAGCTCCCTTCATTTGCTTAGTCCAGCCAACTTCTGCCCTAAAAGCATTGGCCCAGGCGGTAAGACGCCACATCTTCTTTCTCTGTACAGGCCCACCGCTAGGCTATGCAGTGGCCGTGGGTAACATGGGCTGCAGTACTTAAACGTTGCGTGGCTGCCAGTTGTCCGGGCCTAAGCCCATGTAGACACTTGGACGCACTGGCCCAGTCTGAGCTAATCTAAATAGAACCTTCTCACTATTACCCGGCAGCCCCTCCTACACTTAAACCTATGAGAAACTTCCTATCACTATGCCTGACAAGGCCCACTAGTATGCCCCCACCTAGTGGCCCACAACAGAACTACGTTTACCCAAAAGTTTGGGGAATTACAGTACAGACCAAAAGTTTGGACACGCCTTCTCATTCAAAGATTTTTCTGTATTTTCATGACTATGAAAATTGTACATTCACACTGAAGGCATCAAAACTGTGAATTAACACATGTGGAATTATATACTTAACAAAAAAGTGTAAAACAACTGAAAATATGTCTTATATTCTAGGTTCTTCAAAGTATCCACCTTTTGCTTTGATTACTGCTTTGCACACTCTTGGCAATCTCTTTATGAGCTTCAAGAGTTAGTCACCGGAAATGGTCTTCCAACAGTCTTGAAGGAGTTCCCAGAGATGCTTAGCACTTGTTGGCCCTTTTGCCTTCACTCTGCGGTCCAGCTCACTCCAAACATCTCGATTGGGTTCAGGTCTGGTGACTCTGGAGGCCAGGTCATCTGGCGTAGCACCCCATCACTTTCCTTCTTGGTCAAATAGCCCTTACACAGCCTGGAGGTGTTTTGGGGTCATTGTCCTGTTGAAAAATAAATGATGGTCCAACTAAACGCAAACCTGATGGAATAGCATGCCGCTGCAAGATGCTGTGGTAGCCATGATGGTTCAGTATGCCTTCAATTTTGAATAAATCCCCAACAGTGTCACCAGCAAAGCACCCCCACACCATCACACCTCCTCCTCCATGCTTCACGGTGGGAACCAGGCATGTAGAGTCCATCCGTTCACCTTTTCTGCATTGCACAAAGACACGGTGGTTGGAACCAAAGATCTCAAATTTGGACTCATCAGACCAAAGCACAGATTTCCACTGGTCTAATGTCCATTCCTTGTGTTCTTTAGCCCAAACAAGTCTCTTCTGCTTGTTGCCTGTCCTTAGAAGTGGTTTCCTAGCAGCTATTTTACCATGAAGGCCTGCTGCACAAAGTTTCCTTTTCCTCTTAACAGTTGTTGTAGAGATGTGTCTGCTGCTTGAACTCTGTGTGGCATTGACTAGGTATCTAATCTGAGCTGCTGTTAACCTGCGATTTCTGAGGCTGGTGACTCGGATAAACTTATCCTCAGAAGCAGAGGTGACTCTTGGTCTTCCTTTCCTGGGGCGGTCCTCATGTGAGCCAGTTTCTTTGTAGCGCTTGATGGTTTTTGCAACTGCACTTGGGGACACTTTCAAAGTTTTCCCAATTTTTCGGACTGACTGACCTTCATTTCTTAGAGTAATGATGGCCACTCATTTTTCGTTACTTAGCTGCTTTTTTCTTGCCATAAGACACATTATAACAGTCTATTCAGTAGGACTATCAGCTGTGTATCCACCAGACTTCTGCACAACACAACTGATGGTCCCAATCCCATTTATAAGGCCAGAAATCCCACTTATTAAACCTGACAGGGCACACCTGTGAAGTAAAAACCATCTCTGGTGACTACCTCTTGAAGCTCATCAAGAGAATGCCAAGAGTGTGCAAAGCAGTCATCAAAGCAAAAGGTGGCTACTTTGAAGAACCTAGAATATAAGACATATTTTCAGTTGTTTCACACTTTTTTATTAAGTATATAATTCCACATGTGTTAATTCATAGTTTTGATGCCTTCAGTGTGAATGTACAATTTTCATAGTCATGAAAATACAGAAAAATCTTTGAATGAGAAGGTGTGTCCAAACTTTTGGTCTGTACTGTATATACTAAAGTGCCCTCCTCTATTGTCCCAAAAGGATGCACTTCACTTTCCCTAAACTGTACATGTATTAAGAACGTCAACAATATTATATACAATGCAATATTGTACAAAAAAGAACACAAGACAGATGACATTATGTACACATAATGGTAACACATCAAAGTACGTGGCAATACAATTGCTAAGTGTGGTAATACATGTTCCCATGTAGCAGTACCACTGAATATTCATAACAACACAATAATTGGTTACATAGAAACATTGAGAACACTTAAGGAGCGAGGCGAAACAGTAATACTCCTTCATCCCCTTACAGTGCCGTTAATAACAGCGAGAGCAGGCGGTGGCTGATGGGAGTATTCATCAGCCAAAATCTTCACTCTAAATATATAATTTAAAAAAATACATTGGTTCCTTTGTATTTTTGATAGACAGCCAGACAAAACTCACAGCTGGTGACTGCAACACTCAGCTGTCAGCTTTAGCAAGGTGGATTATCAAGAATATTAGATACAGCACAAGTAACACCCAGTGTTCGGGGATCTGAATCCAAACCGTAACACAGACTTCCTGGTGAAGTCAGTGTTTGGTGTTCGTGCCCGAACAGTAAGTGTTCGATATGGATGACAAACTTTACTGTTTGGGTTCCCCCATCTCTACTAGGGATAACTATTGGCAAGCAGTGCTGGTTGCAGAATAATGACAGCATATAATGTATACAATGCTAGTTACAAGTCAACCTGATTCTCATCAGCTACTCTGAAAAGAATATCGAGAGAAATGGATGAGAATTTAGTTGGCACATGATCGTTCAACAGAACACTGAGAAAAGCGGATGAAAACCTAGCCGGCGTGTGACTGTTCAACAGAACATTGAGAGAAGCGGATGAAAATCTAGCCGGCATGTGACTGTTCAACAGAACATTGAGAGAAGCGGATGAAAATCTAGCCAACATGTGGCTGTTCAACAGAACATTGAGAGAAGCGGATGAAAATCTAGCCGGCATGTGACTGTTCAACAGAACACTAAAAAAAGTGGATGAAAATCTAGCCGACATGTGACTGTTCAACAGAACATTGAGAGAAGCGGATGAAAATCTAGCCGGCATGTGCTGTTCAACAGAACACTAAAAAAAGTGGATGAAAATCTAGCTGACATGTGACTGTTCAACAGAACACTGAGAGAAGCGGATGAAAATCTAGCCGGCATGTGACTGTTCAACAGAACATTGAGAGAAGCGGATGAAAATCTAGCCGGCATGTGGCTGTTCAACAGAACATTGAGAGAGCGGATGAAAATCTAGCCGGCATGTGGCTGTTCAACAGAACATTGAGAGGAGCGGATGAAAATCTAGCCGGCATGTGCTGTTCAACAGAACATTGAGAAAAGCGGATGAAAATCTAGCCGGCATGTGGCTGTTCAACAGAACATTGAGAGGAGCGGATGAAAATCTAGCCGGCATGTGGCTGTTCAACAGAACATTGAGAGGAGCGGATGAAAATCTAGCCGGCATGTGGCTGTTCAACAGAACATTGAGAGAGCGGATGAAAATCTAGCCGGCATGTGACTGTTCAACGAACATTGAGAGAAGCGGATGAAAATCTAGCGCGGCATGTGGCTGTTCAACAGAACATGAGAGAAGTGGATGAAAATCTAGCCGGCATGTGGCTGTTCAACAGAACATTGAGAGAAGCGGATGAAAATCTAGCCGGCATGTGGCTGTTCAACAGAACATTGAGAGAAGCGGATGAAAATCTAGCCAGCATGTGGCTGTTCAACAGAACATTGAGAGAAGCGGATGAAAATCTAGCCGGCATGTGGCTGTTCAACAGAACATTGAGAGAAGCGGATGAAAATCTAGCCAGCATGTGGCTGTTCACAGAACATTGAGAGAAGCGGATGAAAATCTAGCCAGCATGTGGCTGTTCAACAGAACATTGAGAGAAGCGGATGAAAATCTAGCCGCATGTGACTGTTCACAGAACATTGAGAGAAGCGGATGAAAATCTAGCCGGCATGTGGCTGTTCAACAGAACATTGAGAGAAGCGGATGAAAATCTAGCCGGCAAGTGACTGTTCAACAGAACACTAAAAAAAGTGGATGAAAATCTAGCCGACATGTGACTGTTCAACAGATCAATGAGAAAAAAGGAAGAATATCTAGCCGGCATGTGACTTTTCAACAGAAGAAAGAGGGAAGCGGAGGAAAATTTAGCTGGCATGTGACTGTTCAACAGTATCTTTACTGCAGTAGTCCACGCTGATCTATGTACCATCCAGTAAATCTCCTCCGGACTATGCTGCTTGCTATACCTATAATACCTATAGCCTAGAGAATCCACTTTACCAGGTGAACCATAAAAATTGTCTAGTAGTGGAAAACATCTTTAAGCAGAATAATAAATGCATTGGAATATATTAATGCTTGCTTTAAGGGGGTCAAAAGTTATTCCCTCACTACCTGGGAGAGAGAAAATAATCTTGGTATATTAATTTGAATGACCATACCATGCTACAGTATATTATCTAAGCAATCAAAAGATCAGATGTTCAAATCCTCTTATGGGACTAATAACAATGGTAGAAAAGGTAAAATATCCCAACTAAAAAAAATTCATTTTGTTAAAAAATAGTCTGTAAAAAACCCACATATTTGGCCTTGCTACATCCATAATGGGGATGAACAAACCTGAATGGTAAAGTTTGGGGTTCGGAGCGGGCACTTCGAACATGGACTTTTCCTGGAGCTAGAGGCAGAGCTCCACCCTCCTCCTTCCAAAAAATATAATAAAAAGTGATAGAAAAATCCTATAGACTACATAATGGTACCAGTGAAAACTACAGCTTGAAACACACAAAATTAAGCTCTTACAGTGTTCCTTTGATAAAGAATGTAAAACTTATGGCTTTCAGACTGTGGCAACACAAAATCAAAGTCTTTTTTTTAAATGGTGTGTTTATTGTGCAAAGTGATAACTAATAAAAAAGCTATATAAATTTGGTACAGCCATAATGGAAAAGATCCAGAGAATAAAGGTGACACTTTGTCTTTGGAACATGATCAACAAATACCATTTAAAATGTCTAAAAACAATAGCAGAATATTTTTTTTCTATTTCTTCCTAAAAAGCGTTCTAAAAGTTAGTTTATAAGCTATATGGACCCCAAATTGATGCTGCTAACAAATGCAATCCTGCAAAAAAAAACTCAAGATCTTACATGGCTATGTCTAAGGAAAAGTAAAATATTACAACAATGAAAAAACAACAAAAAATAGGGCAGTCATGAAGAGGTTTAACTTGTTGTCCTTCAATGATTATCCCAAATAAAAAAAAAATCTATGAGCACAAAATATTCTCTGTGACTCCTGTTAAGACAATCATCATAAAACCTTCATCCAGTAATCTACAGCATATAATGTCATGTTATTTATTTCTAGAAAGATGCCCAGATGCCTAGTAAATTTAAATAAGATTCAAATTATATTTTGATCATGTATGTTCAAGTAACATTCATGATATCAATATATATTTAGTATCCTATTAATACCAAAAATGAATAATTAGGTTTATTACACAAATCTTTTTAGTAGTCAGTGGGTTATTACTATGGATAATTTTTGAGCATTCAAGGATCAAAGTTTTAAAATTGTAACATTTATTATGAAAAGTACACTGCTTTCAAAAATATTCAGAAATGACAATGATAAAATTAACGACTCAGCAGTATATTTCAGGAACTCAGATAAGCTGAAAGCGTTGTGTTGGTGACCATATTGTGAATTGATTACAGTACCAACTAGATGAATTATAAATGCAGCTCTAGGCTCAAGATCTTAAAGGGGTTTTCTAACATATGGATAACTGTTGGCAAGCAGTGCAGGATGCTGAATACTGACAGTGTATAATGTACAGAATGTTAGGATTTGTTTCTGCTAGCCAGTTCAAGCAACTTGTATACTTGCAGTTACAAGCTAACCAGATTCTCATCAGCTAATCTGAAAAAAAAAATATTGAGAAAAGTGGATGAGAATCAAGTCGGCATGTGAATGTTCAACAGAATAATGAGAGAACTGGAGGAAAATTTAGCAGGCATGTGACTGTTCAACAGAACATTGTGAGAAGCTGATGAGAATCTAGTTTACATGTGACCGTTCAACAGAACAAAGAAAGAAGCAGAGGAAAATCTAGTCAGCATGTGACTGTTCAATAGAACACTGACAAAAGTGGATGAGAATCTAGTCGGCATGTGACTGTTCAACAAAACACTGAGAAAAGTGGATGAGAATCTGGTCGGCATGTATGAATGTTCAACAGAACACTGAGAAAAGTGGATGAGAATCTGGTCGGCATGTGAATGTTCAACAGAACACTGAGAAAAGTGGATAAGAATCTGGTCGGCATGTGACTGTTCAACAGAACACTGAGAAAAGTGGATGAGAATCTGGTCGGTATGTGAATGTTCAACAGAACACTGAGAAAAGTGGATAAGAATCTGGTCGGCATATGACTGTTCAACAGAACACTGAGAAAAGTGGATGAGAATCTGGTCGGCATGTGAATGTTCAACAGAACACTGAGAAAAGTGGATAAGAATCTGGTCGGCATGTGACTGTTCAACAGAACACTGAGAAAAGTGGATGAGAATCTAGTCGGCATGTGAATGTTCAACAGAACACTGAGAAAAGTGGTTGAGAATCTAGTTGACATGTGATCCTTCAACAGAACACTGAAACAAGTGGAGAAAAATATAGCAGGCATGTGACCACAAGTATGTATTTTTCAAACCAAATCCTAACATTGCCTTCATTACCCATTGTTAGTATTAGGCAGCCTGCATTGCTTGCAAAAGTTTTGCCCTGACTGGAAAACCCTTTAAGCTATCTAGTACAAAGTTACTTCAAAATGTTGTTTGAGGATACAATTGTCCACAGAGTGCCTGGAATCGCATATACATCCAATGAACAAGATCCTTTACTGTAAGCTCAAATAACTTATTGCTTTCTGTAAGTTTAAGGTATACAGTCATGGCCAAAAGTTTTGAGAATGACACAAATATTATATTTTCACATGATCTGCTGCCCTCTGGTTTTTATGTGTGTGTTTGACAGATGTTTTTATCACAGACAGAAATATAATTGCAAACATATGAGTAACAAAAGCTTATATTGACAGTTAGAATGAGTTAATGCAGCAAGTCAATATTTGCAGTGTTGACCCTTCTTCTTCAGGACCTCTGCAATTCTCCCTGGCATGCTCTCAATCAACTTCTGGACCAAATCCTGACTGATAGCAGTCCATTCTTGCACAATCAATGCTTTCATTTTGTCAGAATTTTTAGGTTTTTGTTTGTCCACCTGTCTCTTGATGATTGACCACAAGTTCTCAATGGGATTAAGATCTGGGGAGTTTCCAGACCATGGACCCAAAATCTCTATGTTTTGTTCCCTGAGCCATGTAGTTATCACCTTTGCTTTATGGCAAGGTGCTCCATCATGCTGGAAAAGGCATTGTTGATCGCCAAACTGCTCTTGGAGGGTTGGGAGAAGTTGCTCTTGGAGGACATTCTGGTACCATTCTTTATTCATGGCTGTGTTTTTAGGCAAGACTGTGAGAGAGCCGATTCCCTTGGCTGAGAAGCAACCCCACACATGAATGGTTTCAGGATGCTTAACAGTTGGCATGAGACAAGACTGGTGGTAGCGCTAACCTTGTCTTCTCCGAATGAGGCATTTTCCTGATGTCCCAAACAATCGAAAAGGGGATTCATCAGAGAAAATAACTTTACCCCAGTCCTCAGCAGTCCACTGCCTGTACCTTTTGCAGAATATCAGTCTGTCCATCAGGGCCGGCGTCAGCACCCGGCACACCCGGGCCAGTGCCGGGGCCCTGAGCAGGCACAGAGCGCGGGGACGCTGAACAGGTAAGACGTCTCTGTGTGTGTGTCTCTGTGTGTGTATGTAGTGCGGTGCTTTGTGTGTGTATGTATGTGTGTATGTATGTATGTGACAGAGTGCTTGTGTGCTGTCTGTGTGTGATGATGGGCAGGCATTGCTGATAATGGGGTGGCATTGATGATGGGGAGAAGATGATGATGGGCAGGCATTGCTGATAATGGGGAGGCATTGATGATGGGGAGAAGATGATGATGGGCAGGCATTGCTGATAATGGGGAGGCATTGATGATGATGGGGAGAAGATGATGATAATGGGCAGGCATTGATGATGGGGAGAAGATGATGATGGGCAGACATTGATGATGATGGGGAGGAGATGATGATGGGCAGGCATTGCTGATAATGGGGAGGCATTGATGATGATGGGGAGAAGATGATGATAATGGGCAGGCATTGATGATAATGGGCAGGCATTGATGATGAGGGAGAAGATGATGATAATGGGCAGGCATTGATGATGGGGGAGGCATATCAGACATGATGAATGGGGAGTTTTCCAGGCCCTTGCTGTAAAGTGGGGACGCAGATGACAGGAGAAGGATGACTAATATTTGTATGGAGCATTATATGGGGAGACAGATCTGATATGGCAGCATTGATGATGGGGAGCATCATAATGATATGGGAGCTTATACAGCGACCAGTTATCCTGTAATGAGAGCATATAGAATGGGTCCATATTTGTATGGAGCATTATTTGGGTCCAGTATCTGTATGGAGCATTATATGGGGGGTGGAGCAATCTCCTGCATGGGATTATATGGGTGATTGATGGGGGAGATCTGATTGGGTGACCCATATATATGTGTATGGATGTATGTACTGTCCAGTCTGTACTGTGCGCTGTGAGGATTTGGTGGTTTTTGAGCTATTGTACAATTTACAATAGATATCACTCATGTAAAGGAAGAAGTGAAGTATTTGGCATTGTACTATACCCTATTTCTCTGCCGTATCTGTGCATCATGAATCGTGGTCTGTGTTAAAGGGGCCCACTGAGGCTCTTTCGCCCGGGGCCCATAAAAACCTGGAGCCGGTCCTGCTGTCCATGATGTTTTTTCTGGAGAGAAGTGGCTTCTTTGCTGCCCTCCTTGAGACCAGGCCTTGCTCCAAGAGTCTCCGCCTCACAGTGCGTGCAGATGCACTCACACCTGCCTGCTGCCATTCCTGGCAAGCTCTGCACTGCTGGTAGCCCGATCCTGCATCTAAAACACTTTTAAGAGACGGTCCTGGCGCTTGCTGGTCTTTCTTGGGCGCCCTGGAGCCTTTTTGGCAACAATGGAACCTCTCTCCTTGAAGTTCTTGATGATGCGATAGATTGTTGACTGAGGTGCAATCTTTCTAGCTGCGATACTCTTCCCTGTTAGGCCATTTTTGTGCATTGCAATGATCACTGCACGTGTTTCTTTAGAGATAACCATGGTTAACAGAAGAGAAACAATGATGCCAAGCACCAGCCTCCTTTTAAAGTGTCCAGTGGTGTCATTCTTACTTAATCATGACAAATTGATCTCATCTCCAGCCATGTCCTCATCAACACCCACACCTGTGTTAATGGAGCAATCACTGAAAAGAGGTTAGCTGGTCCTTTTAAGGCAGGGCTGAAATGATGTTGAAATGTGTTTTGGGGGATAAAGTTCATTTTCTAGCCAAATATTGACTTTGCAAGTAATTGCTGTTAAGCTGATCACTCTTTATAACATTCTGGAGTATATGCAAATTGCCATTAGAAAAAGTGAAGCAGTAGACTTTGTAAAAATTAATATTTGTGTCATTCTCAAAACTTTTGGCCATGACTGTACGAATAATGGTTTTCACATGTCAATTATGGGCTTGCAATTTGGTTGACACAGCAGTAATTCCCATTTTTCTTTTTAAAGCGGCTTTCACGTCTTTATTCTTTAAGCTGTAGATCAGGGGGTTCAATATAGGGACGGCAGCTGTATTAAATAAAGAGAAATATTTACTGGAACCTAAATTGATGGAAGAAGTTGGCCTCAGATATTGGAAGACGAGAGAACCATAGAGACAGATGACAACTGTAAGGTGCGAGGAGCATGTGTAGAAGGCTTTACGTCTGCCAGTGCTAGAACGTATAGACAAGATGGTGCTAATTATGAAGATGTAAGAAATGAATGTAAGGGCAAATGGGGTGAAACCACCAAGAAACACACCTTCAGTGAAAATATACAACTGAAGAAAAGATGTGTCACTGCATGACAACTTCATGATGGGTACAATGTCACAGAAGAAGTGGTCTAACTTGTTGGACACAAAACAAGTTAATCTATAGATCCCCATAAAAAGTGGTATGCCTTCAATTAAACCAATAACCCAACATAAAGAGGCCAAAAGGGAGCAACGTTTAGAATCCATGATGAGATGATAACGTAAAGGATTACAGATAGCAACGTAGCGATCATAACTCATAGCTGTCAAAAGCAATAGTTCGTCACTAGTCAAAGACAAAAAGGCAAAAATTTGCACAACACATTCAAGATCCGAGACAGAATGATCTCCCGATATGAAAGAAGTAAGGATTTTATGAAGAGTGATTGTAGAACAACTGATGTCCAAAATAGACAAGTTGGCCAAGAAAAAGTACATGGGTGTATGGAGATGGTAATCCAGACAAATGAGGAGAAAGATGGTTATGTTACCTCCGAGAGTGATGAGATAAATGAACAGAACCAGGAGGAAAACAAAAAACTGCAACAAAGGCTCATCTGAGATCCCGGTAATGATGAAAGAGGTTACCATACTCACATTTTTATGATCCATGTATTTTTTCAAAATAATTAATTTCAAGATGTCAGTAAAATTGATTTAAGAAACATGATTTTGTCTAAATTTAACTGTTTTTAAATTTGTATATAAATAACATTATTACCTTAAGGTGTTAATAACTATATCAATGATTGTACAGTATTGTCAGTATAGTCTGCTACCTTTTACATGTATAAGTACTAAGTAGTTATATATACTCTACAATTGTTCATAATAGGTACAATAAAATCCTTGCCCCCAGTAAAACATGATGCATGTAAATGATTTATCTAGCAAACTCTACTAGTGGAGAGAATAACGTGAACGTGTCAGGGTTATTCTTAAGAATGAATGAAGTGTGGTATTGAAAGAAGCAGGGGGTTAAATAGAAAAATAAAAGAATTTCATTGTTTTCCCAAGAGCTAATACAAGCCATTGGGATAAGACACATCAAGGTGAGAAACCAAAAGGACTCAGAAATTGTTTGTCTCATTTTAAAGTTGTAATTGAAATTTTCTTCAATTGTTTTTCTTATTACAAGTGTGTTCTGTATACTGATTAATATACACTGCTCAAAAAAATAAAGGGAACATTCAAATAACACATCCTAGATCTGAATGAATGAAATATTCTCATTGAATACTTTGTTCTGTACAAAGTTGAATTTGTTGACAACAAAATCACACAAAAATCATTAATGGAAATCAAATTCATTAACCAAGGGAGGCCTGGATTTGGAGTCACACACAAAATTTAACGTGGAATGTATTGTCCTTAAAACAAGTCAAAATGATGCTCAGTAGTGTGTGTGGCCTCCACATACCTGTATGACCTCACTACAACGCCTGGGCATGCTCTTGATGAGGCGGCGGATGGTCTCCTGAGGGATTTCCTCCCAGACCTAGACTAAAGCATCCGCCAACTCCTGGACAGTCTGTGATGCAATGTGACGTTTGTGGATGGAGCAAGACATGATGTCCCAGATGTGCTCAATCGGATTCAGATCTGGGGAACGGTTGGGCCAGTCCATAGCTTCAATGCCTTCATCTTGCAGGAACTGCTGACACACTCCAGCCACATGAGGTCTGGCATTGTCCTGCATTAGTAGGAACCCAGGGTCTCACAAGGGGTCTGAGGATCTCATCTCAGTACCTAATGGCAGTCAGGCTACCTCTGGCGAGCACATGGAGGGCTGTGTGGCCCTTCAAAGAAATGCCACCCCACACCATTACTGACCCACTGCCAAACCGGTCATGCTGAAGGATGTTGCAGGCAGCAAATCGCTCTCCACTGCGTCTCCAGACTCTGTTACGTCTGTCACATGTGCCGAGTGTGAACCAGTTCTCGTCTGTGAAGAGCACAGGGTGCCAGTGGCGAATTTGGCAATCCTGGTGTTCTGTGGCAAATGCCAAGCGTCCTGCATGGTGTTGGGCTGTGAGCACAACCCCCATCTGTGGACGTTGGGCACTCAGACCATCCTCATGGTGTCGGTTTCTAACCGTTTGTGTAGACACATGCACATTTGTGGCCTGCTGGAGGTCATTTTGCAGGGCTTTGTCAGCGCTACTCCTGTTCCTCCTTGCATAAAGGCGGAGATTGCGGTCCTGCTGCTGGGTTGTTGCCCTCCTACGGCCCCCTCCAAGTCCCTTGGTGTACTGGCCTGTCTCCTGGTAGCGCCTCCAGCCTCTGGACACTATGCTGACAGACACAGCAAACCTTCTTGCCTCAGCTCGCATTGATGTGCCATCCTGGATGAGATGCACTACCTGAGCCACTTGTGTGGGTTGTAGAGTCTGTCTCATGCTACCACAAGTGTGAAAGCACAAGCAACATTCAAAAGTGACCAAAACATCAGCCAGAAAGCATTGGTACCGAGATATGGTCTGTGGTCCCCACCTGCAGAACCACTCCTTTATTGAGGGTGCTTTGATAATTGCCAATAATTATGCAGGGGGACATTTATGTACATTTATAATCAAAGTACATTTATTAAAGTACGGGCAGTTATAACATGGATGAATCTAACACACATCTCTATTCTCTTCATACAGGTATTTAACTATTTCAAGCTACTTCACTGAATCCTGCATGTGTCCTACCTATGTTATTCATCTTAGCAGCATATATAATGCTATTTAACTATTTCAAGCTACTTCACTGAATCCTGCATGAGTTCTGCCTATGTTATTTATCTTAGCAGCATATGTAATGGTATTTTACTATTTCAAGCTACTTCACTGAATCCTGCATGTATCCTACCTATGTTATTAATCTTAGCAGCATATATAATGGTATTTAACTATTTCAAGCTACTTCACTGAATCCTGCATGTGTCCTACCTATGTTATTCATCTTAGCACCATATATTATGGTATTTAACTGTTAGGGTCTGCGGAACGCACCAAATATATGATGTGGAGAGGTGTGTTCGCAGCCCGGGGTCCACCGTGCAGGCGGAGCCTGCTGCTAGTAAAATGGCGCAAGAAGCGAACTCTGTTATCCCGCAGAGTCGCCAAAATAAACGCCGTAACGTGCTGTGGCAATATGTGCGAACTCTGTTAATCCACAGAGCCGCTAGAAGGAGTGCCGCAGCGTTATATGGCGTGTGCGAACTCACTTAAACACAACTGAGTCACAAAATAAACACGCTAGGGCGCTGTCTAGCGTTGAAAGCGAACCCTGTTACGTCACACAGCCGCTGAGACAAACTTCTGTGTCCTGTCAGGCACCCAGGTACACAGTTAACTGCTAAGCGAACATAGAACGTGATCATGCGCTAATGTCCTCGCGGGAGTCACCCGCAATCTATGGCGTCTGAACGCCAGACCCTGAATACGGCAATCAACTCCTCACGGTTATGCGGTAATCTAGGGCATCTAGGACACCGACCCTGACCAGCTAGCATACCAAACTCCTCACCGATTAAGTCGGTATTCTAGGGCTTATTTCAGCCGGGCCTAACCACACACACGCATGACCACACTGGCGCATAGCATATAAAGATTGATACTAGCGCATGGCAGCCCAGCCATGCTATCCTTTATAGTAACAGCTACAGGACTGCCAGAAACAAGGACCAATGAAATTGTTCCAGAACACCAGTAGTCACAGGACCTTCCGGCAGACCAATAGGAGCTGCTGCAGTACCTGAGCATGTGACCCTGATCTCCAATGAGAGATCTCACTCTGGGCATGTAAGAAGGGGAAAACAAGGACTTAGTCCAAAAACGTCTGCTCGCCGCTAACCAGTACTGGCCACAATAGCAGAGCCTGAGGAGCAGCAGTAATCCTCTGCACACTGTTAGACTGGCGAGACGCTGGGACCGACGTCTAAGCTGAGCAGGCTCCACTGCGGATGGAGATGAATGGGAAACCGCAGCGGGACTAGTTCGAGACTCCCCCTGTGCAGCAGCTGGAATTCAAACCCAACATTACCCCCCTCCTAGGGCCCCCCTTCTCTGGGCCTCGCTGCGCTCAAAGGCAGCGATGAGCTGCGGAGCGTGAACATGCTCGGCAGGCTCCAAGACCTATCCTCAGGCCCATAGCCCTCCAGTCCACCAAATAAAACTTTTGCCCCTTACACCCTACGATGGCGTTCACCTCATGGTCGTCCGTAGACGAACCCGATGTCCTGGCAGATGACTCAGAAAACGGTCATGAGCACAGGTTTCAGGAGGGATACGTGAAAGGTGTCGGAGATACCCAGGCGTGGTGGAAAAGCCAAACGGTATACACAGGGTTAACCTGCTCGAGGACCTTGAAAGGACCCAGGTAGCGGGGTGCCAACTTAGTGGACTCAACTCGCAGCCTAATTTTACGGGCGGAGAGCCACACCAAGTCCCCAGGAGCAAATGTTGGAGCGGGGCGCCGATTGTGCGTCGGCGGAGGACTTCATCCTCTCCTTGGACGCCTGAATGGCATCCTGGGTACGGTCCCAAATGTCCCGTGCCTCCACAGCCCAGTCTGCCACCCTGGAGTCGGCGGAAGACACGGGCATGGGCACCGGAACCCGCGGATGCTGACCGTAGTTTAGGAGGAATGGAGTCTGTCCGGTGGAGTCAGCCACAGCATTGTTTAGTGCAAACTCAGCCCATGGTAGCAAGGATGCCCAGTCATCCTGCCTGGCTGAGACAAAATGTCGTAGATAGGTGACCAAGGTCTGGTTGGCCCTCTCTACCAGCCCATTCGTCTCAGTATGGTACACTGAAGAGAGATTTAACTCAATACTGAGTAGACGACAAAGCTCTCTCCAGAACCGAGACGCAAACTGGGGACCTCGGTCACTGACAATTTTGTCCGGCATGCCGTGTAGACGGAAGATGTGACTAACGAACAACGCTGCCAGAGCCGTGCAGAAGGTAACCGTGGTAGCGGCACCAGATGCACCATTTTGGAAAAATGGTCGGTGATTACCCAAATGATGGTGCAACCCCGAGACTTGGGCAAGCCCACCACAAAGTCCATCCCAACCATCTCCCAGGGCCTGTCTGCCACCGGCAAAGGGTAAAGTAACCCAGCTGGCCGTTGTCGTGGAGACTTATTCTTGTCGCAGGAGACACACCCCGAACGTAGTCCCCAACGTCACGGACCATATGCGGCCACCAGTATGTCCTCGCCAGCAATTCAGATGTCCCCTTTGCCCCAAAGTGTCCACCCACCTGGATGAATGTGCCCAAGAGAGTACCTCCGGTCGCAAATTGGTAGGCACAAAAGTCTTGCCCGGGGGCACAGACTCTAGCGAACTGGGGCCACTGTTCTCAGGCTCTCTGTGGGGACAATAAGCCGAGGCTCCTCCACCTCCTCCTCAGAGGACACCACAGAGCAAGAGAGAGCGTCGGCACGAATGTTCTTCTCTCCCGAGAGGAAATGGAGTGTGAAATGAAAACGGGAGAAGAACAAGGACCATCTGGCCTGTCGAGAGTTTAGCCGCTGGGCTGTCTGAAGATACACCAAATTTTTGTCGTCGGTGAAGACTTGGAAGGGAAAGCGGGCCCCCTCCAACAGATTTCTCCACTCAGAGAAAGCCAACTTCATGGCTAGCAACTCCCTATCCCCGATGGATAAATCCTCTCCGCTGATGTGAAGGTCTTAGAGAAGAATAAGCAAGGATGCTTCTGACCTTGAGCATCCTTTTGGAAGAGGACTGCTCCAGCACCAACGATGAGGCATCCACCTCCAATAAAAATGGCTTATCAACATCGGGGCGATGTAGGATGGGAGCGCTAGCAAAATGAGACTTAATAGAAGTGAAAGCCTTGGAGACCTCCTCCGACCATAATTTGGGATTTGCTCCCTTCTTGGTGAGGGCTACCAAGGGAGCTACCAAGGTAGAGAAATGAGGAATGTACTGGCGATAGTAATTAATGAACCCCATATAGCGCTGCACCGCTTTAAGAGAGTGGGGTTCTTGCCAGTCCATCACAGCCTGTAATTTGGCCGGATCCATAGCCAATCCCTGGGTTGAGATGATATAACCAAGGAAAGGTTAAGACTCCAGCTCAAACATACATTTCTCTAACTTAGCATAAAGGGAATTTCCTGTAAGAGGTCGAAGACTCTGCAGACATCTCTCCGGTGGGAGTCAATATCTGGAGAGAAGATGAGTATATCATCCAGATAGACTACGACCGAGGTGGAGAGCATATCCCGGAAGATGTCATTGACAAAGGTCTTGAAAACGGCTGGGGCATTACAGAGCCCAAAGGGCATCACCAGATATTCGTAATGCCCATCCCTGGTATTAAAAGCCGTCTTCCATTCGTCCCCCTCACGGATGCGAATCAGGTTATAAGCACCGCGCAGATCTAGTTTAGTGAATACCCTTGCTCCCCGAAGCCTATCAAAGAGCTCAGAAATCAGGGGCAACGGGTACTTGTTCTTAATTGTGATGGCGTTAAGACCCCTGTAATCAATACACGGACGTAATTCTCCGTTCTTCTTCTGCACGAAGAAGAATCCCGCCCCTGCCGGTGACACCGACTTCCTAATGAACCCTGTTGCTAGGTTCTCCTGAATATATTGCGACATGGCCTCTGTCTCAGGAAGAGAGAGGGGATAGACCCTTCCCCGAGGAGGTTCTATGCCAGGCAAGAGGTCGATAGGACAGTCATAGGGGCGATGAGGCGGAAGAGTCTCCGCAGCCTTCTTGGAGAACACATCTGCATATGACCAATAGCACTTGGGAAGTGGAGTAAGATCTGCCGGTAACTCAGTAGTGGTAACCTGAACGCAACTCCTGACACATCTGCCTCTACATGCATCACTCCAACCCAGTATCCTACCTGAAGTCCACTCTATATGTGGGGAGTGGAAACGGAGCCAAGGTATACCTAGTAGGATCTCGTCTATTCCCTCGGGAAGGACGAGTAGGGAAATAGGCTCCTGATGGGAAGGGGATACAGACAATGCAAGAGGAACAGTCTGATGTGTTATTTTTGAGGGCAATGTCGACCCATTCACTACCCGGACAGTCACTGATTTGTCAAGGCCACCAGAGGTATTGCGTGACGACGAGCAAAATTAGAGGACATGAAGTTCCCCTCTGCTCCTGAGTCCACGCAAAGCTCGACTGTAAGTGTGGAAGAGTCTACAGTGACTGTCCCTTTAAATGTCATCTTGGAGGAAAATGCCGCTGTCTCTAGTGAACCTCCTCCCAGGGCCACTAGACGCGATCGCTTCCCCGATCGCTGTGGACATTTGTTGGCATAGTGTCCTGTCTGCTGACAAAGGTTACAGACCATGGATACTCGGACGGTCCGAGACTTAGGTCCTGCATGAGGAACCTCTGTGGCCTTTTGGGGTTCGGACGCCAGATCGGGGGATTCGAGAGGTTTGGCAAAGGTGGGAGCCAACCGAATCCTCTGCCTACACTGGGCCCACTCCAACCTCCGCTCGTGAAAACGGAGGTCGATGCGGGTAGATATGGAGATAAGCTTCTCCAGTGTGGCGGGAATCTCCCTGGTAGCCAAAGCGTCTTTAACATGGTCAGCCAGTCCTCGCCAGTAGACTGGAATGAGAACTTTATCCGACCAGTCTAGCTCTGAGGCCAGAGTCCGAAACTGGACGGAAAACTGACTGACCAAAGACGAACCCTGTGCCAATGCCAGCAGTTGTAGCGCCGTATCGTGGGTGACCTGAGGTCCTAAAAAGACCTTTTTAAGAGCCTCCAGGAAACGAGGAGCACTCCGCACCACACGATCGTCGCGCTCCCACATCGGCGTTGCCCACTCCAATGTAGAGACAGTACAAAACCCACTTGTGCCCGATCTGTGGGGAAACGTGCAGCCAGAAGCTCGAGCTGTATATAGCACTGACTCACGAATCCCCGACATTGCTTGCTGTCACCGGCAAACTTGTCAGGAAGCGGGAGGTAGGATAATGTAGGGGCAGAGGTGGCAGAGGACAAACTGCCTGCAGCCACGCTAGCAGCCTGAACAGCGACTGCGGTAACATTCACAGCTGAGGTTGTGCGCTCAAGAGCCGCCAACCTACCCTCCAGCTGCTGGATGTACTGCGGTAGACGCTGGTCATCCGCCATTTTACTAGCCAGACCCTGGCGCTAGTATTATGTTAGGGTCTGCGGAAAGCACCAAATATATGATGTGGAGAGGTGCGTTCGCAGCCCGGGTCCACCGTGCAGACGGAGCCTGCTGCTAGTAAAATGGCGCAAGAAGCGAACTCTGTTATCCCACAGAGTCGCCAAAATAAACGCCGTAACGCGCTGTGGCAATATGTGCGAACTCTGTTAATCCACAGAGCCCCTAGAAGGAGTGCCGCAGTGCTATATGGCGATGTGTGCGAACTCACTTAACACAACTGAGTCACAAAATAAACACGCTAGTGCAATGTCTAGCGTTGAAAGCGAACCCTGTTACGTCACAGAGCCGCTGAGACAAACTTCTGTGTCCTGTCAGGCATCCAGGTACACAGTTAACTGTTAAGCGAACATAGAACGTGATCATGCGCTAATGTCCTCGCGGGATTCACCCGCAATCTATGGCGTCTGAACGCCAGACCCTGAATACGGCAATCAAACTCCTCACCGTTATGCCGGTAATCTAGGGCATCTAGGACACCGACCCTGACCAGCTAGCATACCAAACTCCTCACCGATTAAGTCGGTATTCTAGGGGCTTATTTCATCCGGGCCCTAACCACACACACGCATGACCACACTGGCGCATAGCATATAAAGATTGATACTAGCGCATGGCGGCCCAGCCATGCTATCCTTTTATAGTAACAGCTACAGGACCTGCCAGAAACAAGGACCAATGAAACTTGTTCCAGAACACCAGTAGTCACAGGACCTTCCCTGCGGACCAATAGGAGCTGCTGCAGTACCTGAGCATGTGACCCTTGATCTCCAATGAGAGATCTCACTCTGGGCATGCTCAGAAGGGGAAAACAAGGACTTTGTCCAAAAGACGTCTGCTCGCCGCTAACCAGTACTGGCCACAATAGCAGAGCCTGGAGGAACAGCAGTAATCCTCTGCACACTGTTAGACTGGGCGAGACGCTGGGGCCAACATCTAAGCTGAGCAGGCTCCACTGTGGACGGAGATGAATGGGAGACCGCAGTGGGCCTGGTTCGAGACTCCCCCTGTGCAGCAGCGGGAATTCAAACCCCAACATTTAATTATTTCAAGCTACTTCACTGAATCCTGCATGTGTCCTACTTATATTATTCATCTTAACAGCATATATAATGGTATTTAACTATTTCAAGCTACTTCACTGAATCATGCATGTGTCGTGCCTATGTTATTCATCTTAGCAGCATATATAATGCTATTAAGCTACTTCACTGAATCCTGCATGTGTCCTACCTATGTTATTCATCTTAGCAGCATATATAATGGTATTTAACTATTTCAAGCTACTTCACTGAATCCTTCATGTGTCCTACCTATGTTATTCATCTTAGCAGCATATATAATGCTATTTAACTATTTCAACTTACTGTGCTTGTCCCCTTATGCTATGAGGTCAAGTAACTTTTCAAAGTGGTTTATGATCCATGTAGGCCTGGACACTTGTTTATCTGCTCACTACATTTATTGTCTCCTGCTGTCTCAACTTAGTTTAATTGATTGCTAATGAGTAAAAAAAAAAAAGTAGATCTTAGAACTGGCCACCTATATATTCAGACATTGCCTGGGGAAGCATTTGTACATTTAATCGAAGTACATTTATCAAAGTATGGGCAGTTATAACATGGCAGTTAGACAGGGCAGGAGACAAGTAAGACAAATTAATAAATCTATTCCATGCACATTTGGATTACCACAAATATATACCATATGCATTTGCATAATTTATATCCTGGCTGCTGCATTCACTCGCATCCACCACCCTTGCATTAACTCTTTACACTCCATGTATATCGGCCCCTCTGTCCTTTCCTCTCCTATGTATAGCACTCACACTCTTTTCATATTGCTAAACAGCACAAATCCACTCAGTCCCACCATCCAACACACAAGACGCTCTCACAAATCTCTTAACCATCTGCTCACTCTTTTTATCCTCCTTCTTCTCGCTCAGTGTGTAATAAACTCTCCTTCATCCATGACTTTTTCCTTTCCGATTCTCTTAACCTCCTGGCTCTTACTGAAACCTGGATCCAGCAGTCAGACACCACAGCTGCTGATGCTCTTTCATATGGTGGATTACACTTCTCTCATACCCCAAGATCGGACAACAGAGTAGGTGGAGGCGTTGGTCCGCTCTTATCACCCAAATGTACCTTTCAGGTTATGCCTCAAGTACAGTCACTTGTCTTCCCTTCTTTCGAGGTCCATGCTGTCAGACTCTATGTCCCTTCTCCATGCGAGTGGCGGTGGTGTATCGTCCTTCGGGCCCCTCCCATCAGTTTCTGGATCACTTTGCCCCCTGGCTTCCACACTATCTCTCCTGTGACATCCCCACCTTCATCATGGGAGACTTCAACATTCCCATTGCCCTTCCCCTCTCACCATCTGCTTCTCACCTTTTATCTCTAACCTCCTCTTTCGGCCTCTCGCAGCATACTAACTCCCCATGCATGAAAATGGAAACTCCCTCGACTTGGTCTTCTCCCGTCTTTGCTCAGTGGATGATTTCACAAACTCCCTCTCCCGCTCTCTGACCACAACCTTCTATCATTCTCTATCAAGAACTGCCATCCCGCCCAGGTCACCCCCACTTTCCACCCCCCCACTTTCCACACTTTTAGAAACATACAGGCCATTGATACCCAGAAACTTATGAAGAACTTGCAGTCATCATTGGCCCCTATCTCCTCCCTCTCATGTCCTGATTCTGCACTGAAGCATTACAATGAAACACTTCAAAGTGCCTTGGATGAAACTGCACCTCCTATACATAGAACAACTAGGCACAGATGGCGACAACCCTGGCACTCGCTGCAAGCACGATTCCTTCAGCTGTGCTCCAGGTGCGCCGAACGTCTGTGGAGAAAATCCATTATAAGTTTATGCTTAAATCATACAACACTGCCCTTCACCTCTCAAAACAAACCTATTTCAACACCCTCATCACCTCACTATCCAATAACCCGAAACATCTCTTTGACACTTTTCATTCCCTGCTCAACCAAAGAGTGCAGGACCCAACCATCAATCTCCATGCTGACGATATGGCTAATTATTTCAAAGAAAAAATTGACCATATCCGACAGGAAATTTTCTCCCAATTCCCTCATATCATGCACTGTCCTCCCTCCCCCCACTGCTTCTAGCTCACTCTCTGATTTTGAACCAATAACAGAAGAAGTAACCAGTCTCCTTGCATCTTCTTGCCCTACCACTTGCACCAGTGACCCCATTCCATCACATCTCCTCCAGTCCCTTTCCCCTGCTGTCACCACTCACCTAACAAAAATATTCAACCTCTCTCTTTCTTCTGGTATCTTTTCTTCCTCATTTAAGGCATGCCATCATACAGCCATTACTTAAATAACCATCCCTCGACCAAAACTGTGCCGCTAACTATAGACCTGTCTCTAATCTTCCCTTCATCTCTAAACTCCTGGAACACCTGGTTCATGCCCGACTTATTCACTTTCTCTCAGATAACTCTCTACTCGACCCTCTACAATCCGGTTTCCGCTTTCTACACGCTACTGAAACTGCCCTCACTAAAGTCTCTAATGATCTTCTAACAGCTAAATCTAATGGTCACTATGGCCTTCTCCCCATCATTGGCACTTTCCCCATCACTGGCCCTCTCCCCATAATTGGCCTTCTCCCCATCATTTTCCCTCTTCCCATCACTGGCCCTCTCCCCATAACTGGCCTTCTCCCCATCATTGACCTTCTCCCCATCATTGGCCTTCTCCCCATCATTTGCCCTCTCCCCATCTTTGGCCCTCTCCCCATCACTGGCCCTCTCCCCATCACTGGCCTTCTCCCCATCATTGGCCCTCTCCCTATCATTGGCCCTCTCCCCATCATTGGCCTTCTCCCCATCATTGGCCCTCTCCCCATCACTGGCCCTCTCCCCATGACTGGCCCTCTCCCCATCACCACCATCATCTCTCCACAGCGGCCACACTCAGCACACACACACAGACACACACACACCAGACACACCACACACACTCACCACACACACACTCACCACACACACATCACACACACCACACACACACACACCACAGCAGCTTCACTGGCACAGTGGCCACACTCACCTCTCCACGCCGCCGCCAGCTTCCTTCCTCTCACAATTGAGTGGCGCTGCCGGCCACGGCTGGATGACGTCATCTTTCAGCTCCGTGGCCGCACCGCTCAATGTGTGAGAAGATGCTGCAGTCCAGGCTCTCTTCTAACGTGAGACATGTGGTGCACTGCGGGCCACAGATTCCTGCCTCAGGGTCCGCATGCGGCCCGCGTGTTTGAGATTTCTGCTCTAGAGTAATCATTCTTGGTAAGTTATGGTAAAAATCTTAATCTTTTTGACTTATATGCTTTCTTTGGTTGGCGCTTATTCAGACTAGCTTAGATATGTTGGTCCTTATTTTTGTCTATTAGCATTGGTCAGGTAACAGCTGATATTAAGGGACACATGCTTGTGTAAAGCGGGACTGCACACTGGGAGAAATAGTGGCAGCTCGGGACAGCTGCCGCAGTGAGGTTGCAGAAAGCTTCTGTCTCTATAAGCCTAAACGGCAGTATTTCAAGTTCAAGCAGTCTGGAAATGTGAGCATTTAGTATTATGGCCTGTGGGTGGGTAGCTGCATATTTACACTTACGTTCCAAGGACTGGGGTAGGGACAAGTGAACTCTGCGCTGGGACAAAGACGTGGACATGGTTGTCGATGGTTGCAAGCGTGCAACGACAGGTGTGGGGTAGGTGGAATCTTTGCCTGCGTTATGAACAGGGGATTAGCGTGCACATGGAACAGGGGAAGAGGCAGTGGTGTAACCTGCAGACATTGTTTCTGGATCCCAGCGTTTGGCCCAACTAATAGGGTGCTTTGCTTTCGTGTGCCTGAGCATGCAAGTTTGTCAGTCTGGTAGTTGTGCTGCCCCTGCTGATGTTGGCATGGCAGATGTTGCAAATGGCCTTTTTAGAGTTAAATTGACTGTCTTTAGAAAAGTGACAGACTCGGGAACACCTAACCCTTGGCCTGGTACTTCAACCGTGTTGGTGCTCTGGGGATCAGTTGCCCGCATTGTCCTCTGGCCACCCCACTGCCTCTTCCTGCCTGTTGTGATGCTGCAGATCCCTCCCCCTCTGCGCTGCTGTCCTAGCTCTACATGTCACCTTTCCAGGTTGGGTCAGTGACTTCATCGTCCACCACCTCGTCTTCCACTTCTGCACCCTAGTCTTCCTCCTTACTTGCTGACTTAAAAACATAAGTTGTTAGCAATTGTGTCTCATCATCATCCACTTCTTGCGAAAGTAATTGCATTTTACCACCGTCACCTTCTTGTGAGCATGGCTTCTCAAATATTTTGGGCATTGCTACATGCAATCTCCTCATTTCCCGCCTGAAACGGGCAGGACAAGATGCCAGAATCTGTAAATGGAAATGTGAACAGCTCTTAGGAGTGTTCAAGTGTGGGATCACTTGTCTCCAGGCACTCAACATGGTGGGAGGAAGGAGGATCAGGGTGAGGATTATGTGGTCCAGTATCATAGCTAATGAGACTGGACATCGTAGTGCTGGCATACTGACTGGAAGCATTATCTGCTATCCATCCAACAACCTTTTCACACTGGTCACAGTGGTCTAGCTTCAAGATTGGTGTTCCGCACCCCCCTACAAAGTGGGACAGGAAGCTAGGTCGACATGATGTGCATGTTTGTTGTGCTCCAGCAGCAGGCACAGTTTCACCTTAAGGGAAATGAAAAGAATTGGGGCATAAGCCCCTGCCAGCTCACCGACCACCACCGGAGCACGAGACCAAAAGTCCAGACCAAGACATGCAGCAGAGGAAAATAAGTAGAGCAGTCCGGCTTCTAAAAAAGTGCAATTCTTTATTTAATCCATAATAAAATCATCACAAAATGGTGTCCTCCATAATGCAAAAAAGCATTTGACATCAAAGCTTTGACAAAGACCTTTTGAGGTCATAACGCGTTGCTGGTTCAGCTACTAGTGCTAACTTTCCGCTTTTTTGCATTATGGAGGACATCGTTTTGTGACGATTTTATTATGGATTGAATAAAGAATTGCACTTTTTTAGAAGCCGGACTGCTCTACTTATTTTCCATAGTTTCACCTTGACTATGGCCTCGGCACTCACCATCCGCATCACATCCACTTTCCTGTCCCCTACCAAGTGCCTTGACCATTTTAAATTACATATGATATATCCTGTTGAAATAACTTTGCAGGATTAGTATTGCAGGAAAATTTGCACACCTCAGATGAACTTGTTACAGTGCAGGAACAATATAGCAATGCTATTGATAACCAACCAAGCCTGGCTGCATGCTTTTGATACACAACTGGTGTAGTATAAATGGCGTATATTTCCCTGCTGAAAAAACTTTGCAGGATTACTATAGCAGGAACATTTGCTCAACTCAGAAGGACTTGTTACAGTGCAGGAGCAATATAGTGATGTTATTGATAACCAACCAAGTCTGTCTGTATGTTTTTGGCGCACTAGTGGCGCAATATAAATGGTGTGTAATATTTCCCTGCAGCAATAACTTTGCAGGATTTCTATTGCAGGAAAATTTTCTCACTTCAGATGGAGTGAATTACCTGTACGATGGACTACTTGCTAGAGATGGGGTGCACCTTACGAAGACTGGAAAACATGTATTTGGAAGTCGCCTTGCTACTCTCATCAGGAGAGCACTAGAACAATGTGGGAAGGGAAGCAAAACGCCAGCAAAAGCCATACACCTGACAAATGCTATTGAGAACTCTGCTATTAGAAGTGAAGGGGAAGAACAAAGACAAAAAAATCTACATAATAAAAATATTGAAGAAAGAGAAACCAATCACAAACTAAAGTGTTTCTATACGAATGCACAAAGCATGGGCAACAAACAAGGAGAACTGGAGCTACTAACGCAGGAGAAGAAATATGATGTCATTGGAATCACTGAGACTTGGTGGGACGATACACATGATTGGAATACAAAAGAAATTGATGTAATTGTCACCACGATAATTGCAGAATTATAATAATCCAAGAAAAATAATTGATAAACAACGTGAATATTAATAGTGACAATCCCACCAAAAGTGTGGATGGCAGACCACCCGGAAATATATGATAAAATATCCAAGAATGGAGAGAGGACACCAAGTGACAGGACAGTGACACAAAAATCAATAGTGACACACTGTAAATAATCAAATATAATTTTATTAAATTAAATTGAATAAACATAAAATAAATAAAAAATTACAAAATAGTGTATACAAAATTATACCATAATAAATAATAAATGGTATACAACAAACGATAACCCGGATAATAAAATACCTAATATAGAATGAGCACGTCACCATATAAGATTATGTGCTTAATGGTGTACACCTTAAACTAATTAATGTATAAATGTGTGCACATATAAAAGATAGGTGTGCTCAAACAGCACCCAGGTAATGGCTAGATGTATAAGCATAGGTAGGCAGCATGTGATATATATGCACAAAGTAATAAACGCAGTGAACCTCAGATAAAAAATACATATATAAAATCACATAAAACGTGTATGAATATCTGCAATATTCATTGCATAAAGAACAATATATAAAAAATATTAGTGAAAAAACAAATATGGGCAATCCTAGTGAAAAAACAATATACATATATTATGCATGCATTATAAATGAAGTCACCATGTGCCACATAGATGGTGAACGGTCACCATGAAAATATAATGGCCTACACCGTGCACTAATATGAAAAGGCTAGGAAGTGAAAAAATGCCGCCAAAATTCAAAGCAAATACCTGGGAGCAGATTCACGGGCTAAAGCTGAAAAAGAACGCGCCCCGACGCGCGTTTCGGAAACTGTTTTCCTTCGTCAGGGGGATACATTAAAACCCCAGAAGTAATGGCTTTATATAGTAATGGAGCAGATTAGGTGTTGTACGCGGCGCATGCGCGAGTCGCACACCCGGAACTGAACATTGCGGCCCGCGTCATGTGAGGCATCACTTCCGGGTAATCCCGGAACGTGGTGCACCCTGGAGACGCCATCGCTATGCCAATCAGGTATGAAGACATCGCGCATGCGCACCACCCAATCGTCCGTAGATGAGACAATATAGATGAAATGAATATTGTAGCCCATTAAATGTTAATTATTTATATAAAGGGGCAACTACTGTGACAAAATTCCTATGAACGAAAAACTATATATTGAAAATAAACATGCTCTATGTACATATATGAAATCATCGCATATATAAATGCATCATTCATGGAGTGCAATCATGGTATGCATAGATATTCATAGGAGACAAACGTAAGTATCATCGATGAAAAAGAAGAAGGATCCAGATGTGCAATATTCAGTATGTAGTAAAACGTCTCATGTGTTTCTAATTCAAAAATTGCTGGAAATAAATGAAAAATAAAATTAGTAAAACCATAATGCTAAAATATATATAAGAATTATTATATACACGTATGTTAAAATTATAAAAATGGGACAAAAGAAAGATTCTCATTCAAACCAAGGGGGGAAACAGTTTGTAATGTCCACATCCACTTAGTTTCCAACTGGGCAAGACGTTTACTAATCTTTCCGCCACGGACCCCACCATCCAACACGTCAATGCCTGAAATTTTCAATAAGTTAGGATCACAGTTATGATGCAGTTTGAAATGCCTGGGCAAGGTTTTAAGAGAAGTGACATCAGTCACTTCTTTAGCTGCTTTTATACCCAAGACATGTTCCCTTACCCTGATCTTCAATTGCCTAGTGGTTAAGCCGACATAAATAAGTTGGCAGGGACAAGTGGCATAGTAGATAACAGCAGATGTCGTGCAAGTGATATGATGTTTTATGTCAAAAGACCGAGATTTGTCAGAATTAAGAAAGTTGTGTGCTTTCTTGACATTTGGACATGCTATGCAAGATCCACATGGTTTGCAACCATGTGAATGTCCAACAGATGACAAAAAATGGTCTTGGGTACCAAACGCAGATATGCCAGTATATAAACTCTTAACCAGCTGATCACCTAAGTTCCTAGATCTTCTAAATGCAATGGAAGGTTTATCACCCACATATTTAGAAACAATGGGATCTGATCTCAAAATAGGCCAATGTTTCGTGAGAAGATTCCTTAGTAAATCACTGTTGCCATTAAATTGAGTGATGAAGCGGATAACATTATTCTTTTGAGGTTTGGCATTATTTCCATAGAGAGCATCATGTCTCGTAATGTGTTTAACCCTATTATATGCTCGCTTAACAGATCTACGGCTGTAGCCGCGTTCCAAAAATCTGGCACTCATCAATTTGGATTGTTTTTCAAAATTGTTCTCAGTGGAACAAACGCGTTTAAGACGCAAAAATTGTCCAAATGGAATAGAATTAATGAGTGCTCTTGGATGCGAAGATGTGGCATGGACTAGGGCATTGACGGCCGTTTCTTTTCTAAATAGATCGGTTTGGAGGAAATTATCCTGATCCCTGTTTACACGAAGTCTAAAAAATCAATGGCACTAACATGGTGACAAAAAGTAAGGCGTACATTGATGGAATTGTTGTTAAGAAAACAAATGAAATCAGATAGGGATTCAACGGATTCTTGCCATATAAAAAAGACATCATCTATGTAGCGTGTCCAAAAAAGGACACGCTCCATAGGATATATATTGTCAGAAGTAAAGAGGTCCCTCTCCCAAAATCCAAGGAACAGGTTGGCATATGATGGAGCAAAGGCAGCTCCCATCGCTGTTCCTTGGATTTGAAGGAAGAAGGACCCCTTAAAAATAAAAAAATTGTGAGATAAAGTAAATTATCACAATTTTTTTATTTTTAAGGGGTCCTTCTTCCTTCAAATCCAAGGAACAGCGATGGGAGCTGCCTTTGCTCCATCATATGCCAACCTGTTCCTTGGATTTTGGGAGAGGGACCTCTTTACTTCTGACAATATATATCCTATGGAGCGTGTCCTTTTTTGGACACGCTACATAGATGATGTCTTTTTTATATGGCAAGAATCCGTTGAATCCCTATCTGATTTCATTTGTTTTCTTAACAACAATTCCATCAATGTACGCCTTACTTTTTGTCACCATGTTAGTGCCATTGATTTTTTAGACGTTCGTGTAAACAGGGATCAGGATAATTGCCTCCAAACCGATCTATTTAGAAAAGAAACGGCCGTCAATGCCCTAGTCCATGCCACATCTTCGCATCCAAGAGAACTCATTAATTCTATTCCATTTGGACAATTTTTGCGTCTTAAACGCGTTTGTTCCACTGAGAACAATTTTGAAAAACAATCCAAATTGATGAGTGCCAGATTTTTGGAACGCGGCTACAGCCGTAGATCTGTTAAGCGAGCATATAATAGGGTTAAACACATTACGAGACATGATGCTCTCTATGGAAATAATGCCAAACCTCAAAAGAATAATGTTATCCGCTTCATCACTCAATTTAATGGCAACAGTGATTTACTAAGGAATCTTCTCACGAAACATTGGCCTATTTTGAGATCAGATCCCATTGTTTCTAAATATGTGGGTGATAAACCTTCCATTGCATTTAGAAGATCTAGGAACTTAGGTGATCAGCTGGTTAAGAGTTTATATACTGGCATATCTGCGTCTGGTACCCAAGACCATTTTTTGTCATCTGTTGGACATTCACATGGTTGCAAACCATGTGGATCTTGCATAGCATGTCCAAATGTCAAGAAAGCACACAACTTTCTTAATTCTGACAAATCTCGGTCTTTTGACATAAAACATCATATCACTTGCACGACATCTGCTGTTATCTACTATGCCACTTGTCCCTGCCAACTTATTTATGTCGGCTTAACCACTAGGCAATTGAAGATCAGGGTAAGGGAACATGTCTTGGGTATAAAAGCAGCTAAAGAAGTGACTGATGTCACTTCTCTTAAAACCTTGCCCAGGCATTTCAAACTGCATCACAACTGTGATCCTAACTTATTGAAAATTTCAGGCATTGACGTGTTGGATGGTGGGGTCCGTGGCGGAAAGATTAGTAAACGTCTTGCCCAGTTGGAAACTAAGTGGATATGGACATTACAAACTGTTTCCCCCCTTGGTTTGAATGAGAATCTTTCTTTTGTCCCATTTTTATAATTTTAACATACGTGTATATAATAATTCTTATATATATTTTAGCATTATGGTTTTACTAATTTTATTTTTCATTTATTTCCAGCAATTTTTGAATTATAAACACATGAGACGTTTTACTACATACTGAATATTGCACATCTGGATCCTTCTTCTTTTTCATCGATGATACTTACGTTTGTCTCCTATGAATATCTATGCATACCATGATTGCACTCCATGAATGATGCATTTATATATGCGATGATTTCATATATGTACATAGAGCATGTTTATTTTCAATATATAGTTTTTCGTTCATAGGAATTTTGTCACACTAGTTGCCCCTTTATATAAATAATTAACATTTAATGGGCTACAATATTCATTTACATCTATATTGTCTCATCTGCGGACGATTGGGTGGTGCGCATGCGCGATGTCTTCATACCGTGATTGGCATAGCGACGGCGTCTCCAGGGTGCATCACGTTCCAGGATTACCCGGAAGTGATGCCTCACATGACGCGGGCCGCAATGTTCAGTTCCGGGTGTGCGACTCGCGCATGCGCCGCGTACAACACCTAATCTGCTCCATTACTATATAAAGCCATTACTTTCTGGGGTTTTAATGTATCCCCCTGACGAAGGAAAACAGTTTCCGAAACGCGCGTCGGGGCGCGTTCTTTTTCAGCTTTAGCCCGTGAATCTGCTCCCAGGTATTTGCTTTGAATTTTGGCGGCATTTTTTCACTTCCTAGCCTTTTCATATTAGTGCACGGTGTAGGCCATTATATTTTCATGGTGACCGTTCACCATCTATGTGGCACATGGTGACTTCATTTATAATTGCATGCATAATATATGTATATTGTTTTTTCACTAGGATTGCCCATATTTGTTTTTTCACTAATATTTTTTATATATTGTTCTTTATGCAATGAATATTGCAGATATTCATACACGTTTTATGTGATTTTATATATGTATTTTTTATCTGAGGTTCACTGCGTTTATTACTTTGTGCATATATATCACATGCTGCCTATCCTATGCTTATACATCTAGCCATTACCTGGGTGCTGTTTGAGCACACCTATCTTTTATATGTGCACACATTTATACATTAATTAGTTTAAGGTGTACACCATTAAGCACATAATCTTATATGGTGACGTGCTCATTCTATATTAGGTATTTTATTATCCGGGTTATCGTTTGTTGTATACCATTTATTATTTATTATGGTATAATTTTGTATACACTATTTTGTAATTTTTTATTTATTTTATGTTTATTCAATTTAATTTAATAAAATTATATTTGATTATTTACAGTGTGTCACTATTGATTTTTGTGTCACTGTCCTGTCACTTGGTGTCCTCTCTCCATTCTTGGATATTTTATCATGATTGGAATACAAGGCTAGAAGGTTACAACTTATTTGCAAGAAACAGACTTGATAAACGAGGAGGAGGTGTCGCATTGTATGTTAGAAAAGCGTATATCTGCACAGAGATTGAAGCTTCAGAGACTGGGAGTTCTGTGGAAACTGTTTGGGTAAGAATACAAGGACAGAACAATGGAAAGGACACCATTGTAGGTATTTACTACAGGCCGCCTGTGCAAGCTGAAGATATGGATGAACTCTTTATGCATCAAATGGCCAAGTTCTCCAAAAAATATGACATAGTGGTCATGGGAGATTTCAACTATCCAGACATTTGTTGGGAATCTCTCTCAGGCAAAACTAACAGGTCCAGGAAATTCTTATCCTCTCTTGCTGACAACTTTATCTTCCAAAAGGTAATGGAGAAAACAAGGGGATCTGCTACCTTGGATCTAATCCTCATAAACAGGGAGGAAATGGTGGAGGAGGTAAGAGTGGCTGGGACCCTAGGAGGTAGTGACCATGCTATTTTAGAATTTTGGATAACAAGAGGAGGAAGACCTGTGAAGACTCAGACGTCAAGGTTAGATTTCAGAAAGGCAGATTTTAAGGAACTCAGAAAGAGAATTGGAGGGATCCAATGGCTGGATATCCTTAAGGACAAAAATGTCCAGGAAGGATGGAAAATCTTGAAAAATGAGATTCTCAAAGCACAATCGTTAACAATTCCAAAAAGAGGGAAGAATGGGAAGCATTTAAGGAAACCAGGATGGATGAACATAGAACTTAAACACATGCTAAAAAGGAAGAAAGAAATGTTTATCAAATGGAAAGAGGGAGGCATATCTAAAGAAGAATATAATGCCGTCTGCAGAACCTGCAGGGCACAAATCAGATTATCTAAAGCTGACAATGAATTAAGGCTTGCAAGTGACGTCAAAAGCAACAAAAAAGGATTTTGGGGATACGTCAAAAGTAAAAGAAAAGTCAAAGATGCTATAGGATTTTTACAGGATGAAAATGATGAAATGGTAAGTCAGGATGTTGAGAAGGCTGAACTTTTAAATTCCTATTTTGCATTTGTTTTCTCTCAGAAAGGAAATGTAACATCAACTGATCTTCACTGTCCTATTAAAGGAATAGAAGAATCCAGGATATCTATAACAGAAAGTCAGTGAGGAAACATTTAGCTAACCTAAATGAATTCAAGTCTCCAGGTCCAGATGAATTACACCCCAGGGTACTGAAGGAGATAGCAGAAGAAATTCTTGAACCACTGTCCATAATCTTTGAAAATTCTTGGAGAACAGGAGAAGTCACAGAAGACTGGAGAAGAGCAAATGTTGTTCCTATCTTCAAAAAGGGGAAGAAGGTGGACCCAGGGAACTACAGGCCGGTGAGTCTGACTTCTATACCAGGAAAGATCTTTGAACAAATTATTAAAGAACATGTATGCAAGTACCTGGATAAGAATGAAGTGATTAAACAGAGTCAGCATGGGTTTGTAACTAATAAGTCATGTCAGACTAACTTAATTTCCTTCTATGACAGAATCACTGACTGGGTGGATCAGGGAAATGCTGTAGATATAGTATATCTTGACTTCAGCAAAGCATTTGACAAAGTATCTCACACAATCCTTATTGAAAAAATGACTAAGTATGGAATGGACAAGGCAACTGTTAGGTGGATTCATAACTGGCTTAGTGATCGGACCCAAAGAGTGGTTGTAAATGGCTGCACATCCAGTTGGAAGAATGTCTCAAGTGGGGTACCACAAGGCTCTGTTTTGGGCCCTGTATTGTTCAACATCTTTATCAATGATTTAGATGAAGGAATTGAGGGTAAACTGATCAAATTTGCTGATGACACAAAGCTAGGAGGGGTAGCTAATACTAGAGAAGAGAGAGAGAGGATTCAAAAAGATATACATAAACTGGAGCAGTGGGCAGCAACTAACAGAATGGATTTTAACAGGGAAAAATGCAAAGTACTACATCTGGGCAATAAAAATGAAAAAAGCATATACAAAATGGGAGGAATAGGGCTAAGTAACAGCACATGTGAAAAAGACTTGGGTATACTAATTGATCACAGACTTAACATGAGTCAACAGTGTGATGCAGCAGCAAAAAAGGCAAATGCAATTCTAGGATGTATCAACAGAAGCATACAGTCTAGATCACGTGAGGTCATTATTGCCCTCTACTCCTCTTTGGTCAGACCTCATCTGGAATACTGTGTCCAGTTTTGGGCACCACATTTTAAAAAAGACATCAACAAACTGGAGCAAGTTCAGAGAAGAGCCACCAGAATGGTGACCGGTCTGCAAACCATGTCCTATGAGGAACGGTTGCAGGATTTGGGAATGTTTAGCTTGCAAAAAAGAAGACTGAGAGGAGACTTAATAGCTGTCTACAAATATCTCAAGGGCTGTCACATTGTAGAAGGATCATCTTTATTCTCATTTGCGCAAGGAAAGACTAGAAGCAATGGGATGAAACTGAATGGGAGGAGACACAGATTAGATATTAGAAAAAACTTTTTGACAGTTAGGGTGATCAATGAGTGGAACAGGCTGCCACAAGAGGTGGTGAGTTCTCCTTCAATGGAAGTCTTCAAACAGAGGCTGGATAGACATCTGTCTGGGATGATTTAGAGAATCCTGCTTTGAGCAGGGGGTTGGACCAGATGACCCAGGAGGTCCCTTCCAACTCTACCATTCTATGATTCTATGATTCTTTATGTTACACTGCAGTAGCAATATAGCAATACTATTGCTAAACAACCAAGTCTAGCTGTTTGCTATTGACACACAACTGGTGCAGTATAAATGGCGTGTAATATTTCCATGCTCAGAACAATTTGCAGGATTAAGAACAAGAAAATAATTATTTGCCCTGAGAAGAGCTTTTGATATGAGTTGCAGCTAACTCATATGAAAAAGTGCTGCTAACAGCAGTATGAATATTGATTATAATTAGCCCTAGTAAAGGCTGTTGTTGCAGTTGAAAGAAATATTAATGGTGTCTAATCCCTGCCTATACACATCTAAAACTCTGTCTCTTGCTCAGCAGCGCA
>JARQOD010000008.1:22402629-22507629 GCA_033576555.1 Oophaga sylvatica | reverse complement strand
TTCATCAGACCATATGTCATTCTCCCAATACTCTTCTGGATAATCCAAATGCTCTCTAGAAAACTTTAGATGGGCACGGACAGAGGGAAACTTCTGGCACTGCAGGATCTGAGTAACTGGCAGCATAGTGTGTTACTGATGGTAGCCTTTGTTACGGTGGTCCCTGCTCTATGTAGGTCATTCACTAGATCCCCTGTGTGGTCCTGGGATTTTTGCTCACCGTTCTTGTGATCATTTTGACCCCAAGGGGTGAGAGCATGCGTAGAGCCCCAGATCGAGGGAGATTATCAGTGGTGCTGTATGTTTTACATTTTCTTATTATTGCTCCCACAGTTGATTTCATAACACCAAGCTGCTTGCCTATTGCAGATTCAGTCTTCCCAGCCTGGAGCAGGGCTACAATTTTGTTTCTGGTGTCCTTCAACAGCTCTTTGGTGTTCACCATAGTGGAGTTTGGAGTGTGACTGTTTCAGGTTGTGAACAGGTGTCTTTTATACTGATAACAAGTTCATTACTATAGGTAATAGGTGGAGGACAGAGGAGTCCTCTTAAAGAAGAAGTTACAGTTCTGTGAGAGCCAGAAATCTTGCATGTTTTTCGGTGACCAAATACTTATTTTCCACCATAATTGGCAAAATAAATCTTGCCAAATCAGACAAGGAGATTTTCTGGATTTGTTTTCTCTTTTTGACTCTCATAATTGTGGTCTACCTATGATGTCAATTACAGGCCTCTCTCATTTTTTTTAAGTGGGAGCACCTGCATAATTGGTGGCTGACTAAATACTTTTTTTCCCCACTGTATGTGCAACTGTGGTCACAGGAACATCCAGCTGCTTCGAGATGGTCTTATAACTTTTACCTTTAACATGTTTGTCTATAACTTTCCTTCTAATTTCATGAGACAACTCTTTCCTTCGCTTCCTCTGGTCCATGTTGAGTGTGATACACACCATGTCACCAAACAGCACAGTGAGTATCTGTAGCCCTCTATACAGGCCACTCACTGATTCCAAGATTATAGACATCTGTGATGCTAATTAGTGGACACACCGCGATTTAACATGTCCCTTTTGTCACATTATTTTCAGGGGTACCATCATTCCTGTCCAGGCCTATTTCATAAGTTTATTTTATTTTTAATTCTGTGGAAGCATGGTTGAAAAGCAATGTCTGACTTTCATTTGTTCATTTTAATAGATTTTTTATTTATTATTACTTTTGTCAGATTCAAGTTATTTCTGTGACCATTGTGGGTTTTTCTGTCATGACACGAGGGGTACCTACAATTTTGACCATGTGTTTATTGTGTTATTTGTGCATGATTTGAAAACCTTAGGTAACATAAAGGCATCATCACATTTTTCTTTAATCAATTTTAATTTCATCTTGAAATTTAGATATATTTTTTAAAACTTTATAAATTGCATGGATCATAACAATATGAGCATAATAACCTATTTCTTCATCACCGGGATCTCAGACGAGCCTTTTGTTTTCCTCTCGGTTTTGTTCATTTATCTTATGACTCTCGGAGGTAATATCACCATCTTCCTCCTTATTTGTTTCGATAACCATCTCCATACTCCCATGTACTTTTTTTTGGCAAACTTGTCTATCTTGGACATTAGTTGTTCTACCATAACTTTTCATAAAATCTTTACTTTTTTCATATCGGGAGATAACATTGTCTCGGTTGTTCAATGTCGTGGGCAAATTGTTGTCTTTTTGCTATTTTCTTGTTATGAACTGTTGGTTTTAGCAGTTTATGGGCTATGATCGCTACGTTGCCATCTGTAAGCCTTTACATTATAATCTTCTTATGAATTTTAAACTGTGTGCCCTTTTTGTCTGTATTTGTTTTATTTGTGGTATTTTTGAATTCATGCCTTTTATAATTGAGATCTTTAAATTAACATGTTTTAAGTCTAACAAGGTGGACCATTTCTTCTGTGACATGATACCATTTCTAAACTTGACTTGCAATGATATATCATTTCTTCAGCTCTATATATACATTGTAGGGGGGCTTGTTGTTGGTTTTATCCCTTTTTTCCTGATATTCATCTCCTACATCTTCATAATTAGCACCATCTTGTCTATACGTTCTAGCAGCGGCAGACGTAAAGCCTTCTATACGTGTTCCTCTCACCTTACAGTTGTCATCAGTTTTTATACTTCTCTAACCTTACAATATGTGATGCCATCTACAGCCAGAAATGCAGATTCCAATAAATATTTATCCTTGCTTAATGGAGCTGCTGTCCCTCTTCTGAACCCCCTGATCTACAGCTTAAAGAATAAAGACGTGAAAGCCGCTATAAGAAGAAAAATGAGAAGATAAAATAATAAGAAATGTTTCTGCTATACCAATCAAATTGCAAGGCCATAATAGACATGTTAAAACCATTATTCTTATACCTTAGCCTTATAGAAAGATTTAAGTTTTTAACTGAGCTTATAATAAAGAATTTTAATCATTGGTTGTATGTGCAATTCCAGAGACTCTATGGACAATTCTATCCTCAAACAACTTCTTGAAATTGTAAGGGTATGGTCTGGACTATTTTAATGCCATATGTCTTTTTATATTGCATATTGTGTTGTGTGATATAATGTGCACATTGAGAGCAAAAAGAAAAAAAAGATGCTTTGGCACTCACCAGTAAAAGTCCATTATACACACGGGTTACAGCATCTTCAAAGGGAGAACGGGATCAGGAGTGTGCGGCTGACGACTGCCGTTTCGCACTGTTGAGCTTCTACGGGTCAGTAAATCAAAGGAAATGACGAAGGTATATACCAGCTACAAGGCATGTACCTCCCCCACCAAGACTGAACAACACAATGATGCACAACATGAAAAGATAATACAGTCATTGCCAAAAGTTTTGAGAATGACACAAATATTATATTTTCACATGATCTGCTGCTCTCTGGTTTTTATGTGTGTTTGACAGATGTTTTTATCACAGACAGAAATATAATTGCAAACATATGAGTAACAAAAGCTTATATTGACAGTTAGAATGAGTTAATGCAGCAAGTCAATATTTGCAGTGTTGACCCTTCTTCTTCAGGACCTCTGCAATTCTCCCTGGCATGCTCTCAATCAACTTCTGGACCAAATCCTGACTGATAGCAGTCCATTCTTGCACAATCAATGCTTTCATTTTGTCAGAATTTTTAGGTTTTTGTTTGTCCACCCGTCTCTTGATGATTGACCACAAGTTTCCAATGGGATTAAGATCTGGGGAGTTTCCAGGCCATGGACCCAAAATCTCTATGTTTTGTTCCCTGAGCCATTTAGTTATCACCTTTGCTTTATGGCAAGGTGCTCCATCATGCTGGAAAAGGCATTGTTGATCGCCAAACTGCTCTTGGAGGGTTGGGAGAAGTTGCTCTTGGAGGACATTCTGGTACCATTCTTTATTCATGGCTGTGTTTTTAGGCAAGACTGTGAGAGAGCCGATTCCCTTGGCTGAGAAGCAACCCCACACATGAATGGTTTCAGGATGCTTAACAGTTGGCATGAGACAAGACTGGTGGTAGCGCTCACCTTGTCTTCTCCGAATGAGGCGTTTTCCTGATGTCCCAAACAATCGAAAAGGGGATTCATCAGAGAAAATAACTTTACCCCAGTCCTCAGCAGTCCACTGCCTGTACCTTTTGCAGAATATCAGTCTGTCCATGATGTTTTTTTCTGGAGAGAAGTGGCTTCTTTGCTGCCCTCCTTGAGACCAGGCCTTGCTCCAAGAGTCTCCGCCTCACAGTGCGTGCAGATGCACTCACACCTGCCTGCTGCCATTCCTGAGCAAGCTCTGCACTGCTGGTAGCCCGATCCCGCAGCTGAAACACTTTTAAGAGACGGTCCTGGCGCTTGCTGGTCTTTCTTGGGCACCTGGAGCCTTTTTGGCAACAATGGAACCTCTCTCCTTGAAGTTCTTGATGATGCGATAGATTGTTGACTGAGGTACAATCTTTTTAGCTGCGATACTCTTCCCTGTTAGGCCATTTTTGTGCATTGCAATGATGACTGCACGTGTTTCTTTAGAGATAACCATGGTTAACAGAAGAGAAACAATGATGCCAAGCACCAGCCTCTTTTTAAAGTGTCCAGTTGTGTCATTCTTACTTAATCATGACAGATTGATCTCCAGCCATGTCCTCATCAACACCCACACCTGTGTCAATGGAGCAATGACTGAAAAGAGGTTAGCTGGTCCTTTTAAGGCAGGGCTGCAATGATGTTGAAATGTGTTTTGGGGGATAAAGTTCATTTTCTAGCCAAATATTGACTTTGCAAGTAATTGCTGTTAAGCTGATCACTCTTTATAACATTCTGGAGTATATGCAAATTGCCATTAGAAAAAGTGAAGCAGTAGACTTTGTAAAAATTAATATTTGTGTGTTAGGGTTCAAGTTCCCGCTGCTGCACAAGGGGAGTCTCGAACCAGTCCCGCTACGGTTCCCCATTCATCTCCAGCCGCAGTGGAGCCTGCTCAGCAGAGACATCGGTCCCAGCGTCTTGCCCATTCCAGTACTGTGCAGAGACTTGCTGCTGCCTCTCCTGGATCTGCTATTATAGCCAGTACTGGCGCAGACATCTTTGGGATGAAGTCCTGCGTTTCCCCTTCTGAGCATGCCCAGGGTAAGATCTCTCATTGGAGATCAGGGGTCACATGTTCAGGTACTGCAGCAGCTCCTATTGGTCCGCCAGGAAGGTCCTGAAACTACATGTGTTTGGAACAGTTTCTCATTGGTCCTTGTTTCTGGCAGGTCCTGTAGCTGTTGCTATAAAAGGGTGGCATGGCTGGGCCGCCATGCGCTAATATCAATCTTTATATGCTTAGCGCCAGTGTGGTCATGCGTGTGTGTGGTTAGGGCCCAGCTGAAATAAGCCCCTAGAATACCGACTTAATCGGTGAGAAGTTTGGTATGCTAGCTGGTCAGGGTCGGTGTCCTAGATGCCCTAGATTGCCGGCATAACCGGTGAGGAGTTTGATTGCCGTATTCAGGGCCTGGCGTTCAGACGCCATAGATTGCGGGTGACTCCCGCGAGGACATCAGCGCATGAGCACTCCTTCTAGCGGCTCTGTGAATTACCAGAGTTTGCACATATTGCCACAGCGCATTACGGCGTTTATTTTGGCGACTCTGTGGGATAACAGAGTTCGCTTCTTGCGCCATTTTATTAGCAGCAGGCTCCGCCTGCACAGTGGACCCGGGCTGCGAACGCACCTCTCCACATCTTATATTTGGTGCGTTCCGCAGACCCTAACAATATATTATGGTATTTAACTATTTCAAGCTACTTCACTGAATCCTGCATGTGTCCCACCTATGTTATTCATCTTAGCAGTATATATAATGCTATTTAGCTACTTCACTGAATCCTGCATGTGTCCTACCTATGTTATTCATCTTAGCAGCATATATAATGGCATTTAACTATTTCAAGCTACTTCATTTAATCCTGCATGTGTCCTTCCTATGTTATTCATCTTAGCAGCATATATAATGGTATTTAACTATTTCAAGCTACTTCACTGAATCCTTCATGTGTCCTACCTATGTTATTCATCTTAGCAGCATATATAATGCTATTTAACTATTTCAACTTACTGTGCTTTTCCCTTATGCTATGAGGTCAAGTAACTTTTCAAAGTGGTTTATGATCCATGTAGGCCTGGACACTTGTTTATCTGCTCACTACATTTATTGTGTCCTGCTGTCTCAACTTAGTTTAATTGATTGCTAACGAGTAAAAAAAAAAAGTAAGAGATCTTAGAACTGGCCTCCTATATATTCAGACATTACCTGGGGAAGCATTTATGCAGGGGGGCATTTATGTACATTTAATCGAAGTACATTTATCAAAGTATGGGCAGTTATAACATGGCAGTTAGACAGGGCAGAAGACAAGTAAGACAAATTAATAAATCTATTCCCTGCACATTTGGATTACCACAAATATATACCATATGCATTTGCATAATTTATATCATGGCTGCTGCATTCACTCGCATCCACCACCCTTGCATTAACTCTTTACACTCCATGTATATCGGCCCCTCTGTCCTTTCCTCTCCTATGTATAGCACTCACACTCTTTTCATATTGCTAAACAGCACAAATCCACTCAGTCCCACCATCCAACACACAAGACGCTCTCACAAATCACTTAACCATCTGCTCACTCTTTTTATCCTCCTTCTTCTAGTCGCAGTAGATATCTCTCCCAACCTCGGCCCCTCATGTTATAGTAAGTCTAACCCCTCAACTGCTACACTCCGAAACCCCTCTAATCTTATTAATATTCCCTGCATGCCTTCTCTCTTTTAATTGTGCCCTTTGGAATTCTCGCTCAGTGTGTAATAAACTCTCCTTCATCCACGACTTTTTCCTTTCCGATTCTCTTAACCTCCTGGCTCTTAACTGAAACCTGGATCCAGCAGTCAGACACCACTGCTGACTGATGTTCTTTCATATGGTGGACTACACTTCTCTCATACCCCAAGATCGGACAACAGAGTAGGTGGAGGCGTTGGTCCGCTCCTATCACCCAAATGTACCTTTCAGGTTATGCCTCAAGTACAGTCACTTGTCTTCCCTTCTTTCGAGGTCCATGCTGTCAGACTCTACGTCCCCTTCTCCATGCGAGTGGTGGTGGTGTATCGTCCTTCGGGCCCCTCCCATCAGTTTCTGGATCACTTTGCCGCTGGCTTCCACACTATCTCTCCTGTGACATCCCCACCTTCATCATGGGAGACTTCAACATTCCCATTGCCCTTCCCCTCTCACCATCTGCTTCTCACCTTTTATCTCTAACCTCCTCTTTCGGCCTCTCGCAGCAGACTAACTCTCCCATGCATGAAATGGAAACTCCCTCAACTTGGTCTTCTCCCGGCTTTGCTCAGTGGATGATTTCACAAACTCCCCTCTCCCGCTCTCTGACCATAACCTTCTATCATTCTCTATCAAGAATTGCCATCCCGCCCAGGTCACCCCCACTTTCAACCCCCTCCCACTTTCCACACTTTTAGAAACATACAGGCCATTGACACCCAGAAACTTATGAAGAAATTACAGTCATCATTGGCCCCTATCTCCTCCCTCTCATGTCCTGATTCTGCACTGAAGCATTACAATGAAACACTTTAAAGTGCCTTGGATGAAACTGCACCTCCTATACATAGAACAACCAGGCACAGATGGCGACAACCCTGGCACTCGCTGCAAGCACGATTCCTTCAGCTGTGTTCCAGGTGCGCCGAATGTCTGTGGAGAAAATCCAATCTACCCGAAGATTTCATCCATTTTAAGTTTATGCTTAAATCATACAACACTGCCCTTCACCTCTCAAAACAAACCTATTGCAACTCCCTCATCACCTCACTATCCAATAACCCGAAACATCTCTTTGACACTTTTCATTCCCTACTCAGCCCAAGAGTGCAGGTCCCAACCACCAATCTCCACGCTGACGATATGGCTAATTATTTCAAAGAAAAAATTGACCATATCCGACAGGAAATTTTCTCCCAATTCCCTCATATCATGCACTGTCCTCCCTCCCCCACTGCTTCTAGCTCACTCTCTGATTTTGAACCAATAACAGAAGAAGAAGTAACCAGTCTCCTTGCATCTTCTTGCCCTACCACTTGCACCAGTGACCCCATTCCATCACATCTCCTCCAGTCCCTTTCCCCTGCTGTCACCACTCACCTAACAAAAATATTCAACCTCTCTCTTTCTTCTGGTATCTTTTCTTCCTCATTTAAGCATGCCATCATACAGCCATTACTTAAAAAACCATCCCTCGACCAAAACTGTGCAGCTAACTATAGACCTGTCTCTAATCTTCCCTTCATCTCTAAACTCCTGGAACACCTGGTTCATGACCGACTTATTCACTATCTCTCAGATAACTCACTACTCGACCCTCTACAATCCGGTTTCCACTTTCTACACGCTACTGAAACTGCCCTCACTAAAGTCTCTAATGATCTTCTAACAGCTAAATCTAATGGTCACTATGGCCTTCTCCCCATCATTGGCCCTCTCTCCATCACTGGCCCTCTCCCCATAATTGGCCTTCTCCCCATCATTTTCTCTCTCCCCATCTTTGGCCCTCTCCCATCACTGGCCCTCTCCCCATCACTGGACTCTCCCCATCATTGGCCCTCTTCCCATCATTGGCCTTCTCCCCATCATTGGCCCTCTCCCCATCACTGGGCCTCTCCCTATCACAGGCCCTCTCTCTATCACCGCCATCATCTCTCCACAGTGGCCACACTCAGCACACACACAGACACACCAGACACAACACACTCACCACACACACACACACCACACACACACACCACAGCAGCTTCACTGGCACAGTGGCCACACTCACCTCTCCATGCCGCCGCCAGCTTCCTTCCTCTCACATATTGAGCGGCGCTGCCGGCCACGGCTGTATGACGTCATCTTTCAGATCCGTGGCCGCGCCGCTCAATGTGTGAGAAGACGCTGCAGTGCGGGCTCTCTTCTAGCGTGAGACATGTGGTGCACCGCGGGCCACAGATACCTGCCTCAGGGGCCGCATGCAGCCCGCGGCCCGCGTGTTTGAGATTTCTGCTCTAGAGTAATCATTCTTCGTAAGTTATGGTAAAAATCTTAATCTTTTTGACTTATATGCTTTCTTTGGTTGGCGCTTATTCACACTAGCTTAGATATGTTGGTCCTTCTTTTTGTCTATTAGCATTGGTCAGGGAACAGCTGATATTAAGGGACACGTGCTTGTGTAAAGCGGGACTGCACACTGGGAGAAATAGTGGCAGATCGGGACAGCTGCCGCAGTGAGGTTGCGGAAAGCTTCTGTCTCCATAAGCCTAAACGGCAGTATTTCAAGTTCAAGCAGTCTGGAAATGTGAGCATTTAGTATTATGGCCTGTGGGTGGGTAGCTGCATATTTACACTTATGTTCCAAGGACTGGGGTAGGGACAACTGAACTCTGTGCTGGGACAAGGACGTGGACATGGTTGTCGATGGTTGCAAGCGTGCAACGACAGGTGTGGGGTAGGTGGCATCTTTGCCTGCGTCATGGACAGGGGATTGGCGTGCACATGGAACAGCGGAAGAGGCAGTGGTGTAACCCTCAGACATTGTTTCTGGATCCCAGCGTTTGGCCCATTAATAGGGTGCTTTGCTTTCATGTGCCTGAGCATGCAAGTGTTGGTCAGTCTGGTAGTTGTGCTGCCCCTGCTGATGTTGGCATGGCAGATGTTGTAAATGGCCTTTTTAGAGTTAACTTGACTGTCTTTAGAAAAGTGACAGACTCAGGAACACCTAACCCTTGGCCTGGTAACTTCAACCGTGTTGGTGCTCTGGGGATCAGTTGCCCGCATTGTCCTCTGACCACCCCACTGTCTCTTCCTGCCTGCTGTGATGCTGCAGATCCCTCCCCTTCTGCGCTGCTGTCCTAGCTCTACATGTCACCTTTCCAGGTTGGGTCAGTGACTTCATCGTCCACCACCTCGTCTTCCACTTCTGCACCCTAGTCTTCCTCCTTACTAGCTGACTTAAAAACATAAGTTGTTAGCAATTGTGTCTCATCATCATCCACTTCTTGCGAAAGTAATTGCATTTTACCACCGTCACCTTCTTGAGCGTTGGCTTCTCAAATATTTTGGGCATTGCTACTCTTAGGAGTGTTCAAGTGTGGGATCACTTGTCTCCAGGCACTCGACATGGTGGGAGGAAGGAGGATCAGGGTGAGGATTATGTGGTCCAGTATAATAGCTAATGAGACTGGACATCGTAGTGCTGGCATACTGACTGGAAGCATTATCTGCTATCCATCCAACAACCTTTTCACACTGGTCACTGTGGTCTAGCTTCAAGATTGGTGTTCCGCACCCCCCTACAAAGTGGGACAGGAAGCTAGGTCGACATGATGTGCATGTTTGTTGTGCTCCTGCAGCAGGCACCATTTCACCTTAAGTGAAATGAAAAAAATTGGGGCATAAGCCCCTGCCAGCTCACTGACCACCACCGGAGCACAAAACCAAAAGTCCAGACCAAGACATGCAGCAGAGAAAATAAGTAGAGCAGTCCGGCTTCTAAAAAAGTGCAATTCTTTATTCAATCCATAATAAAATCGTCACAAAACGGTGTCCTCCATAATGCAAAAAAGCATTTGACATCAAAGCTTTGACAAAGACCTTTTGAGATCAAAACGCGTTGCTGGTTCAGCTACTAGTGCTAACTCTCCGCTTTTTGCATTACGGAGGACATCGTTTTGTGATGATTTTATTATGGATTGAATAAAGAATTGCACTTTTTTAGAAGCCGGACTGCTCTACTTATTTTCCACAGTTTTCACCTTGACTATGGCCTCGGCACTCACCATCCGCATCACATCCACTTTCCTGTCCCCTACCAAGTGCCTTGACCATTTTAAATTACATATGATATATCCCTTTTGAACAACTTTGCAGGATTAGTATTGCAGGAAAATTTGCACACCTCAGATGAACTTGCTACAGTGCAGGAACAATATAGCAATGCTATTGATAACCAACCAAGCCTGGCTGCATGCTTTTGATACACAACTGGTGTAGTATAAATGGCGTATATTTCCCTGCTGAAAAAACTTTGCAGGATACTATAGCAGGAACATTTGCTCAACTCAGAAGGACTTGTTACAGTGCAGGAGCAATATAGTGATGCTATTGATAACCAACCAAGTCTGTCTGTATGTTTTTGGGGCACTAGTGGCGCAATATAAATGATGTATAATATTTCCCTGCTGCAATAACTTTGCAGGATTACTATTGCAGGAAAATTTTCTCACTTCAGATGGATTTGTTACACTGCAGTAGCAATATAGCAATACTATTGCTAAACAACCAAGTCTAGCTGTTAGCTATTGACACACAACTGGCGCAGTATAAATGGCATGTAATATTTCCATGCGCAGAACAATTTGCAGGATTAAGAACAAAAAAATAATTATTTGCCCTGAGAAGAGCTTTTGATATGAGTTGCAGCTAACATGCTGCTAACAGCAGTATGAATATTGATTATAATTAGCCCTAGTAAAGGCTGTTGTTGCAGTTGAAAGAAATATTAATGTGTCTAATCCCTGCCTATACACATCTAAAACTCTGTCTCTTGCTCAGCAGCGCAGCATCTCTCCCTGCTCCGCCTGTGTCCATTGGAACACTGTGCCATGCATGGCGTTACTGGTCTTATATAATCCGGATGATGCTATGTGGCCAGCCAATCACAGTAATGCCATAACCAAGATTACAGTGACTGGCAAACAATCCCCGCATGGTTATTGGCTGTCTAGCAAGCACCAAACATGCGGGGTGATGATTCAAGCTTGCGCACGAGCATTAAAAAATACTCAACGAGTAACGAGCATCTCGAGCACACTGATGGTCGAGAGAGGAACGAGCAGTGACACGCAAGCTCGCTCATCACTATTGTCATCGCTGCTTGTCTCGTTAACCCTTTCCTCCTCGGAATGTGGTACCAGAGAGAATAAGACACAGACACAGAGTATGCATCAATAAACTCTACTCTTTATTGCTGGATACGGGATTTATATACACCCTGAGCAGGAAGCGGAATTACCATATATGGCGGTTAATACAACTTATCACTAAAACACGTAGAATACTGATTTTAACCGAAAAACTCCATTCTTGCCCTTGTCTCCCAGAACTACTCAGGCGGGCGGGGTGTATTGACTAAAATGAGGAACATCTTATCTTGACTTCTGGTACGCATCAGCCTGTCTAAAAGAAAACAAGGCCTCTGAACTTTAAAAAATGCTAGTTCAGCTCTAACACTATTACTACTAATTGTTTTGTGAGGTATGACTATTTTTGAAGGGCAAGAAAATTCAGAGTTCAAAAATTGCGAATCTTTCCACATTTTTGTGATATTTTAAATATTTTCATAAAAAATACAAATCTTATCGACCTAAATTTACTACTGTCATGACATACAACGTGTCACGAAATAACAATCTCAAAATCAATAAGATATGTTTAGCATACCAGAGCTATTACCACACTGGTCAGAACTGAAACATTTGGCCTGGTCAGGAAGGTGAAAATAGTCTGTGGCATAAAAGGCTTAAGATCAGCCTGTAAAATGAAATAATTACACCACCATATTCGTAAACATCAACTGTGGCCGCAGTCTATTTTCACGACAAAGGATATTAAACACTTCCATGTGTGAAGCTTATGAGAACCACTTCCTTGTGCAGGTGCTCGACACCCATGAAATATGGGATAGAATAAGCTTTTTTAGGAACCAAATCAACTACAGGCAGCTACAGACAATAAAATTGCTTAATGAGAATGGATAGCAAAGGAAAATTTAGTAACCAATGCCACGAAGCAGCTGCCAAATCAAATGGAATTATAATGATGAGTTGGACAAAACTTACTGGACATGATAGAATCTTTTTGTACATGTATGGTGAATGACACTTTGTCCCATATTCTATATTCTTCCCAAAACTTTCATAGTAGGGGTAAAAAGTGTCTAAGACATATACTGTAATATATTTGTAGAAATATATTTTTTCAGTATACAGAACACATTTGTAATAAGAAAACACAATTAAAAGAAAATTTCCATTAATACATTATAACAAGAAAGAAAACTAATGTGTCCTTTGGGTTCCTCGCCTTTATGTTTCTTATCCCATCGGCCATCATTGACCTTAGGGAAGCCCTTGTAATTCTGCTATTTTTTCTATTTAAACCGAGCCTTCTCTCACTACCACGCTCCATGCATTCATGGAGAATAACTGCCACATGTTGCCGTTATGCACTTCAGTAGAATAGTTATCTGGATATATCATTTACATGGGTCATGTTTCACCTTGGGCAAAAATTTTACTGTAACCAGCGTGCATGGTTGTAGAGTACATATTTAACCAAATAGTACTTTTGTACGTATAAGATAATACTGAAAATCCTGTACAATCATTGTTGTCTCTTGTAACTATTGCTTTAGGGAAATACACATGTGGTCAAAATTGTTGGTACCCCTCGTTTAATGACAGAAAAACACACAAGGGTCACAGAAATAACTTGAATCTGACAAAAGTAATAATAAATAAAAAATCTATGAAAATGAGCAAATGAAAGTCAGACTTTGCTTTTCAACCATGTTTCCACAGAATTTTAAAAAAAATAAAATTCATGAAATAGGCTGGACAGAAATGAGGTACCCTTAACTTAATATTTTGTTGCACAACCTTTTGAGGCAATCACTGCAATCAAACGATTCCTTGTAACTGTCAATGAGACTTCTACACCTCTCGACAGATATTTTGGCCACTCCTCAAGAGTAAACTGCTCCAATTTTCTCATGTTTGGAGGTTGCCTTTTCCAGACAGCATGTTTCAGCTCTTTCCAAAGATGCTCAATAGGATTTAGGTCATGGCTCATAGAAGGTCACTTCTGCGTGTTTTCCTCTTAGTCATTCTTGGGTGTTTTTAGCTGTGTGTTTTGGGTCATTATCCTGTTGCAAGACCTATGACCTACGACTGAGACCAAGCTTTCTGACACTGGGCAGCACATTTCTCTCTAGAATCCCTTGTAGTCTTGAGATTTCATTGTACCCTGCACAGATTTTAGACACCCTGTGCCAGATGCAGCAAAGCAGCCCCAGAACATAACAGAGCCTCCTCCATGTTTCACAGTAGGGACAGTGTTCTTTTCTTGATATGCTTCATTTTTCCGTCTGTAAACATACAACTGTTTTGCCTTGCCAAAAATTTCATTTTTGTCTCATCTGTCCATAGGACATTCTCCCAGAAGCTTTGTGGCTTGTCAACATGTAGTTTGGCAAATTCCAGTCTGGCTTTTTTATGATTTTTTTTTCAACAATGGTGTCCTCCTTGGTCATCTCCCATGAAGTCCACTTTGGCTCATACAATGACGGATGGTGCGATCTGACACTGATGTTCCTTGAGCTTGAAGTTCACCTTTAATCTTTTTAGAAGTTTTTCTGGGCTCTTTTGTTACTATTCGTATTATCTGTCTCTTTGATTTGTCATCAGTTTTCCTCCTGTGGCCACGTCCAGGGAGGTTGGCTACAGTCCCATGGAGCTTAAATTTCTGAATAATACAGTGGGGAAAACAGCATTTAGTCAGCCACCAATTGTGCAAGTTCTCCTACTTAAAAAAATGAAAGAGGCCTGTAGTTGACATCATAGGTAGACCACAACTATGAGAGTCAAAATGAGAAAACAAATCCAAAAAAATCACCTTGTCTTATTTGGTAAGATTTATTTTGCAAACTATGGTGGAAAATAAGTATTTGGTCATTAACAAAAGTTCATCTCAATATTTTGTTATATATCCTTTGTTGGCAATGACGGAGGTCAAACGTTTTCTGTAAGTCTTCACAAGGTTGGCATACATTGTTGGTGGTATGTTGGCCCATTCCTCCATGCATATCTCCTCTAGAGCAGTGATGTTTTGGGCCTGTCATTGGGCAACATGGACTTTCAAATCCCTCCAAAGGTTTTCTATGGGGTTGAGACCTGGAGACTGGCTAGGCCATTCAAAGACCTTCATATGCTTCTTACAAAGCCACTCCTTTGTTGCCATGGTGGTGTGCTTGAGATCATTATCATGCTGAAAGACCCATCCACGTTTCATCTTCAATGCCCTTGCTGATGGAAGGAGGCTTGCACTCAAAATCTCATGATACATGGCCCCATTCATTCTTTCATGCACACGGATCAGTCGTCCTGGTCCCTTTGCAGAGAAACAGCCACAAAGCATGATTTTGCCACCCCCATGCTCCACAGTAGGTATGGTGTTCTTTGGATGCAACTCAGCAATCTGTCTCCTCCAAACACAAGTTTTGTTTCTACCAAACAAATCTACCTTGGTTTCATCAGACCATATGTCATTCTCCCCATACTCTTCTGGATAATCCAAATGCTCTCTAGAAAACTTCAGATGGGCACGGACAGAGGGAAACGTCTGACACTGCAGGATCTGAGTAACTGGCAGCTTAGTGTGTTACTGATGGTAGCCTTTGTTACGGTGGTCCCAGCTTTATGCAGGTCATTCACTAGATCCCCCCGTGTGGTCCTGGGATTTTTGCTCATCGTTCTTGTGATCATTTTGACCCCACAGGGTGAGATCTTGCGTGGAGCCCCAGATCGAGGGAGATTATCAGTGGTGCTGTATGTTTTCCATTTTCTTATTATTGCTCCCACAGTTGATTTCATAACACCAAGCTGCCTGCCTATTGCAGATTCAGTCTTCCCAGCCTGGAGCAGGGCTACAATTTTGTTTCTGGTGTCCTTCAACAGCTCTTTGGTGTTCACCATAGTGGAGTTTGGAGTGGACTGTCTGAGGTTGTGGATAGGTGTCTTTTATACTGATAACAAGTTCAAACAGGTGCCTTACTACAGGAAATGAGTGGAGGACAGAGGAGCCTCTTAAAGAAGAAGTTACAGGTCTGTGAGAGCCAGAAATCTTGCATGTTTTTCGGTGACCAAATACTTATTTTCCATCATAATTGGCAAAATAAATCTTGCCAAATCAGACAAGGTGATTTTCTGGATTTGTTTTCTCTTTTTGACTCTCATAATTGTGGTCTACCTATGATGTTAATTACAGGCCTCTCTCATTTTTTTAAGTGGGAGAACTTGCACAATTGGTGGCTGACTAAATACTTTTTTTCCCCTGTATGTGCAACTGTGGTCACAGGAACATCAAGCTGCTTCGAGATGGTCTTATAACTTTTACCTTTAACATGTTTGTCTATAATTTTCCTTCTAATCACTTGAGACAACTCTTTCCTTCGCTTCCTCTGGTCCATGTTGAGTGTGATACACACCATGTCACCAAACAGCACAGTGAGTATCTGTAGCCCTCTATACAGGCTACTCACTGATTCCAAGATTATAGACATCTGTGATGCTAATTAGTGGACACACCGCGATTTAACATGTCCCTTTTGTCACATTTTTTCAGGGGTACCATCATTCCTGTCCAGGCTTATTTCATGAGTTTATTTTATTTTTAATTCTGTGGAAGCATGGCTGAAAAGCAATGTCTGACTTTCATTTGTTCATTTTAATAGATTTTATTTATTTATTATTACTTTTGTCAGATTCAAGTTATTTCTGTGACCATTGTGGGTTTTTCTGTCATGACACGAGGGGTACCTACAATTTTGACCATGTGTTTATTGTGTTATTTGTGCATGATTTGAAAACCTTAGGTAACATAAAGGCATCATCACATTTTTCTTTAATCAATTTTAATTTCATCTTGAAATTTAGATTTATTTTTTAAAACTTTATAAATTGCATGGATCATAACAATATGAGCATAATAACCTATTTCTTCATCACCGGGATCTCAGACGAGCCTTTTGTTTTCCTCTTGGTTTTGTTCATTTATCTTATGACTCTCGGAGGTAATATCACCATCTTCCTCCTTATTTGCTTTGATAACCATCTCCATACTCCCATGTACTTTTTTTTGGCAAACTTGTCTATCTTGGACATTAGTTGTTCTACCATAACTTTTCATAAAATCTTTACTTTTTTCATATCGGGAGATAACATTGTCTCGGTTGTTCAATGTCGTGCGCAAATTGTTGTCTTTTTGCTATTTTCTTGTTATGAACTGTTGGTTTTAGCAGTTATGGGCTATGATCGCTACGTTGCCATCTGTAAGCCTTTACATTATAATCTTCTTATGAATTTTAAACTGTGTGCCCTTTTTGTCTGTATTTGTTGGATTTGTGGTATTTTTGAATTCATGCCTTTTATAATCGGGATCTTTAAATTAACATGTTTTAAGTCTAACAAGGTGGACCATTTCTTCTGTGACATGATACCATTTCTAAACTTGACTTGCAATGATATATCATTTCTTCATCTCTATATATACATTGTAGGGGGGCTTGTTGTTGGTTTTATCCCTATTTTCCTTATATTCATCTCCTACATCTTCATAATTGGCATCATCTTGTCTATACGTTCTAGCACTGGCAGACGTAAAGCCTTCTATACGTGTTCCTCTCACCTTACAGTTGTCATCTGTTATTATACTTCTCTAACCTTACAATATATAATACCATCTACAGCCAGAAATTTAGATTCCAATAAATATTTATCCTTGCTTAATGGAGCTGCTGTCCCTCTTCTGAACCCCCTGATCTACAGCTTAAAGAATAAAGACGTGAAAGCCGCTATAAGAAGAAAAATGAGAAGATAAAATAATAAGAAATGTTTCTGCTATACCAATCAAATTGCAAGGCCATAATAGACATGTTAAAACCATTATTCTTATACCTTAGCCTTATAGAAAGATTTAAGTTTTTAACTGAGCTTATAATAAAGAATTTTAATCATTGGTTGTATGTGCAATTCCAGAGACTCTATGGACAATTCTATCCTCAAACAACTTCTTGAAATTGTAAGGGTAAGGTCTGGACTATTTTAATGCCCTATGTCTTTTTATACTGCATATTGTGTTGTGTGATATAATGTGCACATTGAGAGCAAAAAGAAAAAAGATGCGGTGGCACTCACCAGTAAAAGTCCATACTTTATTATACACACGGGTTACAGCATCTTCAAAGGGAGAACGGAATCAGGAGTGTGTGGCTGACGACTGCCGTTTCACTCTGTTGAGCTTCTACGGGTCAGTAAATCAAAGGAAATTACGAAGGTATATACCAGCTACAAGGCATGTACCTCCCCACCAAGACTAAACAACACAATGATGCACAACATGAAAAGATAATAATAATGATAGTGGAATTAAAACAAGAATAAAAACATAGTAATAAGCAAACAAAAACACGGAATTAAAGAAAAACAGACATATCGATCTTATCGTTAAAACCAGTGGAATGCACTGCACCTGTGCGTAGGATCCACTTTGCCTCTCTTCTCAGGAGGAACCTATGTAAATCTCCCCCTTGTGGGGGTTGGACAACTTTTTCTAGCCCAGTAAATGATAAAACTCGTGGATCACCTTTGTGACATTCCCTGATATGATTTATAAGACGGGGGACTCCTTTACCTACGAAATTGACTTAAAGTGCTCTCTGAATCTGACATATAAAGGACGGATTGTCTTGCCAATGTAGAAATATCTACAGGGGCAAAACAACACATACACTACATGATCTGTTTTGCACTAAATAAAATCTGAAATTCTATGGGATACCGAACCTATTTGCAAATGACAACCTGTCAGGTGGTATCTGCAAAATGGACAATGTCCACACCTAAATTTTCCTTTGGGGACACCTTGACTCAACCAATCACGATTCGCTTTTTGGATGCATCATTTCCTTTGATATACTGACCCATAGAAGGTCAAGAGAGCGAAACGACAGTCATCAGCCGCACACTCCTGATCCCGTTCTCCCTTTGAAGATGCTGTAACCCGTGTTTATAATAAAGTATGGATTTTTACTGGTGAGTGCCATCGCATCTTTTTTTCTTTTTGCTCTCAATGTGGACATTCTTTTTTCTCGGTGTGCACCCGAAGTATTGGCTCATTCATGCAGGTCATGGTCTGATACATTTCTATGCACTGTGTATTATTGGCACTGTGGTTTCCTTGCGGTGCAGCCTGTTTTTTCTTTTTGTATTATTGCTGTGATATAATGTGATACTTACATTGCCTTGCAAAAGTATTCGGCTCCCTGGAACTTTTCAACCTTTTCCCACATATCATGCTTCAAACGTAAAGATACCAAATATAAATTTTTGGTGAAGAATCAACAAGTGGGACACAATTATGAAGTTGAATGAAATTTATTGGTTATTTTAAACTTTTGTGGAAATACAAAAACTGAAAAGTGGGGCGAGCAATATTATTCGTCCCCTTTAACCTAACTTGGGGTATGGCTCTATCAATTTTGTACATCGAGAGACTGAAATTCTTGCCCATTCTTCCTTGGCAAACAGCTCGAGCTCAGTGAGGTTGGATTGAGATAATTTGTGAACAGCAGTTTTCAGCTCTTTCCACAGATTCTCGATTGGATTCAGGTCTGGACTTTGACTTGGCCATTCTAACACCTGGATACGCTTATTTGTGAACCATTCCATTGTAGATTTTGTTTTATGTTTGGGATCATTGTCTTGTTGGAAGACAAATCTCCGTCCCAGTCTCAGATCTTTTGCAGACTCCAACCGGTTTTCTTCAAGAATGGTCCTGTAATTGGCTCCATCCATCTTCCCATTAATATTAACCATCTTCCCTGTCCCTGCTGAAGAAAAGCAGGCCCAAACCATGATGCTGCCACCACCATGTTTGACAGTGGGGATGGTGTGTTCAGGGTGATGAGCTGTGTTGCCTTTACGCCAAACATATCATTTGGCATTGTTGCCAAAAAGTTCGATTTTGGTTTCATCTGACCAGAGAAAGTTCTTCCAGATGTTTGGTGTGTCTCCCAGGTGGCTTGTTGCAAACTTTAAACAACACTTTTTATGGATATCTTTGAGAAATGGCTTTCTTCTTGCCACTCTTCCATAAAGGCCAGATTTGGGCAGTGTATGACTAATTGTCCTATGGACAGACTGTCTCACCTCAGCTGTAGATCTCTGCAGTTCATCCAGAGTGATCATGGGCCTCTTGGCTGCATCTCTGATCAGTCTTCTCCTTGTTTGAGATGAAAGTTTAGAGGGACGGCCAGGTCCTGGTAGATTTGCAGTGGTATGATACTCCTTCCATTTTAATATGATCACTTGCACAGTGCTCCTTGGGATGTTAATGTTTTGGAAATCATTTTGTATCCAAATCCAGCTTTAAACTTCTCCACAACAGTATCACGGACCTGCCTGTTGTGTACCTTGGTCTTCATGATGCTCTCTGTGCTTCAAACAGAACCCGAGACTATCAAAGAGCAGGTGCATTTATACGGATACTTGATTACACACAGATGAATTATATTTATCATCAGTAGTCATTTACGACAACATTGGATCATTCAGAGATCCACAATGAACTTCTGGTGTGAGTTTGCTGCACTGAAAGTAAAGGGGCCGAATAATATTGCACGCCCCACTTTTCTGTTTTTGTATTTCCACAAAAATTTAAAATAACCAATAAATTTCGTTCAACTCCACAATTGTGTCCCACTTGTTCATTTTTAACCAAAAATTTATATTTTGTATCTTTATGTTTGAAGCATGATATGTGGGAAAAGGTTGAAAAGTTCCAGGGGGCCGAATGCTTTCTCAATGCACTGTAAGGTATAGTATAAGTATTGGTAACACAGTTTTAGGCATGGGATCTCTACGATGTAAGATTTTTGAATTTATAGAGTGGGATATAATGTAATGACCATAAGTTAAGATAGACTTTGGTAAACAGTATAAATGTAATGTGTGCAAATCTAATACATAGTACAGTACTTATAGAGTTAGATCTGTCAGCTACAGACATAGAGACAGACATAGTTAAAGTTGGGACTAGGCCTTAGTGGGAGTTAAAAACCGCAGTGAAAAGTGGATGGCTCTGATACATGGTCAGATGGGGAAGTACAATATTCAAGGTCAAGTTCAAGTGCACAGGGCTGCTAGTCTCAGCAAGAATTTACTCTTGGGGCAGCGGGAAGCCTTACTGGAATACTTTGCGGATGTTCCTGCAATGTCTGGAGCTCAAGGCTCAATACAGATACTACGAAGAGTGCCTTATCCTCTGGTGTGTAGAGAACAATGAAAGGGAATCAAGTGAAGAGAAGGTAAATAATGCTGGGTGCACACCAGGACTGGACGGGAAATCCATAGGGCTGACAGAAACAGTTAAGATAGTGATAGTCCTGGAGGAACAGATAGTAAGACTGAAGACACATTGTATTAGAGAAACAAGAACTAAAAAGTGTTGTGCCAAATACTCCATATTACAATATGATGAACATGAACTTGAACTGTCGAGTAAACTTCTGCTTGTTGAATTGCGTGTCCCCTGAATTATGTGCAGTGGCTCCTGAAGATGGAGGCTTGGAGAAAGCGGAGGCCTGAGGCCTACAAGTGAGTGTGATGCAATGCCACACTAGACAGCACATTGGGACTGGACACTATTTTCCTGTAAAGTGTCAGAACATTATGTAGAAGCAGCTCATCCATGTCTACTGCCCTCTGTCACTTTACAAAATAAAATTGGACTACGTAACTTAAATGGTTTTACAACAAGGGCAAATTTTTAGCTAGCTGGGTTAGAAAATACTGCATGCATACTTATGGCCACATGCTGACTAGATTCTCATCCACTTCTCTCATCCTTCTCTCAGTGTTCTGTTGAACAGTCACTTGCTGTCTAGAATCTCATCCATGTCTCTCAATGTTCTTTTGCGAGAACCAGATTAGAATGTGGTTTCTTTTTAACTGCAAGTATGCAAATTGTTAGTTAGTATTCAGCATGCTGCACTGATTGCCGAAAGTTATACCTAGGTTAGAAAATCCCTTTAAGGTCTTGAATCTTGAGCTTCATTTATAATTCAGCTAGTTGCTGCTGTAATCAATCCACAGTTTGTTTGCTGACACAACCCTTTCAGCTTAAGTAAGTGTAAAGGGACGACCGCGGAGCCAATGCACTGGAAGCTGCTACCTATTTTACCTCTGTAGTCTCCATTCGCCTGGGGTGTTCTTCTCCCGTGAGGGAGCGTACAGAGCAATTAGAATCAGAGTCCCAAATCACGTCAAACAGTTCTGCTTTATTTTCCTCTTAACACAGCACATCCAAGACACCATAAGCATGTATTAAACGATACCAGCAATACATTCTTCACAAGTCTGCTCCTTCTTCTCTGTTACACTAGAATGGACCACTAAGTATTAACGGGACGAGGAGCCCGATGAAAACGGCACTTCGATCTCTTCTCCTGGAGACACTTCAATCCAGCATAAGAAAGACACATCTACTAGGTCGTCCACTCCTCTCTGGTTATCCTGCCCGGATACTTCTGATGGCCCAGTCACTTCTACGCTCATGCACGACCTCTTCTGCTGAGCGGTCCGACAGTGGTTCTTCCACTGGACTACTGCTACGTAAACCCACTCTCTTTGGGCTCATGTTTCCCACGGTGAATCCTTCACCGGGTTCTTCAGGGGTTGCTGGTCACCTCTTCTTCCTACCCTATGCTCAGGGCCCAGGAACATGGACGTCCTCAGACTAGCAAGGTCCACCCCCGACTGACTCCTGCTAAGAGGAAACCTTCCTGACAGATTCCCGCTTGGAGGCAATCTTTCCCTAGCAACAAGTCTCTAACCTATTGTGACTATTGGGCTGGATGTGCTCTATGCCCCCATCTAGTGGCCAAACTTAAATACTGCATTGACATTTTTTTTAACGTTCTTACTGGATCTCTAACGTGCCCCCATTAGTGATCCCTCGCAAACTACAATTAACCCACGAATATATACACTACCCTCCTAGTGCTCTCCTCTAGTGACCCCTAGGATGTGCTAGCTACCTATCACTCAACCCCCACATATATATATATATATATATATATATATATATATATATATACACATTACATATACAAGGCATATATTTACACAGGTAAACACAATTAAAGGGGATGAAACATTTAAAGGGTTAATGCCCTTCACCTCCTTACATAAGCTTCTGAAATATACTGTTGGATCATTGCTTTTATCATGCTGTAATTTCTAAATATTTTTGGAAGTGTAAAGTTTACAATTTTAAAACTTTGATCCTCATATCGTAAAAAAAATATCCACAGCTTTAACTTTTTGACTGCTCAAAAACTGTGTAATAAACCTAATTATTATTTTTTGGTATTTATACAGTCATACCCAAAAGTGTTGGCACCCTTGAAATTGTTCCAGGAAATGAAGTATTTCTTCTAGAAAATTATTGCAACTACACGTTTTGTTATACACCTGTTTATTTCCTTTGTGTGTATTGAAACAATACAAAAAAAACAAAGAAAAAAGGCAAATTGGACATAATTTCACAGAAAGCTCCAAAATTGGGCCAAACAAAATTTTTGTCACTTTAAACTTAATATTTGGTTGCACACCTTTTGGAATAAATAACTGCAATCAATCACTTCCAATAAACATCAATAAGCGTCTTACACCTCTCAATTGGAATTTTGGAGCCTCTTCTTTTGCAAACTACTCCAAGTCTCTCATATTTGAAGGCTCCTTCTCCTAATAGTAATTTTAAGATCTCTCCACAGGTGTTCAATGGGATTTAGATCCAGACTCATTCCTGCCACTTCAGAAATCTTCAGCACTTTGTTTCCATCCATTGGTGCTTCTTGAAGTATGTTTGGGGTCATTGTCCTGCTGGAAGACTTATGGCCTAGGATGCAAGCCTAGTTTTCTGACACCGGGCACTACATTGCAACCCAAAATCCTTTGGTGATCTTCAGATTTCATGATTAGAGATGAGGGAACTTGTTCGGAAAACATTCGTCAATCTAAAATTCAGCACAAGCGTAACACATTTGGATTCATGTTCTGTTTCCTGAGCATTTTTCCTCAAAGTCGGCAAAATTTGGTGACAGATCGGTAAATGATTGCATTTCCACTAATGCTTTTGTTACGACTTTGGCTTGGAAAATGGTTCTGTATGATGAGTGGGGGGACGTGTATTATGAGGGAAAGGGGTGTGTATAGGTCAGAGAAACGGCAGACTTTTTTTTTTTTTTTTTAATAAGTTAATGTGTGTACATTCCTGCAGTCAATCAGGGAGCAGAAACCATCGCCAACGTCATGACACGAGGGCTTCTGTAACTGGCTCCCGAAATCCCATGTACCTCTCCATATAAAAAGTGTTTTTTTTTTTTGCTGGCGCCATTTTCTCAGTGTAATAGCACAGAGAGATGGCTCCTTCTAATACTACAAGTAAACTTGTCATTTAGTTAGATAGGTTCCTGTCCTATGTGAAATCGACCTTCCAGCATCTAACTAGTTTGTTCTAATAGTGTTGTGCAGGCAGGAATCCACATATCTTGCTAAAAATCATTTTCTCTTAACCTATGTTGCAGTCCGGACTCAGGAGGTCCTATTTGCTAATGAAAATCATTAATTGGGGTTCAGCCAGCATACCCGATTTGCAGGGGCATACATAGAAATCATGGGGCCCCATAGCAAAAAAAAATAAAAAAAATAATGAATGGGGCCCCCCTCCCTAAGGTGCAAAGTGCAGCCAGAGCCATTGTAAATTAAAGTGCCAGCAGTGCCAGCACAGTGAGGCGACACATTTAACAAAAAAAATCCACCCCGTCCCCCAGCCAGCCGGGCTCACCGTCTTGTGTGTGTGTCCCTCTCCCTCAGTAAGAGAGGCTCATGAATGTTTTCTGCTTTCTGCTTCCTGCAATGCACGTGTGCTGCTCTCAGGCTGCCAGGAGGCGTGGCGTTCTTATGCAAATCCAGCCAGAGACTTCAGCCAACTGTTGACCAGGAAACAAGGAAAGGGGAGCTTCAAGGGGGTATACAGCGGGCGTCGGCAGTCGCTAACATTTAATTAAAGGAGATAGTACTGTGTCAGGACAGCACAGCTGCCAAACCGCAGCGGGAATCGCGGGCCCCCTCACCTGTCCGGGCCCCATAGCAGCTGCGTCGTCTGCTACTATTGACGGTACGCCACTGCCGATTTGCTATTCCAAATTGTTAGGGCTAATAGTGTTGTGCAGGCCAGAGTCCACATTTCCTACTCAAAATCGTTTGGGCTGATACTGTGTTGTGAGACCCAATTTGCTAATCAAAATTGTTATACCTAATAATGTGTTTTCGAAAACTTATTACGCCTACCATCATGGTTTTGAGAAGTATGTAGAATAGGGGACAAAATCCACCATTCATGAACAAAATGTTTCTAACATAATCAGTGTCATGACTCTGCTGTTGGGTGTTCATTGACAAGGGACGTCTTCCCTGCCACTAATGCTAGGGGCGCCCTAGCCCACCCTGTTCACCAGATTACTTCTGATGGTGAAGACGCAGGGGCCACGTACCTTGCCTTAGCTCCCGAATCTGCCCTCAGTCTGTATCCTTCTCCCACCCAGGGAAGAGGGGAGTAGTAGGGTACCGTAATACACCAACCAGACTAGCAAGATAATATGAACAGTGTTAATGAAAAACACTAAACATACAAATATACATGCACAAATAACAGCAGAGGGATGCACCGGGGAGTAGAGGATTGGGTTAAACCAAAGTAGGAGAAGAAAGCGAATTATCACACAGTCAAAACCTAGCAACAGTCACAGATAAATCACCAAACACCAATCTCTGACAATGAGTGCAAGTCAGGACCCAGATTATAGGAGATAGGAGTGGCTAACAGTGCACAGCTGAGAGCTTAAAGTCTCCAGGAGCTCTCAACTGAGCAGACTAAAGGTACTGCCACACTAAGCTATCCCGCTAGCGATCTCGTTAGCGTTGCATACTAATGAGATCGCTAGCGGGATTGTTTCTATATCGCTAAATGCTGCCGCATTTAGCGATATAGTTAACGACGCTATCGCCGTTAGCGATCTTCTTAACGACTTTAGCGGTACAAAAGTACCGCTAAATCGCTAAGAAAAGGTGCCACACAGCGATAAGATACTTACCCAGCGGGAGCGCCAGCGATGAAATAGGGTCCGGAGCGATTCCAGCGACGAGCGAGATCACAGCAGGAAGCTCGTCGCTGGAAGCTGCCGCACTGAACAACATCGCTAACGGGATCGCTAAATAGTGACGTTTTTTAGCGATCCCGTTAGCGATATTGTTTAGTGTGGCATACCCTTTACCCCTGCACTGCCAAAAGAAATTTACACCATTTAATACAAAGTTGAAGTGCTTCTAACCAGTGCAGGAAAAAATCCACGAAAGGTGGATGGTAACAATTGCTTTCATTGTTCTGACCAGCCATAATGTAAGAAATTGGGTGTTCATGTAATGCTGCATGAACAGGTTACCAACCAGTATTTGTAAAAGTACAGACACAGAGGGCTATTAAATGAATAAAGCGTATGAGGACAAGATATATGGATCCTGGTTATGAAGAAAAATTTGAATGGGCAACACAGGTATAGTAAGATAAATGTGTTGAGGCGGTAGATGGCAAGGCTTAGAGAGCTGCAGAGAGCAGTGTCTGAGTTCCAGCTTCTCAATACACGTCAGAGTAACTCTCAGCCCCCACACATAACAAGTGCTGAGTGGGTGGGGATTGATGACATTTCTGAGGTTTTCAAAGCTTTGAGTACTGCACTAAGATGGTGAGCGCTGATGACGCTATTGTCAGGGTAACCATCCTGCTGTTCTGACTATTAAAACGTTCGCTGCAGAATCTCAAAGATACGGCCCGATCACCCGAGAACTCCAGACTCCAGCAGCACACTTCCTCCGGATGTTTTTGGTGGACACCCATACATACTCGTTCACACACCGGTCCGGACCTGAACGTTCATTGCAACACACGCATTTGACACAAGATGGTGAACTCTTTGAGGAACTGACAACAGAGGCATCCCCCTGTGTCACCCCACTCACACATTTCTCAGAGGAAACCACCACCTTCCCCTGACCCCTCCTCCCAAGAGGGCTCTGACTCACAGGGTTGGCTAATGGTGAGGGTTGGGACTTGCCCTTACTCCTTGGCAGCACCTCTGCTGCCCCCACTGGAGAAGAAGGGGAAGGTTGCAGAAAGACAGCAGAGACAGTAGCCCCTGACTACCTCCCTGGAAGCCAATCAATGACCGGGTTGTGTTTTGTAAGCCAAGGGAGGCCTAAAACGATGGGTATTGGCATACCCTCCAAGACGTAGCATGACAGGGACTCCTCATGACGAGTCCCTATACGCAGGCGTATATCATGCACGACCTGGGTCACACTCCCCTGGCTGAGTGGGACAGAGTCAATGATCTGGACGCCTAATGGTTTAGCTAGCGTCTTACACATCAGGCCATTGGTCCGGACAAAGTGAGCATCCACCAACTTGACTCCTGCTCCACTGTCCACAAGCACCAGTATACCCTTAGATACCCCACCAATCAACACTCTCGCAGTCAGGGTACACTGAGGGGAAGTGGAGGAAATATACACTCCCTGGTCGCCTCCCTCCACACGATCAGGGGGATGCGGCTTCTTAGATGGCACAGGTATTTTGGCGCGAGCTGGGCAGACCCCAATGAAATGACCAATCGGCCCATGAAAAAAACATGCCCCCATACCATGTCGACCCGCAGGCAACCCCGTTTGGGAACCAACTGCTCCCACCTGCATAGGTTCGTCCGGCTGCTCAACTGTGTCCTCCTCCCTAGTAAGGAGAACAGGGGGCAGTTTTGGTGTATGCCTCTCCCTGAGGCGTCTATCCACCCGGATGGCAAGGGACATGGCGGCCTCTAATGACATGGGGCAGCGTACTGCACCAGAGTATCCTGCAACCTTCGGGACAGACCCTGCACAAAATGACTTCTAAGGGCAGGATCATTCCACTGTGTCAGTTTCCCATCTCCTGAACTCCGAGCAGTACTCCTCAACCGGCCAGTCCCCCTGCTTGATTTTACGGAGTCGGGAATCCGCCAGGGAGACGCCATCAGGATCTCCATACACCAGCGCCAGAGCCGCAAAAAACCCGTCCACCGACCGTAAAGATGGTGAATCGGCCGGCAGGGAGAAGGCCAACCTGTCAGGGAGAGCTATCTTAGTTTCTGGTTGAACATGCATCTGAGCCGTGGCCCAGAACCCCACCAACTGCTGTAGCTTCTGCACCACCTCACCCCACAGCAACTTAAGCTCATCTGTGAGGGTCTGAAGCAGCTGGGCAAAGGCCTGCATTTGGGCCATGGCTCACAGGAAAGGGAAAAGAGAAAAAAAAACTGTATTCGGTTGGTAATAATGTCACGGGGCAGTTGTAGAAATGCAGGGGGACAAGGAACCTGGGCATCTGAACTGCTCCTAAAGCTAAGGGAGGACCTGTCTTTCCTTAACTTGTAGGTGTGCTTAATGGTAGCGAGGTTCAAGTCCCCGACCTGTCCCTGTCTCCTGTTTAGCCCTGAGCTAAACCCACCAACCCCCTCCCCGGGAGATGAGACAAGGAATAATGTGAATTACACCAAAAACAACCAAAAGGAAAGACAGACACTTAAGGGTTAATCAATTAAACAATAAACACTTAGCTTTCTCTGCTGTTAGCTCTGCACAGCAGAGTAAGGCCCCAGATGAGGGAAGCAACTGAAATACCACTGCTCTCAGCAGCTTCTGGCTCCAGCTAGGTTGGTCTCCAGAGGAAGCAATATTACCAACACCAGCTGACAACTCAGGTGACCTTATAAAGGAAGTGGGAGTGGTCGCACCCTACTCCTGACAAGTAATCAGGCATGCAATTCCACCAGCGGCCAACGAGGCAAAGACTGAGATTAACCCCTGCTGGCCTGACAGGAAAGAGGTGTCAACATGCAGAGAGAGATCAGCCAGAGATCCAAATGTGGATCATGACAGCAGCAGATCGCTCTCCACGGCGTCTCCAGACTCTGTTACGTCTGTCACATGTGCTCAGTGTGAACCTGTTTTCGTCTGTGAAGAGCACAGGGTGCCAGTGCCGAATTTGGCAATCCTGGTGTTCTGTGGCAAATGCCAAGCGTCCTGCATGGTGTTGGGCTGTGAGCACTACCCCCATCTGTGGACGTCGGGCACTCAGACCATCCTCATCGTGTTGGTTTCTAACCGTTTGTGTAGACACATGCACATTTGTGACCTGCTGGAGGTCATTTTGCAGGGCTTTGTCAGCGCTTCTCCTGTTCCTCCTAGCACAAAGGTGGAGGTTGCGGTCCTGCTGCTGGGTTGTTGCCCTCCTATGGCCCCTCCAAGTCTCCTGGTGTACTGGACTGTCTCCTGGTAGCGCCTCCAGCCTCTGGACACTATGCTGACAGACACAGCAAACCTTCTAGCCACAGCTCGCATTGATGTGCCATCCTGGATGAGCTGCACTACCTGAGCCACTTGTGTGGGTTGCAGAGTCTGTCTCATGCTACCATGAGTGTGAAAGCACAACCAACATTCAAAAGTGACCAAAACATCAGCCAGAAAACATTGGTACTGAGATATGGTCTGTGGTCCCCACCTGCAGAACCATTCCTTTATTGAGGGTGTTCTGATAATTGCCAATAATTATGCAGGGGGACATTTATGCACATTTATAATCAAAATACATTTATCAAAGTATGGGCAGTTATAACATGGATGAATCTAACACGCATCTCTATTCTCTTCATACAGGTATTTAACTATTTCAAGCTACTTCACTGAATCCTGCATGTGTCCTACCTATGTTATTAATCTTAGCAGCATATATAATGGTATTTAACTATTTCAACCTACTTCACTGAATCCTGCATGTGTCCTACCTATGTTATTCATCTTAGCAGCATATATAATGCTATTTAGCTATTTCAAGCTACTTCACTGAATCCTGCATGTGTCCTACCGATGTTATTCATCTTAGCAGCATATATAATGGTATTTAACTATGTCAAGCTACTTCACTGAATCCCGCATGTGTCCTACCTATGTTATTCATCTTAGCAGCATATATAATGCTATTTAGCTATTTCAAGCTACCTCACTGAATCCTGCATGTGTCCTACCTATGTTATTCATCTTAGCAGCATATATAATGGCATTTAACTATTTCAAGCTACTTCACTGAATTCTGCATGAGTCCTACCTATGTTATTAATCTTAGCAGCATATATCATGGTATTTAACTATTTCAAGCTACTTCACTGAATCCTGCATGTGTCCTACCTATGTTATTCATCTTAGCAGCATATATAATCCTATTTAACTATTTCAACTTACTGTGCTTGTCCCCTTATGCTATGAGGTCAAGTAACTTTTCAAAGTGGTTTATGATCCATGTAGGCCTGGACACTTGTTTATCTGCTCACTACATTTATTGTGTCCTGCTGTCTCAACTTAGTTTAATTGATTGCTAACAAGTAAAACAAAAAAAAGTAAGAGATCTTAGAACTGGCCTCCTATATATTCAGACATTGCCTGGGGAAGCATTTATGCAGGGGGGCATTTATGTACATTTAATCGAAGTACATTTTTAAAGTATGGGCAGTTAGACAGGGCAGGAGACAAGTAAGACAAATTAATAAATCTATTCCCTGCACATTTGGATTACCACAAATATATACCATATGCATTTGCATAATTTATATCCTGGCTGCTGCATTCACTCACATCCACCACCCTTGCATTAACTCTTTACACTCCATGTATATCGGCCCCTCTGTCCTTTACTCTCCTATGTATAGCACTCACACTCTTTTCATATTGCTAAACAGCACAAATCCACTCAGTCCCACCATCCAACACACAAGACACTCTCACAAATCACTTAACCATCTGCTCACTCTTTTTATCCTCCTTCTTCTAGTCACAGTAGATCTCTCTCTCCCAACCCCGGCCCCTCATGTTATAGTAAGTCTAACCCCTCAACTGCTACACTCAGAAACCCCTCTAATCTTATTAATATTCCCTGCATGCCTTCTGTCTCTTTTAATTGTGCCCTTTGGTATTCTCGCTCAGTGTGTAATAAACTCACCTTCATCCATGACTTTTTCCTTTCTGATTCTCTTAACCTCCTGGCTCTTACTGAAACTTGGATCCAGCAGTCAGACACCACTGCTGCTGATGCTCTTTCATATGGTGGACTACACTTCTCTCATACCCCAAGATCGGACAACAGAGTAGGTGGAGGCATTGGTCCGCTCCTATCACCCAAATGTACCTTTCAGGTTATGCCTCAAGTACAGTCACTTGTCTTCCCTTCTTTCGAGGTCCATGCTGTCAGACTCTACGTCCCCTTCTCCATGCGAGTGGCGGTGGTGTATCGTCCTTCGGGCCCCTCCCATCAGTTTCTGGATCACTTTGCCCCCTGGCTTCCACACTATCTCTCCTGTGACATCCCTACGTTCATCATAGGAGACTTCAACACTCCCATTGCCCTTCCCCTCTCACCATCTGCTTCTCACCTTTTGTCTCTAACCTACTCTTTCGGCCTCTCGCAGCATACTAACTCCCCCACGCATGAAGACGGAAACTCCCTCGAGTTGGTCTTCTCCCGGCTTTGCTCAGTGGATGATTTCACAAACTCCCCTCTCCCGCTCTCTGACCACAACCTTCTATTATTCTCTGTCAAGAACTGCCATCCCGCCCAGGTCACCCCCACTTTCCACACCCCCACTTTCCACACTTTTAGAAACATACAGGCCATTGACACCCAGAAACTTATTAAGAACTTGCAGTCATCATTGGCCGCTATCTCCTCCCTCTCATGTCCTGTGTCATGTATAGTGTACAGTTCCTATAGCGTCTTGTGCTTGGGTGCGAGGAAAACACAGGAGACATAGGTTGAAATGAAATGACTTGTATTACTTCATACAAGCATGCTGAAAAGTTCACACAGTTTGCAGGAACAGCGACAGGAGACACAGCAGGCCAGAGTAACTTCAAGCACTACAATAAATCTCCAAAGCAGGTTCAGGATCTCTTCTCTGTACCGTAATTCCTCTGCAAACATGGATTCACCAAACAGCAGGTTTCCAGAGTCCAAAAGTGTTCCAAGGTTCCTCAGTAGGGAATAGCTGGAGTACAAGTCCAAGGTTTCCAGGAGTCAGGTCACAGACTGACTGAGGCTTGTTGTGAATGGGTTTGAGATGAGTTCTGAGCAGAGCCTCCCTCTGGTGGTTACAAGCGGTACTAGTGAGGATTGTGAGGACTGGGAATCAGGTGTTACTGATTGGTCTTATTTAAGGGAATCATTTTCCCATCAGGGTTGCCGGTGATCAATTGTTCTGGTCTGAATCCTTCTTTCCAGTTTCTCTTGTAGCCTGCTGTGTCGTGTCTGCATCTCCTGCTATCAGATAAGACAATTTCTTATTTTGTGTTTTTGCTATATTTTTGCATTTGGTCCTGCACTTCTGTGGGGGCCTTCTGGGTCCCCTCCGGGGGCTTTTGCCCTCTCAGTTTAGTTCAGCCACTGTGTTTTGTACTTTTGCTTTTTCCAGTTTTTTCAGTGGCTGCTGTTTTTGTTACACCAGAGAACTAATTTAGGTGGTAGAGGTCGTGTGATCTCAGGTGATTTTGAAATTAGTAGAGTTGGTGTTTTTCAGGGTTTTCTGGGATTGCAGTAAGTACCCTTCCTGTCCTTTTCTATTTAGATAGTTTGGGCCCCAGCGTTTGCTCATACTATTTTCTTTCTGTGTCAGTATTTCCTCTTGTCTAACCGCCATTACATGTTTGGGGGCTTTCTATTATCTTTGGGGTTCTGCTCCGGGGCAGATAGCTTTCCTATTTCTATCTTTAGGTGTAGTTAGTTTCTCAGGCTGTGACGAGGCGTCTAGGACCAACGTAGGAACGCTCCACGGCTGCCTCTAGTTGCGGTGGTTAGTCAGGGTACTGCAATCTCATAGATTCCAACTGCTCTGGTGTATTTCCTTTTTTGCCTGCACTCCTCAGCTACCGTAACACAACAGTATCACCGGCCAATAAAAATTGTATGGTACTCACAGAAGGGAAAAAAATTTTGAAGGAAGAAAAGTTGTCAGAGATATTTTTCTGTTTGTTGCATTTTTTTCCCTCTGTATCTCTGGGTGCTGGGGAGGATCTTTTCTCCCAATGGAGTTTGCACAGTTGTCTGGCCGTGTGGATCAGCTTGCCACTGAGGTTCAGAGTATTGCTGCATATCTTGCTAGGTTGCCTGTTGTGGAACCTAGGATCCCCATGCCAGATTTGTTTTTAGGGGATCGAGCTAAGTTTCAGAATTTCAAAAATAATTGTAAATTGTTTCTTGCCTTAAAATCTAAGTCCTCAGGAAACGCAGCGCAGCAGGTTCAAATTATCATCTCTCTCCTGCGCGGCGATCCTCAGGATTGGGCTTTTTCCCTGATACCTGGGGATCCTGTTTTGAGTGATGTTGATGCATTTTTTCAGGCTTTGGGGTTATTGTACGATGAGCCTAATGTCACTGATCAAGCTGAAAAAGCCTTGTTGGCATTAAATCAGGGGCTTGATGACGCTGAGTTATACTGTCAGAGATTCCGTAGGTGGGCAGTCCTGACCAAATGGAATGACGACGCTTTGGCGGCCCTTTTCCGGAAGGGTCTGTCGGTTAATGTAAAGGATGTTATGGTGGGATTCCCTGTCCCCTCTGGTCTCAATGATTCTATGTCATTGGCGATTCAAATTGACAGACGTTTGCGTGAGCGGAGAAGTATGCGTGGAGTGGTGTTGCCTTGTGAGCCAGCTGCTGAGCCCATGCAGTGTGATGGAGTGGTGTCTGGGGCACAGCGTCATGAGTTTCGAAAGCGCAATGGGTTATGTTTCTACTGTGGTGATGCCTCTCATGCTATTTCAGTCTGCCCTAAGCGGGGAAGACATTTTGCACGCTCAGTTGTCTTGGGTAGTGTTCAGACTAAGTTTTTATTAACTGTCACTCTGATATGCTCTCTGTCCTCATTTTCTGCTCAGGCTTTCGTTGATTCTGGAGCAGCTATTAACCTGATGGATTATGATTTTGCTAAGCGTTGTGGGTTTTCCTTGATACCCCTACAGAAGTCTATTCCTTTACTGGGGATCGATTCTACCCCTTTGGCTGAGAATAAACCCCAGTTTTCTACTCAGGTGATAATGAGGGTTGAACCTGATCACCAGGAGTGCTGCAAATTTTTGGTTCTATATAATCTGCATGACATTATAGTGCTGGGTTTCCCTTGGTTACAGTCTCATAATCCTGTTTTGGATTGGAAATCTGTGTCTGTAACCAGTTGGGGCTGCCAATGTGTTAGTGCCAACACTCCTGTTTTTTCTGCCTCCCCCCAGGCTGAGGATGTTCCTGACATTTTGTTTGATTTTTCTGATGTGTTTAGCGAAAGTAAATCTGCATCCTTACCTCCCCATAGGAGCTATCACTGCGCTATTGAATTAGTGCCAGGTAGTAAATTCCCTAAGGGTCGCCTTTTTAACTTGTCTGTACCTGAACATGACGCTATGCGGTCTTATATCAAGGAATCATTGGAGAAGGGTCATATCAGACCATCCTCTTCACCCTTAGGTGTCGGTTTTTTCTTTGTGGCCAAAAAGATGGTTCATTAAGGCCGTGTATTGATTATCGTCTCTTGAACAATATTACTGTGAAATATCAATACCCGTTACCCTTGATTTCTGACCTGTTTTCCAGGGTGAAAAACGCTACTTGGTTTACCAAGCTTGACCTCAGGGGGGCGTATAACCTTATTCGCATTAAGCACGGGGATGAATGGAAGACGGCATTTAACACCCCTGAAGGGCATTTTGAGTACCTTGTGATGCCCTTTGGGCTCACTAATGCTCCTTCCGTCTTCCAGTCCTTTATGAATGACATTTTCAGGGATTTTGTGGACAAGTTTCTGATTGTTTATTTGGATGATATCTTGATTTTTTCTAATGACTGGGACTCACATGTGAAACATGTTCGAACTGTATTCCAGATTTTGAGAGAGAATGCTCTGTATGTGAAGGGATCAAAGTGTCTTTTTGGCGTACAGAAGATCTCATTTCTGGGATTCATTTTGTCCCCATCTGTTATTGAAATGGACCCGGTCAAGGTTCAGGCCATCTGTGATTGGGTCCAACCTACTTCATTAAAGGCTCTTCAGAGATTTTTGGGTTTTGCCAATTTTTATCGTAAATTTATTGGTAATTTCTCTGTTATTGTTAAACCATTAACTGATTTGACCAGAAAGGGTTCTGATGTGGTGAATTGGCCTCCTGAGGCAGTCTCTGCGTTTCAGGAACTTAAGCAGAGATTCACTTCTGCTCCTGTTCTACGGCAGCCTGATGTTTCTCTGCCATTTCAGGTGGAGGTTGATGCCTCTGAAATTGGGGCAGGTGCCGTTTTGTCCCAAAAAGATCCAGAGACCTCTAAAAGTAACCCTTGTGCCTTTTTCTCTCGAAAATTTTCTCCTACTGAACGTAATTATGACGTGGGTAATCGGGAGTTATTGGCCATGAAGTGGGCTTTTGAAGAGTGAGACATTGGCTGGAGGGAGCCAAACATCAGGTGGTGGTCCTTACGGACCATAAGAATCTGGTCTATCTGGAATCTGCCAAGCGACTCAATCCTAGACAGGCCAGGTGGGCCTTGTTTTTCACACGTTTTAATTTTGTGGTTTCCTTTCTTCCTGGCACTAAGAATGTTAAGGCGGATGCCCTCTCGAGGAGTTTCCTTGCGGACTCTCCTGAGCTATCTGATCCCTCTGTTATTTTGAAGGAGGGTGTAGTTCTTTCCGCCATCTCGCCCAATTTGAGACTTGCTCTGGAGGGGTGTCAGGAGGATAGGCCCGAGCGCTGCCCTGTTGGAAAATTGTTTGTCCCGGACCAATGGAAAAAGAGTGTGATGTCTGAGATTCATTGTTCCGCATTGGCTGGGCATCCGGAATTTTTGGTACCAGAGACTTGGTTAGTCGGTCCTTTTGGTGGCCTACCTTGTCTCGCGATGTCAGGGAATTTGTGCAGTCCTGCGGGACTTGCTCTCGCTCCAAGCCTTGCTCTCGCTCTAGTGGTTTGTTGATGCCATTGCCTGTGCCCAAGAGACCATGGACCCATATCTCTATGGATTTCATTTCCGATCTTCCTGTTTCTCAGAGAATGACCACCATCTGGGTAATTTGTGATAGGTTTTCCAAAATGATACATCTTGTGCCATTACCTAAGTTGCCTTCCTCCTCTGAATTGGTGCCGTTGTTCCTTCAGCACGTGGTTCGTTTACACGGCATTCCTGAGAACATTGTGTCTGACAGAGGAGTCCAGTTTGTTTCCAGATTTTGGAGGACTTTTTGTTCTAAACTGGGTGTTCAATTGTCTTTCTCCTCTGGCATTTCATCCTCAGACCAATGGTCAAACTGAGAGAACAAACCAGACATTGGAGACTTATCTAAGATGCTTTGTGTCTGCTGATCAGGATGACTGGGTCTCTTTTTTGCCTTTGGCTGAGTTTGCTCTTAATAATAGGGCTAGCTCTGCCACTTTGATGTCTCCGTTTTTCTGTAATTCTGGGTTTCACCCTCGATTTTCTTCAGGACAGACGGAGGCTTCTGTCTGTCCAGGTGTTGACTCTGTTGTTGAGCGTATGCAGCAGATTTGGGACCAGGTAGTGGAGAGGTTGTCCCTCTCTCAGGAGAAGGCCCAGCGGTTTGCTAACCGGCATAGGACTGATGGTCCTCGGTTTAAAGTGGGGGACTTGGTCTGGTTGTCCTCAAAGAATATTCCTATGAGAGTAGCATCTCCTAAATTTAAGCCTAGGTTCATTGGACCTTATAAGATCATGGAGATTATTAATCCTGTTTCTTTTCGTTTGCTTCTTCCAGGGACATTTAAGATCCATAACGTGTTCCACAAGTCCTTGTTGAAGAGGTTTGTTGAGCCAGTGGTTCCTGCTGCTGTGCCTCCTGACCCTGTTTTGGTTGAGGGCAATCTGGAGTATGTGGTTGAGAAAATATTGGATTCTCGTTTTTCTAGACGAAGACTCCAGTATTTGGTTAAATGGAGAGGTTATGGTCAGGAAGATAATTCTTGGGTGTTTGCTTCGGACATCCATGCTAGGAGACTTATCCGTGCGTATCATAGAACTCATCCTGACCGACCTGGTTGCTCAAATGAGGGTTCGGTGACCCCTCCTCAAGGGGGGGGTACTGTTGTGAATGGGTTTGAGATGAGTTCTGAGCAGAGCCTCCCTCTGGTGGTTACAAGCGGTACTAGTGAGGATTGTGAGGACTGGGAATCAGGTGTTACTGATTGGTCTTATTTAAGGGAATCATTTTCCCATCAGGGTTGCCGGTGATCAATTGTTCTGGTCTGAATCCTTCTTTCCAGTTTCTCTTGTAGCCTGCTGTGTCGTGTCTGCATCTCCTGCTATCAGATAAGACAATTTCTTATTTTGTGTTTTTGCTATATTTTTGCATTTGGTCCTGCACTTCTGTGGGGGCCTTCTGGGTCCCCTCCGGGGGCTTTTGCCCTCTCAGTTTAGTTCAGCCACTGTGTTTTGTACTTTTGCTTTTTCCAGTTTTTTCAGTGGCTGCTGTTTTTGTTACACCAGAGAACTAATTTAGGTGGTAGAGGTCGTGTGATCTCAGGTGATTTTGAAATTAGTAGAGTTGGTGTTTTTCAGGGTTTTCTGGGATTGCAGTAAGTACCCTTCCTGTCCTTTTCTATTTAGATAGTTTGGGCCCCAGCGTTTGCTCATACTATTTTCTTTCTGTGTCAGTATTTCCTCTTGTCTAACCGCCATTACATGTTTGGGGGCTTTCTATTATCTTTGGGGTTCTGCTCCGGGGCAGATAGCTTTCCTATTTCTATCTTTAGGTGTAGTTAGTTTCTCAGGCTGTGACGAGGCGTCTAGGACCAACGTAGGAACGCTCCACGGCTGCCTCTAGTTGCGGTGGTTAGTCAGGGTACTGCAATCTCATAGATTCCAACTGCTCTGGTGTATTTCCTTTTTTGCCTGCACTCCTCAGCTACCGTAACACAACAGAGGCTTGATTCAGGAGCACTGATTGTTCAGCTGAGGCTGCTTAAGAAGCAAGAGGGAAGAATCAGGGCGGGAACATGAAAACTGGAAACTCCATATTAACTGAGGGCAAGAGCTGCAGAAAGACAGAAAGCAAAATGGCCGACGGAAAACTGAGTTTCAAGGAACATGTCAACAGAGACAAAGAACCTTACATCCTGATTCTGCACTGAATCATTACAATGAAACACTTCAAAGTGCCTTGGATGAAACTGCACTTCCTATACATAGAACAACTAGCCACAGACGGCGACAACCCTGGCACTCGCTGCAAGCATGATTCCTTCAGAGGTGCTCCAGGTGCGCCGAACGTCTGTGGAGAAAATCCAATCTACCCGAAGATTTCATCCATTATAAGTTTATGCTTAAAACATACAACACTGCCCTTCACCTCTCAAAACAAACCTATTTCAACACCCTCATCACCTCACTATCCAATAACCCGAAACGTCTCTTCGTCACTTTTCATTCCCTACTCAACCCAAGAGTGCAGGCCCCAACCACGGATCTCCACGCTGATGATATGGCTTATTATTTCAAAGAAAAAATTGACCATATCTGACAGGAAATTTTCTCCCTATTCCCTCATATCATGCACTGTCCTCCCTATACTAACCGCACAACCAGAAGCAGCCGTGGGATGTTCCTACAGTGTCCTAGACGCCTCATCACAGCTGGAGAGATTAGCTATCCCTGAAGATGGAAAGAGGAAAGCTAACTGCCCCTGAGTAGCGCCCCAACAAAATAAGAAGCCCCCAAGCATATAATGACAGTTAGACAAGATGAAAACACGAACACAGACAGAAAATAGAAAGAGCAAATGCTGGGGGCCCAAAACTGTCTAGATAGGACAGCACAGGAGAGAATACTGTCTGCAACCCAGAAAAACCCTAGGAAAAACTCCAACACTTCTGAATCCAAAAATACTTAGACCACATGGTCTCAACCACCTATATCAGATCTCTGGTGTGAACAGCTACCCAGCAGAAAAAAATAACAAGAACTGAGCAAATGAACAAATACAAAAAGAGAACCGAGACCAGCACAAACCCCCAAAGGGGACCCGGCTGCACTCAAAAAGCAAGGCAGCAAAAGCAAGGTGTAGCGTCTGCCCACTGCAGGTCTGAACTGCAGGTAAGACAGCACCCGAGAAACCCCGAGACCCTTTACCCCTATACAGGGATCTGGAATTACAGCGAAGTCCAGGGGTAGCTGCCTATAGGAGCAGTGGACCGGAGCAGGAAGGACGCTAGGAAGGGAATAAAAAGCGAGGCCAAATGCGTAGTCAGAAGTCCAAAGGTCAAAATCGGGAGGGCAGCAGAGGTACAAAATCGTCAGGCTGTAGAAGGGTCAAAATCCAGGCAGAAGTCAGAGTCAAAATAGCAATAAACAGTAGCACACTGGGGAAACCAAGACTATATCTGGCGGCCTGCAAGACAGGCTCCAAGGTATTTGAAGGGCATGGCTACCTCTCACAGGCTCACAGCCTGATGACCTCATCTGGACCACCCCCAGAACCAGGCCAGATGGTGATGCATGACTGACACCAACCACTTCACCTCTGACGGAAGAGCAAAGCCTGCGCCCACCAGATGCCTGCACAGGGACCCCTTCTCTGTCACCATCATCACCCACAGGAGAAACATGGCGATGCCCAGCTACAGAGGCCGGCGTCAAAAGAGCGGAACCATATGAGGATACCGATCTCCTATCACCGGCACCACCGGCCGAAGGAGTCCTGCGCCTCCTAGCGGCCGAGGCAGGAACACCAGCCACTGAGTCCAACGGCGACGTGACAGTACCCCTCCCTCTAAGAGGGGCCTCTGGACCCTCAAAACCCGGTTTGTTGGGATGAAGGAGATAAAATTTCCTGATCAAACCCTTGACATGGACGTTACTGGCAGGCACCCAGGACCTTTCCTCCAGGCCATAGCCCTTTCAATGCACCAGATACTGCACGGATCCTCTCACTAAGCGGGAATCAAGGATCCTTTGGACTTCGTATTCCAAAGCACCCCCGACCAAAACCGGAGGAGGAGGGGACTGGACAGGACGAATCGGAGAGCGTTACAATTTGAGAAGGGACTTATTGAATACATTTGGCAGTTTAAATGATTGAGGGAGCTTCAGACGAAAGGCTACTGGATTAATCACCTCAATAATTTCATACGGACCAATAAACCTGAGACCTAGTTTGCAGACGGCACTTTGATCTTAATATTCCTGATAGAAAGCCAAACTTTGTCCCCAACTCCCAGGTCCGGGCCCTTGGAGCGCCGTCTATTAGCAGAAGAAGCCTGTTTAGTCTGAGCCCCTTTCAAGTTTACGTTGACTTCCGACCAGATAGTTTTTAACTGATCTTTCTACCCCAGGGACCTCTGACATCCTAGAATAAAACAAACCAAAAGCGCGGGTGCAGCCCATGATTACAGTAGAAAGGGGTAGTCTTGATGGACTCCTGGTACTGATTGTTCATGGCAAACTCTGCTAGCGGCAGATGTTCCACCCAATCGGACTGATACTCAGAGATATAACAACGTAAATACTGCTCAAGAGCTTGGTTGGTGAGCTCAGTTTGACCATTGGTTTCAGGGTGATAGGCAGAGGAAAAGGACAATTCAATTACAATCCATTTACAGAGTGCCCTCCAAAATTTCGAAATGAACTGGGTGCCCCTGTCCAACACAATATTCACAGGAACACCATGCAACCGCACAACATGAGTAATGAATAGTTTGCTCAGGGTCTCGGAATTAGGTAATCCGGACAGAGGAACAAAATGACACTGCTTGCTGAATCTATCCACCACCACCCAGATACACGTCTTCCCTTCTGAGAGTGGTAGATCAGTAATAAAGTCCATGGAGATATGGGTCCAAGGACTCTCAGGGGCAGGCAAGGACTGGAGCCACCCGGCAGGGCGATTATGGGGAGACTTAGCGCGAGCACAGGTTTCACAGGCCAGTACATAGTCCTTACAGTCCTTCACTACAGTTGGCCACCAAAAATTCCTAGTTACCAGTCTGATGTTGTTTTTGATGCCTGGATGCCCTGCAAGGATGGAATCATGTGATTCCTTCAGAACTTGAAAGCGGAATGTGGCCGGGACAAATAGTTTTTGGGGAGGAGTAGTGTCAGGGGCCTGTTCTGGGGATCTACGGATTTCTTCCAGAAGATCCAAGGATACAGCCGAAATAACAATTCCCTTGGCTAGTGTTGGAGTCGGTTCAGAGTCCTCGACCTGTGAGGGGCAAAAACTTCGAGAAAGTGCATCAGCCCTTACATTTTTAGTACCCGGTCGGAAAGTAATAACAAAATCAAACCTAGAAAAGAACAAGGCCCACCTTGCCTGTCTAGGATTTAGTCTTTTTACTGACTTCAAGTGTTAGGGTCTGCAGAACACACCTAATAGATATTGTAGAGAGGTGCGTTTGCAGCCCTGGGTCCACCGTGCAGGCGAAGCCCGCTGCTAGTAAGATGGCTAAAGTAGCAAACTCTGTTATCCCGCAGAGTCGCTAAAATAAACGCCGTAGCGCGCTGTGGCAGTTAGTGCGAACTCTGTTAATCTCCAAAGCCGCTAACGGGAATGCCACAGTGCTATATGGCGATAAGTACGAACTCACTTAGCTTCAGTGAGCCGCAACGTAAAACGCAAGGGCGCTGAACCAGCGTTATAAACCGAACCCTGTTGCATCACAGAGCCGCTGAGAAAAAGACTGTGTCCTGTTAGACTCACAGGGAGCACAGATGACTGCTAAGCGGATTGCAGTCTGAGGTCATGCAGTCAGAACACAAGCAACAATCTCCTCACCGGAGTATCCGGTGTTCTAATGGCGTTTTCAGCTGAGCCCTGAACACGTGCATACAATCTCCTCACCGGAGGTGCCGGTATTCTAGGGGCTTATTTCAGCCAGACATAACCACATGCATACATGACCTCACTGGCGCAAGCACGTAACAGATTTGATACTAGCGCATGGCAGCCCAGCCATGCCACCCCTTTATAGTAACAGCCACAGGACCTGCCAGAAAAAGGACCAATGAGAAACTGTTCCAAAACGCATGTAGTTTCAGGACCTTCCTGGCGGACCAATAGGAGGCGCTGCAGTACCTGAACATGTGACCCCTGATCTCCAATGAGAGATCTTACCCTGGGCATGCTCAGAAGGGGAAACGCAGGACTTCGTCCTAAAGACGTCTGCTCCAGCACTGGCTATAATAGAAGATCCAGGAGGGGCAGCAGCAAGTCTCTGCACAGTATTGGAATGGGCAAGACGCTGGGACCGACGTCTCTGCTGAGCAGGCTCCACTGCGGTTGGAGACGGATGGGGGACCACAGTGGGAATGGCTCGAGATTCCCCTTGTGCAGCATGGGGAACTCGAACCCTAACACCAAGTAGGTCAGGTTCTTGTGGTCAGTAATAACAGTGATCTTATGTTTGGCACCTTCGAGGAAGTGGCGCCATTCCTCGAAGGCCCATTTGATTGCCAACAATTCTCGATTACCTATATCATAATTCCTCTCGGAGGAAGAGAATTTTCGGGAAACGAAGGCACACGGACGAAGTTGAGTGAGGGATGCAGTGCCTTGCCATAGCACTGCTCCGACTCCAACTTCAAAGGCATCTACCTCTACAATAAAGGGGCGGTCCAGATCAGGCTGAACCAATATCGGGTTAGAGGTAAAAAACATTCCTTTAAGGCAGAAAACGCATGAAGTGCTTCAGGCTTCCAGTTAACCACATCCGCACCTTTCCGAGTCAAATCAGTGAGTGGTTTGGCTATCTCGGAAAAACCTTTAATAAATTTACGATAGTAGTTAGCGAAACCCAGAAATCGCTGCAGTGCCTTTAGAGATTTGGGTTGTACCCATTCCTTAATGGGTTTAATTTTAGAAGGATCCATGCAAAACCCTTTAGCCGAAAAAATATACCCCAGAAACTGTATCTCCTCCATCATGAACACACATTTCTCTAGTTTGGCGAATAAAGATTTCTCTGAGTCTCTGGAGGACAGAGCAGACATGTTGGACGTGTGTCCTAAGGTCAGAAGAGTAAATCAGGATGTCGTCCAAATAAACGATCACATAAACACCACTGATGTCTCTGAAAATCTCGTTCACAAAATTCTGAAACACTGCAGGTGCATTACTGAGCCCGAACAGCATTACGAGATACTCAAAGTGGCCGAGGGGTGTGTTAAACGTGGTCTTCCACTCATCTTCCTTTCTTATACGGACAAGATTATATGCTCCTCGGAGGTCAAGTTTAGTACACCAACGGGCTCCCAACAGCTGATTATAAAGATCAGGAATGAGTGGAAGCGGATACTGGTTTTTCACAGTGATTGCGTTTAACTCACGGTAATCAATGCAAGGTCTGAGACCACCATCTTTCTTTTCCACAAAAAAGAACTTGGCCCCAACTGGTGAGGTGGATGGTCTAATAAACCCTTTTCGCAAACTGTCTGCTATGTAGTCTTTCATGGCCTGACGTTCTGGACCAGAGAGGTTAAATATTCTCCCTTAGGGAGACGAGAATACGGTACTAAGTCTATGGGGCAATCGTACTTTCTATGAGGGGGTAATTTCTCTGATTCCAATACAAAAAATACATCCTCATAATCTCTGAATACATAGGGTACAAAGGGAGGTGTGACTTTAACTTGGTTCACTGATAGCGATATACAATTATCCTGACACTCTGGGCTCCAGCGCATGATATCACCCAAGTGCCAGTCAATGACTGGATTATGTTTGCGTAACCATGGCATACACAGAATAACAGCGGATGATAAATTATGAATAACAAAAAATGACACATGTTCAGCATGTAATGATCCCACTGACATTGATACTTCCTTAGTGACAAACTCCACTCCATTCTGGACGATAGGAGTGCCATTAATAGTAGTGGTTTTAATGGGCACATTAAGCCTTAACAGTGGTACACCAAGATTCCTTGCTACCAGGAGATCTATGAAATTCCCTTCTGAGCCACTATCCACATAAGCCTCCAGACACACAGATTTCTTCAGGTAAGACAGAGAAGTAGGTAAAAGGACTTTGGCCGCATCAGCGGGTAATACCTGGGCACCTGGGTAGGCATGGCCAGAGCCGCCCAGGTGCTGATGTCCAGAGAGTGAAGACTTCTGACGTCCAGTGTTCTCCCAGAGGTCTCCAGACTGTGGCTTGTGCAGCATGTTGTTAGGGTCTGCGGAACGCACCAAATATAAGATGTGGAGAGGTGCGTTCGCAGCCTGGGGTCCACCGTGCAGGCGGAGCCTGCTGCTAGTAAAATGGCGCAAGAAGCGAACTCTGTTATCCCCAGAGTCGCCAAAATAAACGCCGTAACGCGCTGTGGCAATATGTGCGAACTCTGTTAATCCACAGAGCCGCTAGAAGGAGTGCCGCAGCGCTACATGGCGATGTGTGCGAACTCACTTAACACAACTGAGTCGCAAAAATAAACACGCTAGGGCGCTGTCTAGCGTTGAAAGCGAACCCTGTTACGTCACAGAGCCGCTGAGACAAACTTCTGTGTCCTGTCAGGCACCCAGGTACACAGTGAACAGCTAAGCAAACATAGAACGTGATCATGCGCTAATGTCCTCGCGGGAGTCACCCGCAATCTATGGCGTCTGAACGCCAGGCCCTGAATACGGCAATCAAACTCCTCACCGGTTATGCCGGCAATCTAGGGCATCTAGGACACCGACCCTGACCAGCTAGCATACCAAACTCCTCACCGATTAAGTCGGTATTCTAGGGGCTTATTTCAGCCGGGCCCTAACCACACACACGCATGACCACACTGGCGCTAAGCATATAATGATTGATAGCGCATGGCGGCCCAGCCATGCCACCCTTTTATAGCAACAGCTACAGGACCTGCCAGAAACAAGGACCAATGAGAAACTGTTCCAAACACATGTAGTTTCATGACCTTCCTGGCGGACCAATAGGAGCTGCTGCAGTACCTGAACATGTGACCCCAGATCTCCAATGAGAGATCTTACCCTGGGCATGATCAGAAGGGGAAACGCAGGACTTCGTCCCAAAGACGTCTGCTCCAGTACTGGCTATAATAGCAGATCCAGGAGAGGCAGCAGCAAGTCTCTGCACAGTACTGGAATGGGCAAGACGCTGGGACAGATGTCTCTGCTGAGCAGGCTTCACTGCGGCCGGAGATGAATGGGGGACCGCAGCGGGACCGGTTCGAGACTCCCCTTGTGCAGAAGTGGGAACTCGAACCCTAACATGGGCCCCCCTCCTTTGGGCCTCGCTGCGCTCAAAAGCAGCGATGAGCTGCGGAGCGTGAACATGCTCGGCAGGTTCCCAGGACCTATCCTCAGGCCCATAACCCCTCCAATCCACCAAATAAAATTTTTTGCCTCATACCACCTTGCACCCAACAATGGCGTTCACCTCATGATCGTCGGTAGATGAACCCGACGTCCCGGCAGATGACTCGGAAAACCGGGAAATGGCCACGGGTTTCAGGAGGGACACGTGAAAGGTGTCAGTGATACCAAGGCGAGGCGGAAGGGCTAGGCGGTAAACCACCGGGTTCACCTGCTCAAGAACTTTAAAGGGGCCCAAAAAGCGAGGTGCCAACTTGGTGGACTCTACACGTAGCCTGATGTTTCGGGCAGAAAGCCACACTAGGTCACCCGGAGCAAATGTAGGAGCGGGGCGCCGATGGGCATCGGCCGAAGACCTCATCCTCTCTTTGGAGGTCTGAATGGCATCCTGGGTGCGGTCCCAAATGTCCCGTGCCTCCACAGCCCAGTCTGCCACCCTGGAATCGGCGGAAGACACGGGCATGGGCACTGGTACCCGCGGATGCTGACCGTAGTTCAGGAGGAATGGGGTCTGTCCGGTGGAGTCAGCCACAGCATTATTTAGAGCGAACTCAGCCCACGGTAGCAAGGATGCCCAGTCATCCTGCCTGGCAGAGACAAAATGTCGCAAGTATGTGACCAAGGTCTGGTTGGCCCTCTCTACCAACCCATTCGTCTCGGGATGGTATGCAGAGGAGAGATTCAACTCAATGCTGAGTAAACGACACAGCTCTCCCCAGAACCGAGACGCAAACTGGGGACCTCGATCACTGACAATTTTGTCTGGCATACCGTGTAGGTGAAAAATATGCCTAATGAATAATGCTGCCAAGGCCCGTGCAGACGGTAACCGTGGTAACATATCAAAAAACTGACCGGCACATCCAAACATAGATTCAGTGTGAACAGGTGCTAAACCTAGAGTCACCAACTCATATACATACAAGAGAAAAAGGTAGCACACTGTAGCGCTATAGCTTGCAAACACGAAATATGAAAAATATGAAAAATGAATTGCATCATTACCTTAGAAATATGAAAAATTGAGAAGTCTTAGCGCATAAGATGGCCAAATTATGTGAGCCTGATAGCCACGTCAAGGCTCTTCTCGTATATCAGGTCCTAACTAATGCCTATCCTCGCTTAGAAAAGTCTGTCTGCATGGGAACGTATGAATCCTCTCTTCAGACTAAAATCTACATCTCTGTGGAGGGGTGATGAACCTGTTGTAATTAAAAAGCCTGTGACCACCAGGTGGAGTGGTCAGGTAGAAGGTAAATGAATACATATCAAAAAACTGACCGGCACATCCAAACATAGATTCAGTGTGAACAGGTGCTAAACCTAGAGTCACCAACTCATATACATACAAGAGAAAAAGGTAGCACACTGTAGCGCTATAGCTTGCAAACACGAAATATGAAAAATATGAAAAATGAATTGCATCATTACCTTAGAAATATGAAAAATTGAGAAGTCTTAGCGCATAAGATGGCCAAATTATGTGAGCCTGATAGCCACGTCAAGGCTCTTCTCGTATATCAGGTCCTAACTAATGCCTATCCTCGCTTAGAAAAGTCTGTCTGCATGGGAACGTATGAATCCTCTCTTCAGACTAAAATCTACATCTCTGTGGAGGGTGATGAACCTGTTGTAATTAAAAAGCCTGTGACCACCAGGTGGAGTGCTCAGGTAGAATGTAAATGAATACATATCAAAAAACTGACCGGCACATCCAAACATAGATTCAGTGTGAACAGGTGCTAAACCTAGAGTCACCAACTCATATACATACAAGAAAAAAAGGTAGCACACTGTAGCGCTATAGCTTGCAAACACGAAATATGAAAAATATGAAAAATGAATTGCATCATTACCTTAGAAATATGAAAAATTGAGAAGTCTTAGCGCATAAGATGGCCAAATTATGTGAGCCTGATAGCCACGTCAAGGCTCTTCTCGTATATCAGGTCCTAACTAATGCCTATCCTCACTTAGAAAAGTCTGTCTGCATGGGAACGTATGAATCCTCTCTTCAGACTAAAATCTACATCTCTGTGGAGGGGTGATGAACCTGTTGTAATTAAAAGGCCTGTGAACACCAGGTGGAGTGCTCAGGTAGAAGGTAAATGAATACATATCAAAAAACTGACCGGCACATCCAAGCATAGATTCAGTGTGAACAGGTGCTAAACCTAGAGTCACCAACTCATATACATACAAGAGAAAAAGGTAGCACACTGTAGCGCTATAGCTTGCAAACACGAAATATGAAAAATATGAAAAATGAATTGCATCATTACCTTAGAAATATGAAAAATTGAGAAGTCTTAGCGCATAAGATGGCCAAATTATGTGAGCCTGATAGCCACGTCAAGGCTCTTCTCGTATATCAGGTCCTAACTAATGCCTATCCTCGCTTAGAAAAGTCTGTCTGCATGGGAACGTATGAATCCTCTCTTCAGACTAAAATCTACATCTCTGTGGAGGGTGATGAACCTGTTGTAATTAAAAAGCCTGTGACCACCAGGTGGAGTGCTCAGGTAGAAGGTAAATGAATACATATCAAAAAACTGACCGGCACATCCAAACATAGATTCAGTGTGAACAGGTGCTAAACCTAGAGTCACCAACTCATATACATACAAGAGAAAAAGGTAGCACACTGTAGCGCTATAGCTTGCAAACACGAAATATGAAAAATATGAAAAATGAATTGCATCATTACCTTAGAAATATGAAAAATTGAGAAGTCTTAGCGCATAAGATGGCCAAATTATGTGAGCCTGATAGCCACGTCAAGGCTCTTCTCGTATATCAGGTCCTAACTAATGCCTATCCTCGCTTAGAAAAGTCTGTCTGCATGGGAACGTATGAATCCTCTCTTCAGACTAAAATCTACATCTCTGTGGAGGGGTGATGAACCTGTTGTAATTAAAAAGCCTGTGACCACCAGGTGGAGTGCTCAGGTAGAAGGTAAATGAATACATATCAAAAAACTGACCGGCACATCCAAACATAGATTCAGTGTGAACAGGTGCTAAACCTAGAGTCACCAACTCATATACATACAAGAGAAAAAGGTAGCACACTGTAGCGCTATAGCTTGCAAACACGAAATATGAAAAATGAATTGCATCATTACCTTAGAAATATGAAAAATTGAGAAGTCTTAGCGCATAAGATGGCCAAATTATGTGAGCCTGATAGCCACGTCAAGGCTCTTCTCGTATATCAGGTCCTAACTAATGCCTATCCTCGCTTAGAAAAGTCTGTCTGCATGGGAACGTATGAATCCTCTCTTCAGACTAAAATCTACATCTCTGTGGAGGGGTGATGAACCTGTTGTAATTAAAAAGCCTGTGACCACCAGGTGGAGTGGTAACGGCACTAAGTGCACCATTTTGGAGAAGTGGTCGGTTATCACCCAGATGATGGTGCAGCCCCGAGACTTGGGTAAGCCCACCACAAAATCCTTCCCGACCATCTCCCAAGGCCTGTCTGCCACCGGTAAAGGGAAAAGTAACCCAGCTGGCTGTTGTCGAGGGGACTTATTCTTGGCGCAGGAGACGCACGCCTGAACGTATTCCCTGACGTCACGGCTATCTGCGGCCACCAGTATGTCCTCGCCAGCAACTCAGAAGTCCTTTTTGTCCCAAAATGTCCACCCACCCTGGACGAATGTGCCCAAGAGAGTACTTCCAGTCGCAAATTGGTGGGCACAAAAGTCTTGCCCAGAGGCACAGACTCAAGCGAAACCGGAGCCACCGTTCTTAGGCTTTCTGTGGGGACAATAAGCCGAGGCTCCTCTTCCACCTCCTCAGAGGACACCACGGAGCGGGATAGAGCGTCTGCGCGAATGTTCTTCTCACCGGAGAGGAAATGGAGGGTGAAATGGAACCGGGAGAAGAACAAGGACCATCTGGCCTGACGGGAATTTAGCCGCTGGGCTGTCTGCAAATACACCAAGTTCTTGTGGTCCATGAATACTTGGAAGGGGAAGCGAGCCCCCTCCAGAAGATGTCTCCACTCGGAGAAGGCCAACTTCATAGCCAGTAACTCCCTGTCCCCAATGGAATAATTCCTCTCTGCTAGTGTAAAGGTCTTGGAAAAGAAGAAGCAGGGATGCTTCCGACCCTGGGCATCCTTTTGAAAAAGGACTGCTCCAGCACCAACAGAAGAGGCATCCACCTCTAAGATAAACGGTTTATCGACATCGGGGCGATGTAAGAGGGGAGCACTGGCGAAATGCGACTTGATGGAGGAGAATGCCTTGGTGACCTCCTCTGACCACAACTTGGGATTAGCTCCCTTCTTGGTGAGGGCTACCAAGGGAGCTACCAAAGTAGAGAAGTGGGGAATGAATTGGCGATAGTAGTTAATGAACCCCATAAAGCGCTACACCGCCTTAAGGGAGTGGGGTTCTTGCCAATCCATCACAGCCTGTAGTTTGGTAGGATCCATAGCCAATCCCTGGGTGGAGATGATATAGCCCAGGAAAGGTAGAGACTCCTGCTCAAACATGCACTTCTCCAACTTCGCATATAGGGAATTTGCTTGCAAGAGGTCGAAGACCTTGCAGACATCTCTCCGGTGGGAGGCCATATCTGGAGAAAAGATGAGAATGTCATCCAGATAGACTACCACCGAGGTGGTCAACATATCCCGGAAGATGTCGTTCACAAAGTCTTGGAAGACAGCTGGGGCATTACAGAGCCCAAAGGGCATTACCAGATATTCATAATGCCCATCCCTGGTGTTAAATGCCGTCTTCCATTCGTCCCCCTCACGGATGCGAATCAGGTTATACGCACCCCGCAGGTCTAGCTTAGTAAATACCCTTGCTCCCCGAAGCCTGTCAAAGAGCTCAGAGATTAGCGGCAAAGGATACTTATTTTTCACGGTGATAGCGTTGAGACCCCTATAATCAATGCACGGACGTAATTCTCTGTTCTTCTTCTGCACAAAGAAGAACCCCGCTCCCGCTGGTGACACCGACTTCCTATTGAATCCCCTTGCCAAGTTCTCCTGAATATATTGGGACATGGCTTCTGTCTCAGGAGTGCCGCAGCGCTATATGGCGATGTGTGCAAACTCACTTAACACAACTGAGTCGCAAAATAAACACGCTAGGGCGCTGTCTAGCGTTGAAAGCGAACCCTGTTACGTCACAGAGCCGCTGAGACAAACTTCTGTGTCCTGTCAGGCACCCAGGTACACAGTGAACAGCTAAGCGAACATAGAACGTGATCATGCGCTAATGTCCTCGCGGGAGTCACCCGCAATCTATGGCGTCTGAACACCAGGCCCTGAATACGGCAATCAAACTCCTCACCGGTTATGCCGGCAATTTAGGGCATCTAGGACACCGACCCTGACCAGCTAGCATACCAAACTCCTCACCGATTAAGTCGGTATTCTAGGGGCTTATTTCAGCCGGGTCCTAACCACACACACGCATGACCACACTGGCGTTAAGCATATAATGATTGATATTAGCGCATGGCGGCCCAGCCATGCCACCCTTTTATAGCAACAGCTACAGGACCTGCCAGAAACAAGGACCAATGAGAAACTGTTCAAAACACATGTAGTTTCATGACCTTCCTGGCAGACCAATAGGAACTGCTGCAGTACCTGAACATGTGACCCCAGATCTCCAATGAGAGATCTTACCCTGGGCATGCTCAGAAGTGGAAACGCAAGACTTCGTCCCAAAGACGTCTGCTCCAGTACTGGCTATATTAGCAGATCCAGGAGAGGCAGCAGCAAGTCTCTGCACAGTACTGGAATGGGCAAGACGCTGGGACCGATGTCTCTGCTGAGCAGGCTTCACTGTGGCTGGAGGTGAATGGGGGACTGCAGTGGGACCGGTTTGAGACTCCCCTTGTGCAGCAGTGGGAACTTGAACCCTAACACATGTTAGTAAAAGATGATTGGAGTGATCCTCCACAGGACTGAGCAATGAAGCAGGACACAGGTGCTTTAGCAACAGAATCAGCTCAGAAAAAGAGAGGAAGGAAAAAAATTCAGGGAAAATGCCTTTATATATATTCTGGATATATATAAAAACGTTTTTTTGGGCCAGATATAATGTAGCGTCCGCCCGCTGCGGGTCTGAACTGCAGGTAAGACAGCACCCCGAGAAACCCCGAGACCCTTTACCCCTATACAGGGATCTGGAATTACAGCGAAGTCCAGGGGGTAGCTGCCTATAGGAGCAGTGGACCGGAGCAGGAAGGACGCTAGAAAGGTAATAAAAAGCGAGGCCAAATGCGTAGTCAGAAGTCCAAAGGTCAAAATCGGGAGGGCAGCAAAGGTACAAAATCGGCAGGCTAAAGAAGGGTCAAAATCCAGGCAAAAGTCAGAGTCAAAAGAGCAATAAACACTAGCATACTGGGGAAACCAAGACTATATCTGGCGGCCTGCAATACAGGCTCCAAGGTATTTGAAGGGTATGGCTACCTCTCACAGGCTCACAGCCTGATGACTCCATCTGGACCACCCCCAGAACCAGGCCAGATGGTGATGCATGACTGACACCAACCACTTCACCTCTGACAGAAGAGCAAAGCCTGCGCCCACCAGACGCCTGCGCAGGGACTCCTTCTCTGTCACCAACATCACCCACAGGAGAAACATGGTGATGCCCAGCGACAGATGCCGGCGTCAAAGGAGCGGAACCATATGAGGATTCCGATCTCCTATCACCAGCACTACCGGCCGAAGGAGTCCAGCGTCTCCCAGCGGCCGAGGCAGGAACACCAGCCACTGAGTCCAATGGCGACGTGACACAAGGATAATCAAACCACAGAAAAACCCCCAGAAAGTAACTTATCTGAATGATAGCAGGAGACAGCAGAAAGGCAAGCTGAATTCCAACCTAGACCAGGAAGAAACAATTGATCACCGGCGAGGATCAGGGGAAGTCAGCTCACATATATAAGGCCAGTCAGTCCCACCTGATAACCATTCATCAATTGCAGGTGGTGGACTTTTGCTGTTCAACATAGGTTCAATACCCTCAGCAACCACCAGAGGGAGCCTCAGCTCCGAGTTCATCTCCAACACGTTCACAACACTTTCCCCTGCTGTCACAACTCACCTAACAAAAATATTTAACCTCTCTCTTTCTTCTGGTATCTTTCCTTCCTCATTTAAGCATGCCATCATACAGCCATTACTTAAAAAACCATCCCTCGACCAAAACTGTGCCGCTAACTATAGACCTGTCTCTAATCTTTCCTTCATCTCTAAACTCCTGGAACACCTGGTTCATGCCCGACTTATTCACTATCTCTCAGATAACTCTCTACTCGACCCTCTACAATCCGGTTTCCGCTTTCTACACTCTACTGAAACTGCCCTCACTAAAGTCTCTAATGATCTCCTAACAGCTAAATCTAATGGTCACTATGGCCTTCTCCCCATCATTGGCCCTCTCTCTATCACTGGCCCTCTCCCCATCACTGGCCCTCTCCCCATCACTGGCATTCTCCCCATCATTGGCATTCTCCCCATCATTGGCCCTCTCCCCATCACTGGCACTCTCCCCATTATTGGCCTTCTCCCCATCATTGGCCCTCTCCCCATCATTGGCCTTCTCCCCATCACTGGCCTTCTCCCCATCACTGGCCTTCTCCCCATCACTGGCCTTCTCCCTATCATTGGCCTTCTCCCCATCATTGGCCCTCTCCCCATCACTGGCCCTCTCCCCATCACTGGCCCTCTCCCCATCACCGCCATCATCTCTCCACAACGGCCACACTCAGCACACACACAGACATACACACACCAGACACACACACACACTCACCACACACACACACTCTCACCACACACACACAAACACGCCCCACACCACAGCAGCTTCACTGGCACAGCAGCCACACTCACCTCTCCACGCCGCCGCCAGCTTCCTTCCTCTCACACATTGAGCGGCACTGCCGGCCACAGCTGGATGATGTCATCTTTCAGCTCCGTGGCCGCGCCACTGAATGTGTGAGAAGAAGCTGCAGTCCAGGCTCTCTCCTAGCGTGAGACATGTGGTGCACCGCAGGCCACAGATGCCTGCCTCAAGGGCCGCATGTGGCCCGCGGGCCACGTGTTTGAGATTTCTGCTCAAGAGTAATCATTCTTGGCAAGTTATGGTGCAAATCTTAATCTATTTGACTTATATGCTTTCTTTGGTTGGCGCCCATTCATACTAGCTTAGATATGCTGGTACTTCTTTTTGTCTATTAGCATTGGTCAGGGAACAGCTGATATTAAGGGACATGTGCTTGTGTAAAGCGGGGACTGCACACTGGGAGAAATAGTGGCAGCTCGGGACAGCTGCCGCAGTAAGGTTGTGGAAAGCTTCTGTCTCCATAAGCCTAAACGGCAGTATTTCAAGTTCAAGCAGTCTGGAAATGTGAGCGTTTAGTATTGTGGCTAGAGTTGAGCGATACTTTCCGAAATCCCAAAGTATCGGAATCGGAATGGTATCGCCGATACCATTAAAATATCGGCGATACCCGATACCGATACCGGAAATCCAATGTAAGTCTATGGGAACAAAATATCGGAACTAAAAAAAACCCATTCTTTCCTTGTAAACACTAAATATACACACATAGAATACATATATATACAGTCAGGGCCAGAAATATTTGGACAGTGACACAATTTTCGCGAGTTGGGCTCTGCATGCCACCACATTGGATTTGAAGAGAAACCTCTACAACAGAATTCAAGTGCAGATTGTAACGTTTAATTTGAAGGGTTGAACAAAAATATGTGTTAGAAAATGTAGGAATTGTACACATTTCTTTACAAACACTCCACATTTTAGGAGGTCAAAAGTAATTGGACAAATAAACATAACCCAAACAAAATATTTTTATTTTCAAAATTTTGTGGCGAATCCTTTGGAGGCAATCACTGCCTTAAGTATGGAACCCATGGACATCACCAAACGCTGGGTTTCCTCCTTCTTAATGCTTTGCCAGGCCTTTACAGCCGCAGCCTTCAGGTCTTGCTTGTTTGTGGGTCTTTCCCTCTTAAGTCTGGATTTGAGCAAGTGAAATGCATGCTCAATTGGGTTAAGATCTGGTGATTGACTTGGCCATTGAAGAATGTTCCACTTTTTTGCACTCATGAACTCCTGTGTAGCTTTGGCTGTATGCTTGGGGTCATTATCCATCTGTACTATGAAGCGCCGTCCAATCAAGTTTGCAGCATTTGGCTGAATCTGGGCTGAAAGTATATCCCGGTACACTTCAGAATTCATCTGGTTACTCTTGTCTGCTGTTATGTCATCAATAAACACAAGTGACCCAGTGCCATTGAAAGCCATGCATGGCCATGCCATCACGTTGCCTCCACCATGTTTTACAGAGGATGTGGTGTGCCTTGGATCATGTGCCGTTCCCTTTCTTCTCCAAACTTTTGGCTTCCCATCATTCTGGTACAGGTTGATCTTTGTCTCATCTGTCCATAGAATACTTTTCCAGAACTGAGCTGGCTTCTGGAGGTGTTTTTCAGCAAATTTAACTCTGGCCTGTCTATTTTTGGAATTGATGAATGGTTTGCATCTAGATGTGAACCCTTTGTATTTACTTTCATGGAGTCTTCTCTTTACTGTTGACTTAGAGACAGATACACCTACTTCACTGAGAGTGTTCTGGACTTCAGTTGATGTTGTGAACGGGTTCTTCTTCACCAAAGAAAGTATGCGGCGATCATCCACCACTGTTGTCTTCCGTGGGCTCCCAGGTCTTTTTGGATTGATGAGTTCACCAGTGCTTTCTTTCTTTCTCAGGATGTACCAAATTGTAGATTTTGCCACTTCTAATGTTGTAGCAATTTCTTGGATGGGTTTTTTTCTGTTCTTGCAGCTTAAGGATGGCTTGTTTCACCTGCATGGAGAGCTCCTGTGACCACGTTTCCTTCACAGCAAAACCTTCCAAATGCAAACACCACACCTCAAATCAACTCCGGCCCTTTCATCTGCTTAATTGAGAATGACATAACAAAGGGATTGCCCACACCTGTCCATGAAATAGCCTTGGAGTCATTTGTCCAATTACTTTTGGTCCCTTTAAAAACAGGGTGGCACATGTTAAGGAGCTGAAACTCCTAAACCCTTCATCCAATTTTAATGTGGATACCCTCAAATGAAAGCTGAAAGTCTGAACTTCAACTGCATCTGATTTGTTTTGTTTCAAATTCATTGTGGTAATGTCTAGAACCAAAATTAGATAAATGTTGTCTCTGTCCAAATATTTATGGACCTAACTGTATATATACATGTCATTGTGACATATATATATACATATATGTATAGTTTATACACTTCTACATAGTAAAATATCCTCTGATTCAATTGCCGGGTAAAGCCGGCTTCTGTGAAAAGACAGAAGCACCCGACATGAAATGACACTTGGTGTACATAGGGTTAACCATGTCTTTTCATGTTGTTTGCTATCTGATTTGCACAAACAATTACATCAGTCTATGTGTGCAAAATTTCACACCTGTAGGGGTTAATTAAAGGTGTAAATTCGTTGTAAAAAAAAAGGACTTTTTTGCTACGAATTTACACCTTTAATTAACCCCTACAGGTGTGAAATTTTGCACACTTACACTCATGTAATTGTTTGTGCAAATCAGATATCAAAGTACATGAAAAGACATGGTTAACTCTATGTAAACCAAGTGTCATTTCATGTCGGGTTCTGCATTTTCACAAAAGCCGGCAATTGAATTAGCGGCTATTATACTATGTAGAAGTGTATGAACTATAAATATATATATATATGTGTCACAAACTCAATGACATGTATATATATATATGAGGTGTAAAATTGCTGAAAAAAAATGCGTGGGCTCCCGCCCTATTTTCGCAACCAGACAGACAAAGCCAGTGAGTGGGGGCAGATAATAATAGCCCAGAGAGGGACCATTATTTTTGGCCCCCCCCCGGCTACTAACATCTGCCCCCAGACACCCCAGAAAGGGCAAATCTCTAATTAGATTTGCCCTTTCTGGCACTTTGCCCGTCTATTCCCATTGCCCTGTAGTGGTGGCGAATGGGTTAATAAGGGGTTAAAATGACCTTGCAATTGAAAGGTCACTTTAAGCCAGGTTAATAATTGAGAGCTGTCAATTAGACAACTATCAATTATTAATCCTATTGTATGAAAGAAAAATCAAACACACACACTTTAATAAAAAAGAAGTTTAATGAAATAATCACACAGTTTTTGACCATATTTTATTTACCTGCTAAAACCATTTCCTGTAATAAAAATAAAATAATAAAGCAAAATTATTCTTACCAATCCGATGCACAGTCAGGTCCCACGGTGTAATCCTTCAGAAAGGGTTAATGTTTACTGCAGGGACCGCAGCTAATGCTGCAGCCTCACAGTAAACCCCCAAATGAATGAGCTCCTCTCCTGGCTGACAGGAGAGGAAGTGGAAAGCTTAATTGATTGCTTTCCACTTTCACTTCAGGTCAGCCAGGGACACCATCAGTGACGTCAGAGGGAACTGATTAACAAAAATAGGGGATCCCCTCGAAAAAAATTGGCGTGGGGTCCCCCCTATTTTTGTTAACCAGCCAGATGAAGCAGACCGCTGAGGCCTGGTTTTTCAGGCTGTTAAGGAGCTAAGATCCATGGACCTTGCCAGCCTGATAATACCAGGCCACAGCAGTCTGCATATCTTGGCTGATTAACAAAAATAGGGGATCCCCTCGAAAAAAATTAGCGTGGGGTCCCCCCTATTTTTGTTAACCAGCCAGATGAAGCAGACCGCTGAGGCCTGGTTTTTCAGGCTGGTAAGGATCCAATATCCATGGACCTTGCAAGCCTGATAATACCAGGCTGCAGCAGTCTGCTTAGCTTGGCTGGTTAACAAAAATAGGGGATCCCCTCGAAAAAAAACGGCGTGGGGATCCCCCCTATTTTTGTTAACCAGCCAAGTAAAATGCAGACTGCTGCGGCCTGGTATTAAAAGACTGTCAAGGCCCATGGATTTTGGCCCTCAACAGCCTGATAATACCAGGCTACAGCAGCCCCACATTTGGCGCATCAAAAGATGTGCCAATTGTGGCACTTTACCCGGCTCTTCCCACTTGCCCTGTAGCGGTGGCAACCGGGGTAATAAGGGGTTAATGTCACCGTTGATTGCACGGTGACAATAAGCCCGGTTAATAATGGAGAGGTGTCAATAAGACACCGATCCATTATTAATCCCAAAGTTTTTAAATGTTTAAAAAAAAAGACACAGCAAGAAAAAAGTCTTTTAATGAAATAAAAGAGACAACACAGTTTTCATTTTTTTTATTACTCTCTCATTCCTGCGACGCCATCGATCTCCTGTAAAAAAATAAAAAAAACAAACCAACAGTATACCACCTGTCCGACGCAGTCCATAGTAACGATTGTCCCACGACGATCCAGCTCTGCTACATCGGAATGACAGGCAGAGCCTGACATCCCGGCGCAGCACAGCTGCTTACCAGCTTCCCCGGCGGTGACGTCATCGGACTGCTTTATGGCCGCGATTACCCAGCAGTCACTGCAGTTATCGCGAGATACTGCATGTGACCGCCGGGGAGAAGAGGATGGCGGCCATTAAGCAGTCCGGGATGTGACCGCCGGAGATCTTCTGCCGGGTAAGTGCCGCTGACTCCTGACAGACCCGACCGACGGACACTGACAGTGACAGTGACATTCCGATTCCGGTATCCGATATGACGAAAATATCGGAACTCGGAATCGGAATTCCGATACAGCCAATATCGGCCGATACCCGATACTTGCGGTATCGGAATGCTCAACCCTAATTGTGGCCTGTGGGTGGGTAGCTGTTGTGAATACTCTGGAGGCGACTTCTGAGCTGGGGCTCCCTCCGGTGGTTGCTGAGGGTAATGAACTGATTGCTGAATGGCCTTCAGCTGACTCTGAATGGTTTGATATAAGTGACCTGAACTCCCTTCAGCCTTGCCGGTAATCAATTGTTCTTCCTGGTCTTGCTTGGAGCTCAGCTTGCATTCCTGCTCTCATTCAGATAAGTGATTTGATGTTTTTTTTTCCTCTGGTTGGATTTTCCTTGCTTGTTTGCTGCTTAGCAGTAGACTTCAGCCTGGTCCCCTTTTGGGGCCTGGCGCTGCAATTGTGCTCTGTTTGTGTTTGCACTTTTGCTCTGTTCCTATGTCACTTTTAATTTGATGAATTGCTGTGTGTTACACCAGAGATCTGATTTAGGTGGTAGAGATCGTGTGATCTCAGGTTTTTGTTAATCAGAAGTGTTGGTATTTTTGTCAGAGTTTTTTTGGGTTGCAGTCAGAATTCTTTCCTATACTTTTCTATCTAGACAGATTGGGCCCCAGCGTTTGCTCATTCTATTTTCTGTCTGTGTTCGTATTTTCTTCTGGTCTAACCGCCATTACATGTTTGGGGGCTTCCTATTTCTTTGGGGATTTTGCTACGGGGCAGATAGCATTCATCTTTCTGCCTTTAGCTGTAGCTATCTCTCTGGCTGTGACGAGGCGTCTAGGATCACCGTAGGTACGCTCCACGGCTACTTCTACTGTTGCGGTTAGTTCAGGGTCCTGCAATCTAATAGTTTCCAGCCTCTCTGGTGTATTGCTTCTTTGGCTATTTTTTGCAATTTCTCCTCAGCTACTGAAACATAACAGGTAGCTGCATATTTACACTTACATTCCAAGGACTGGGGTAGGGACAACTGAACTCTGTGCTGGGACAAGGACGTGGACATGGTTGTTGTCGATGGTTGCAAGCATGGAACGACAGGTGTGGGGTAGGAGGCATCTTTGCCTGTGTCATGGACAGGGGATTGGCGTGCACATGTAACAGGGGAAGAGGCAATGGTGTTACCCGCAGACATTGTTTCAGGATCCCAGCGTTTGGCCCAACTAATAGGGTGCTTTGCTTTCATGTGCCTGAGCATGCTAGTGTTGGTCAGTCTGGTAGTTGTGCTGCCCCTGCTGATGTTGGCATGGCAGATGTTGCAAATGGCCTTTTTAGAGTTAACTTGACTCTCTTTAGATAAGTGACAGACTCGGGAACACCTAACCCTTGGCCTTGTAACTTCAACCGTGTTGGTGCTCTAGGGATCAGTTGCCCGCATTGTCCTCTGGCCACCCCACTGCCTCTTACTGCCTGTTGTGATGCTGCAGATCCCTCCCCCTCTGCGCTGCTGTCCTAGCTCTACATGTCACCTTCCGGTTGGGTCAGTGACTTCATCGTCCACCACCTCGTCTTCCACTTCCGCACCCTAGTCTTCCTCCTTACTTGCTGACTTAAAAACATAAGTTGTTAACAATTGTGTCTCATCATCATCCACTTCTTGTGAAAGTAATTGCATTTTACCACCGTCACCTTCTTGTGAGCATGGCTTCTCAAATATTTGGGCATTGCTACATGCAATCTCCTCATTTCCCGCCTGAAATGGGCAGAACAAGATGCCAGAATCTATAAATGGAAATGTGAACAGCTCTTAGGAGTGTTCAAGTGTGGGATCACTTGTCTCCAGGCACTCGACATGGTGGGAGGAAGGAGGATCAGGGTGAGGATTATGTGATCCAGAATCATAGCTAATGAGAATGGACATCGTAGTGCTGGCATACTGACTGGAAGCATTATCTGCTATCCATCCAACAACCTTTTCACACTGGTCACAGTGGTCTAGCTTCAAGAATGGTGTTCCGCACCCCCCTACAAAGTGGGACAGGAAGCTAGGACAACATGATGTGTATGTTTGTTGTGCTCCTGCAGCAGGCACAGTTTCACCTTGACTATGGCCTCGACACTCACCATCCGCATCACATCAACTTTCCTGTCCTCTACCAAGTGCCTTGACCATTAGCCCTAATAAGGGCTGATGTTGCAGTTGAAAGAAATATTAATGGTGTCTAATCCCTGCCAATACACATCTAAAACTCAGTCTCTTGCCTCTTCCTGCTCTTCTTGTGTCAATTGGAACACTGTGCCATGCATGACGTTACGGGTCTTATACAATGTGTCACGAAAAAACAACCTCAGAATCAATAGGATATGTTTAGCATACCAGAGCTATTACCAGACTGGTCAGAACTGAAGCATTTGGCCTGGTCAGGAAGGTGAAAATAGGCTGTGGCTTAAAAGCGTTAAGATCAACCCGTAAAATGAAATGATTACTCCACCAGATTCGTAAACATCAACTGTGGCTGCAGTCTATTTTCACGACAAAGGATATTAAACACTTCCATGTGTGAAGCTTATAAGAACCACTTACTTGTGTGTTGTGAATGTGCTATAAATGAATTCTGAGCAGAAGCTCCCTCTGGTGGTTACAAACAGTACTGAACTATTCAATGAAGATTGTGAAGATTGGCGATCAGGTGTTACTGACTGGTCTTATATAAGGGAGGTTCCCTCCCATCAGGGTTGCCGGTGATCAATTGTTCTGGTCTCAACTTTTGTTCCTGGTTCACTTTGAAGCTTGCTGTTTCGTGCCTGCATCTTCTGCTAACAGATAAGACATTTTCTTCTTTTAGTTTTTTGTGCTTTCTTTTTGCATTTTGTCCTGCACTTCTGTGGGGGTCTGCCAGGTCCCCTCCGGGGGCTTGTGCTCCTCTCAGTTTAGTTCAGCCAGTTGTTTGTTCATTTGCCTTTTCCAGTTTTTTCTGTGGCTGCGGCTTAGTTTTGTTACACCAGAGAACTAATTTAGGTGGTAGATGTTACAACCCTCTTGTTAGGTTTTGTTTCAGTTTGCTGGTCACATGACCTTTTTACCCTATTTAGTCTGGCTCCGCCCTTCTGGCTTTGCTGGACTTCATTGTATTATCTACTCTTAAGCTAGCCGGGTGCTTAGGTGCCTTACTCTGTCAGTTTTGCTTGATCTTAGGATCTCTTAGTAATTTGTTTTCTGTTTTATTTTTCCTGCTACAATTTCTGTTAGGAGGTGTCCACCTTTTCTCCCAGTCCCTAGATCTTGTAGGGATTCCTCCCTCGCAACTATAGGTCTTTGTTCAGACTAGCTGAGGACTTTAGCGGGTCTGGTCGCAGGATCAGGTTCCCCATTACATCGTAGGGATCCAGCTCAGTTCTATTGTAGGGACAGAGTTCCCGTCTTTCCTTAGTGCTTGTAGCAGATCATAACAGTAAGTCCAGCCCAAAAGAAAAAAAAAAAAACTCTAAGGAAAGATTTTCTGTTTCCATCATGGTGTCGGTTCAGGATTTGGTTCAACGCCTGCAGGGTCTCTCTCTGGAGGTGGCTGAAATCCAGCAACACGTGAGTAGTTGTTCTGGAGCACATTTCGTGGAGCCAAAGGTACGTTTGCCTGATTTATTTTTTGGTGAACAACAAGATTTTTTTTCTTTTAAAAATGCTTGCTTGTTGTATTTCCGTTTGAGACCCAGATCCTCTGGTGATGACTCACAGCGCATAGGGTTCATAATGTCACTTTTGCGCAAAGAACCTCAGGACTGGGGTTTTTCTCTGCAGCGTAGTGATCCATGCTTTAGATCAGTGGATAGTTTTTTTTCTGCTTTGGGGTTATTGTATGACGATCCGGATCGTGTTTCATCAGCTGAGACAGAATTGAGACGTTTGAGACAGGGATCAGGTAATGTGGAAAAATGTTGTGCTCACTTCCGAAGGTGGTCCACTCAGGTGGGGTGGAACGATTCAGCTTTGAAAAGTTTATTTCTTGCAGGGTTAAGTGAAAGGGTTAAAGATTTGCTGATTGCTTATCCTATACCTGGTAACTTGCAAGAGGCTATGCAATTAGCCATACGGGTGGATAGGAGACTGCGTGCAAGGGTTAATGAGAGTAAATCTGCCTTGTCAGCTCCAACTCTGGAGACGGACTGTACTGACATTGCAGAGCCGATGGAAATTGGAGCAATGGCACCTCACTCTCGGGAAAAAGAACGTAGATTTGCTAAAGGTTTGTGTTTCTATTGTGGCAAATCTGAGCATTTTATTAAGAACTGTGCGCTTTGAATGAATAAAGAGAGAAAAAAAAATGAGGTCAGTGTCGCCCGCATAGCTTGTTTAAACAATAAAGGTGTCTTTCTTTCTGCTACCACTGCTGGTAGAGGAGAATTAATGGAGTTTCGGGTATTTGTGGATTGTGGTTCAACTCTCAATGTGATTGATGGGAAATTTTTGGAAAAACTAAAATTAAAACCCAAACTTCTGTCTTCCCCTATTAATGTGGTGTCTGTGGATGGCTCTCCCTTGAAAAATGTTACTCACCATATCTGTGAATTTCCTCTTACTATTAATGGTGTTCATCAGGAGAATTTGGATTTGGTAGTTTTGAATAATTTGCCCTCCCCGGTGATTTTGGGGTTACCTTGGTTAAAATTGCACAATCCGGTACTGGATTGGTCTACCAATGAAATTAAGTCCTGGAGTCCTAATTGTTATGACAAGTGTTGTAACGGGCGTATTGCTGCTGTAGTTAAGGGGGAGTTACCTGTACCTATTCAGGATTTTTGGAAAGTTTTTTTCTGATAAGGAATCGCAGGTATTGCCTCCTCATAGAGATTATGATTGTGCAATTGAATTTGTTCCTGGAGCGACTCTTCCTAAAAGTCGTTTATTTAATTTGACTATTCCTGAGAGAAAGGCTTTGGAGGAATACATACAGACAAGCTTGGCCGCCGGTCACATTAGACCTTCTAAGTCTCCTGTGGTGGTTGGATTTTTTTTTGTTAAAAAAAAGGACGGCGGTTTACGGCCTTGTCTAGACTTTCGTGAGATTAATAAAATTACTGTACGCAATCCTTACCCACTGCCATTGATTCCTGATTTGTTTAACCAGTTAGTGGGGGCCAAGTGGTTCTCGAAAATTGATCTTCGAGGGGCATACAATTTGTTGCGCATGAAGGAGGGGGATGAATGGAAGACTGCGTTTAACACTCCACTGGGTCATTTTGAGAATCTGGTTATGCCTTTTGGGCTTTCCAGTGCTCCGGCATTTTTTTCAGAATCGTATTAATGACATCCTTAGACCTTTGATTGGCAGAAGTGTGGTTGTGTATTTGGATGACATTTTGATTTATTCACCGGATTTGGAGTCTCATTGGAGGAGTGTGCGTGAAGTATTACAGTTACTGAGTGATAATTCACTTTTTGCCAAACTAGAAAAATGTGAGTTCGCTGTACAGAGACTTAGTTTTTTGGGCTACATTGTCTCCAGTGAAGGTTTTGAGATGGACCCGGTGAAAGTGCAAGCTGTGCAGGATTGGCCTAGACCTATTGGTGTGAAATCAATACAGAGGTTTTTGGGGTTCGCCAATTATTATAGAAAATTCATAAAACATTTTTCTGTGATTGCCAAACCTCTGACCGATCTCACCAGGAAAGGTGCTGATGCGGTTCAGTGGACTACTGAGGCCATTGAGGCTTTTGTGTTGCTAAAGGAGAGATTCAGCTCTGCTCCCATCCTTACGCAGCCTGATATGACTAAACCATTTTTGGTTGAGGTTGATGCTTCTTCTGTGGGGGTCGGCGCGGTGTTGTCTCAGGAAAAGACGGATGGAGTACATCCTTGTGCTTTTTTTTCAAAGAAATTTTCTGAGTCTGAACTAAATTATGATATCGGTAATCGGGAATTGTTGGCAATTAAACTCGCATTTGAACACTGGGGTCATTTTTTGGAGGGAGCGGAATTTCCCGTTCAAGTCTTCACCGATCATAAAAATCTGATCTACCTTGATGCTGCCAAGCACTTGAATGCCCGTCAGGCTAGGTGGGCACTGTTTTTTCTCGCGGTTTAATTTTACCGTTACTTACATCCCAGGTACTAAAAATGTTAAAGCTGATGCTTTGTCTCACAGCTTTTCTCCTATGGTGGGTACTGAGGAGGAGGAAAACATTTTGCAAGAGGGGGTTGTTATTGCTGTTTTGGACTCCGTGTTGGAAGATGAGATTCTTAAAGCACAGGAGAATGCCCCATCTAACACACCGCATGGGAGGTTGTTTGTGCCTGGTACCCTGAGGAGAGATTTGTTTGCTGAATGTCATGACTCTCGGGTGGCAGGTCATCCTGGAATCTCTGAGACCAAGAGACTTGTGGGTCGCAGCTTTTGGTGGCCTGGATGGCAGAAGGAAGTCATTAAGTGGGTGCGTCAATGCACGGTGTGTGCTAGATCTAAGTCTTCTCATACTCCTGCGGGGTTGCTTTGCCCTCTGGAGGTTCCTAGTGCTCCTTGGACACATTTGGCTATGGACTTTATTACTGACCTTCCCCCTCTGAGGGTTTCACTGTCATCTGGGTGGTAGTGGACCGTTTTAGCAAGATGTGTCACTTGGTTCCTTTCATCAAACTGCCCTGCGCTAAGACTCTCGCTAAGGCCTTTGTCAAGGAAATTGTCAGACTATATGGCATTCCTACTGACATTGTTTCTGATAGGGGACCTCAGTTCGTGGCTCGTTTTTGGCGCGCCTTTTGTGACAGGTTGGGAGTTCATTTGTCGTTTTCATCCGGATATCATCCTAAGTCTAATGGCCAGACAGAAAGGAAAAACCAGGATGTTGAGCAGTTCTTGCGTTGTTTTGTGACTGATAATCAAGAGGGGTGGTCTGAGTTTCTGCCACTTGCTGAGTTTGCTCTTAACAACCATACATCCGCTTCTGCTGGTTGTTCGCCTTTTTTTTTGTTGTACTGGGAGACATCCGTCATTTGGGTCATTTTCCAAGTTGGGATCGGCTGTACCTGAAGAGGAGAATTTTTCTGGTGTTTTGGAGAGAGTTTGGACTGATGTGCGTGGTAATCTTCAGGAGGCTAACAAAAGATCCAAAGTGTATTTTGATAGAAAACGACAAGAGGTTTTGTTTGCTATTGGTGACATGGTTTGGTTGTCCTCTAAGAATCTGCGCTTGAGGATTCCGTCTAAGAAATTGGGTCCCAAGTTTGTAGGGCCCTTTAAGGTGCTTCAGGTTATTAACCAATCTGCTGTTAAGTTGGAGCTTCCTACCTCCTGGAAGATTAATCCGGTGTTTCATGTTTCTCTCTTGAAAAAAGCTGAGGTCTCAGAGGGAGACGTGTCAGCCACTGTTCCCCTTTTGGTGGAGGACGGGCAATATGAGATTTCCCGCATCCTAAATTCTAGACGGTATAGAGGGGGTTTGCAGTACCTCGTCGCTTGGAAGGGTTATGGACCCGAGGATAACTCATGGGTGAGGGCGGTGTCATGGGTGCATCGCCACGAAGATCGTCGCGATTGCACATTCTGACTTCTCGCAGCTGAGTTGCTGTTTCTTTGTGTTTGGTAATGAGGGAGTTAATTTTACCTAGCTCTTTGCTAAGACTAGGTCCAGCCTCGCCCGGCTGCTTTTGATTATGTTCTAATTAGCTTCCTTTATATACCTGCCAGTCTGCTGGTTAGATGCCGGTGAAAGCATTCATACAGACTGCAGATAGGATCGGTTCTGAGAAGACTTAAGCTAAGAGCTCCTTTGTTGTTTCTCCTCTCCTTGCTTATAGTTTATCTCCTAGACCTTTGGTGTTCCCTCTGTGTTTATATGTTGTATGAAAGACAGTATTTACTTTATCCCCTGTCTGTCTCGTTTGTCTATACTGTTTGTTAACCTTTACCTGTCCATTCCCTATGGTGGTAATCAGGGTCCTTCTAAGGACTAGATTACAGTGGTCAGGGATTTATAGGAGACAGGGTTTACGCTGGTGGCCTGGACCTCTGTACCATTAACAGTACCTCCAGGTAGAGGGACTAGTCAGGACCCCAGTTTAGGGTCAGCATAGACCCCGTCCACCTCTAGCCAGAGACAGCGTGAAAAGGATTCAGTATTGACCCACAGGATATTATGTCAGGTAATACTATGCTATATATACATGTTAATGTTACCTATTTATATGTAATATAGAATGTTGTCCCACTTGATAGATTACTGACATTATATATTTATACATCTGCTAGACAGCGTGACAGGCGGATGATGTTTCTGCATCTAGACTTGTCAGAGCGTTTCACAAGAGGTTTCCGGATAAGCCTAAGTCATAGGGGATCCGGAGGATCCTCTTAGAAGGGAGGGTACTGTTACAACCCTCTTGTTAGGTTTTGTTTCAGTTTGCTGGTCACATGACCTTTTTACCCTATTTAGTCTGGCTCCGCCCTTCTGGCTTTGCTGGACTTCATTGTATTATCTACTCTTAAGCTAGCCGGGTGCTTAGGTGCCTTACTCTGTTAGTTTTGCTTGATCTTAGGATCTCTTAGTAATTTGTTTTCTGTTTTATTTTTCCTGCTACAATTTCTGTTAGGAGGTGTCCACCTTTTCTCCCAGTCCCTAGATCTTGTAGGGATTCCTCCCTCGCAACTATAGGTCTTCGTTCAGACTAGCTGAGGACTTTAGCGGGTCTGGTCGCAGGATCAGGTTCCCCGTTACATCGTAGGGATCCAGCTCAGTTCTATTGTAGGGACAGAGTTCCCGTCTTTCCTTAGTGTTTGTAGCAGATCATAACAGTAGAGGTTGTGTGATCTCAGGTGTTTTTGCAATTAGTGTGTTGGTATTTTTTTAGGGTTTTTTGGATTGCAGTAAGTGACCTTCCTATCCTTTTCTGTCTAGGAAGATTGGGCCCCAACGTTTGTTCATACTATTTTCTGTCTGTGTCTGTATTTCCTCTTGTCTAACCGCCATTACATGTTTGGGGGCTTCCTATGTTCTTTGGGGATCTGCCCCGGGGCAGATAGTTTTCCTCTTTCTATCTTTAGGTGAAGGTAGCTTCTCCGGCTGTGACGAGGCGTCTAGGACCAACGTAGGTACGCTCCACGGCTGCCTTTAGTTGTGGTGGTTAGTCAGGGTACTGCAATCCAATAGATTCCAACCTCTCTGGTGTATTGCCTTTTTTGCCTGCTCTCCTCAGCTACCAAATCATAACACTTGTGCAGGTGCTCGACACCCATGAAATAGGGGATAGAATAATCTTTTTTGGGAAACAAATCAACTACAGGCAGCTACAGACAATAAAATTGCTTAATGAGAATGGATAGCAAAAGAAAATGTAGTAACCAATGCCACGCAGCTGCTGCCAAATCAAATGGAATTATAATGGTGAGTTGGATGAAACTTACTGGACATGATAGAATTTTTTGTACATGTATGGTGAATTCCACTTTGTCCCATATTCTATATACGTCCCAAAACTTTGATAGTAGGGGTAAAAAGTGTCTAAGACATATACTGTAATATGTTTGTAGAATATATTTTTTCAGTATACAGAACACATTTGTAATAAGAAAGCACAATTATAAGAAAATTTCCATTAATACTGTACATTACAACAACAAAGAAAATTAATGATTAATGTGTCCTTTGGGTTCCTCGCATTTATGTTTCTCATCCCATCGGCCATCATTGACCTTAGGGAAGCCCTTGTAATTCTGCTATTTTTTCTATTTCAACCGAGCCTTCTCTCACTACCACGCTCCATGCATTCATGGAGAATAACTGCCACATGTTGCCATTATACACTTCAGTAGAATAGTTAGCTGGATATATAATTTACGTAGGTCATGTTTAACCGTGGGCAAAACTTTTACTGTAACCAGCGTGCATGGTTGTAGAGTACATATTTAACCAAATGGTACTTTTGTACATATAAAACAGCAGATAATACTGAAAATCCTGTACAATCATTGTTTTCACTTGTAACTGTTGTTTTATGGAAATATTGTGTTATTTGTGCATGATTTGAAACCCTTAGGTAACAAAGGCATAATTAGGTTTTTCTTTAATCAATTTTAATTTCATCTTGAAATTTAGATATATGTTTTAAAACTTTATAAATTGCATGGATCATAACAATGTGAGCATAATAACCTATTTCTTCATCACCGGGATCTCAGACGAGCCTTTTGTTTTCCTCTTGGTTCTGTTCATTTATCTTATGACTCTCGGAGGTAATATCACCATCTTCCTCCTTATTTGTTTCGATAACCATCTCCATACTCCCATGTACTTTTTTTTGGCAAACTTGTCTATCTTGGACATTAGTTGTTCTACCATAACTTTTCATAAAATCTTTACTTTTTTCATATCGGGAGATAACATTGTCTCGGTTGTTCAATGTCGTGGGCAAATTGTTGTCTTTTTGCTATTTTCTTGTTATGAACTGTTGGTTTTAGCAGTTATGGGCTATGATCGCTACGTTGCCATCTGTAAGCCTTTACATTATAATCTTCTTATGAATTTTAAACTGTGTGCCCTTTTTGTCTGTATTTGTTGGATTTGTGGTATTTTTGAATACTTGCCTTTTATAATTGAGATCTTTAAATTAACATGTTTTAAGTCTAACAAGGTGGACCATTTCTTCTGTGACATTATACCATTTCTAAACTTGACTTGCAATGATATATCATTTCTTCAGCTCTATATATACATTGTAGGGGGGCTTGTTGTTGGTTTTATCCCTTTTTTCCTGATATTCATCTCCTACATCTTCATAATTAGCTCCATCTTGTCTATACGTTCTAGCACTGGCAGACGTAAAGCCTTCTATACGTGTTCCTCTCACCTTACAGTTGTCATCTGTTTTTATAGTTCTCTATCCTTACAATATGTGATGCCATCTACAGCCAAAAATGCAGATTCCAATAAATATTTATCCTTGCTTAATGGAGCTGCTGTCCCTCTTCTGAACCCCCTGATCTACAGCTTAAAGAATAAAGATGTGAAAGCCGCTATAAGAAGAAAAATGAGAAGATAAATAATAAGAAATGTTTCTGCTATCCCAATCAAATTGCAAGGCCATAATAGACATGTTAAAACCATTATTCTTATACCTTAGCCTTATAGAAAGATTTACCTTCTTAACTGAGCTTATAATAAAAGATCTTATTCATTGGTTGTATGTGCAATTCCAGAGACTCTATGGACAATTCTATCTTCAAACAACATCTTGAAATTGTAAGGGTAAGGTCTGGACTATTTTAATGCCCTATGTCTTTTTATACTGCATATTGTGTTGTGTGATATAATGTGATACATAAGTTATAATATAAATATTGGTAGCACAGTTTTTGGCATGGGATCTCTACAATGTAAGATAAATAATGTATTTATAGAGTAGGATATAATGTAGTGACCATAGGTTAAGATAGACTTTGGTAAACAGCATAAATGTAATGTATGTAAATGTAATGCATAGTACTTGTAGAGTTACATCTGTCAGCTACAGACAGAGACAGACATAGTTAAAGTTGGGACTAGCCCTTAGTGTGAGTCAAAAGCCACGGTAAAAAAGGGATTTGCTTTGATACATGGTCAAATATTGAAGTACAATATTCAAGGTGAAGTTCAAGTGCAGTGGGCTGCTAGTCTCAGCAAGAATTTACTCATGGGGCAGTGGGAAGCCTTACTGGAATCCTCTGCGGATGTTCCTGCAATGTCTGGAGCTCAAGGCTCAAAACAGATACTACGAAGAGTGCCTTATCCTCTGGTGTGTAGAAAACAATGTAAGGGAACCAAGTGAAAAGAAGGTAAATAATGCTGAGTGTATGCCAGGACTGGATGGGAAATCCATAGGGCTGACAGAAACAGTAAAGATAGTGATAGTTCTGGAGGAACAGATAGTAAGACTGAAGACACATTGTATTAAGGAAACAGGAACTAAAAAGTGTAATGCCAAATACTACATGTTGCAATATGATGAACTTGAACTGTTGAGTAGGAATTGGCGAACCCAAACTGTAAAGCTCGGGACCGTACCGGGTCACACGGTCCCGAACACAGGTTTCTGTTATGAATGTGCTAGAGATGGTTTCTGAGCAGAGGCTCCCTCTGGTGGTTACAGACAGTACTGAACATTTCAGCGAGAAATGGCAATCTGGGATCACGGACTGGTCTGATATAAGGGAGGTTCCCCCCCATGATGGTTGCCGGTGATCAATTGTTCTTGTCTCAATTGTGGTTCCTGGTTCATTTGGAAGTTTGCTGAGTCTTGCCTGCATCTTCTGCTATCAGATAAGATATTTTCTGCTTTTATTTTTGTGCTTGCTTTTTGCATAGTTCCCTGCACTTCTGTGGAGGTCAGCCAGGTCCCCTCCGGGGGCTTGTGCTCCTCTCAGTTTATCTGAAGCCACTGTTATTTGTTTGTTTGCTTTTTCCTGTTTTTTCAGTGGCTGCGGCTTAGTTTTGTTACACCAGAGATCTGATTTAGGTGGTAGAGATCGAGTGATCTCAGGTGTTTTTGCAATCAGAAGAGTTGGTATTTTAGGGGTTTTTTTTGGATTGCAGTGAGAATCCTTTCCTGTACTTTTCTGTCTAGACAGATTGGGCCCCAGCGTTTGCTCATTCTATTTTCTGTCTGTGTCCGTGCTTCTTCTTGTCTAACCGCCATTACATGTTTGGGGGCTTCCTATTTTCTTTGGGGATCTGCTCCGGGGCAGATAGCTTTCCTCTTTCTGCCTTTAGGTGTAGTTATCTCTCAGGCTGCGACGAGGCGTCTAGGATCAACGTAGGAACGCTCCATGGCTACCTCTAGTTGTGTGGTTAGTTCAGGTTACTGCAATTCAATAGGTTCCAGCCTCTCTGGTGTATTGCCGTATTTGCTTTTTCTCTTCAGCTACCAAAACATAACAGGTTTCCATGGGAAACCCGTGATACAGTTAGGGTCCAGTTCAGGTTCAGGTCCAGGGCCATTAATTATACTTACCTGTCCAGCGACGCATCCTCCCTTCCTGCTGTTTCCCTGCCGCAACTACTTAAGGGGCCGCTCATTAACTGTCGGCAGTATTCACTGCACTCGGCAGTCTTTGGATTTTTCCGGCAGTGTTCGTGTGGTGACGTCACCACACAAACACTGCCGGAAAGATCCGAAGACTGCCAAGTGCAGTGAATACTGCCAGCAGTTAATGAGCGGCCCCGGAAGTAGATGCGGCCGGGAGACAGCGGGACGGGAGGGCGCGTCGCTGGACAGGAGGTAAGTATAATTATAATGCCCCATATCTGTAAAGTTCAAGTTCAGGGTTCGGACGCAAGTTTGCGTCATCTCCGGCCCCGAACTCGAACTTTACAAAAAACTCGGGCGAACCCGCCGATCCCGAACATCGGGGAGTTCGCCCATCACTACTGTCGAATAAACTTCTGCTTTTGAATTGCGTGTCCCCTGAGTTATGTGCAGTGGCTCCTGAAGATGGAGACCTGGAGAAAGCGGAGGCCTGAGACCTACAAGTGAGTGTGATGCAATCCCACACTAGACAGCACATTGGGACTGGGACTGGGACACTATTTTCCTGTAAAGTGCCGGAACATTATGTAGAAGCAGCTCATCCATGTCTACTGCCCTCTGTTACTTTACAAAATAAAATTGGACTACGTAACTTAAATGGTTTTACAACAAGGGCAAACTTTTTGCAAGCAGTGGAGTTTGCCGAATACTAACAGTGTGTAATGTAGACACTATTAGGATTTGGTTTTGCTAGCTGGGTTAGAAAATACTGTACTTGTGGCCACATGCTGACTAGATTCCCCATCCACTTCTCTCATCCCTTCTCTCAGTGTTCTGTTGAACAGTCACTTGCTGTCTAGAATCTCATCCACGTCTCACAATGTTCTTTTGAGAGAAGCCGATAAGTATGTGTTTGGTTTTTAACTGCAATTATGCAAATTGTTAGTTAGTATTCAGCATCCGGCACTGATTACCGAAAGTTATACCTAGGTTAGAAAATCCCTTTAAGGTCTTGAGTCTTGAGCTTCATTTATAATTCAGCTAGTTGCTGCTGTAATCAATCTACAGTTTGTTTGCTGACACAACCCTTTCAGCTTATGTAAGCTTCTGAAATATACTATTCGATCATTGCTTTTATCATGCTGTAATTTCTAAATATTTTTGGAATGTAAAGTGTACAATTTGAAAACTTTGATCCTCATATCGTAAAAAAAATATCCATAGGTTTAACTTTTTGACTGCTCAAAAACTGTGTAATAAACCTAATTATTATTTTTTGGTATTTATACAGTCATACCCGAAAGTGTTGGCACCCTTGAAATTGTTCCAGAAAATGAAGTATTTCTTCCAGAAAATTATTGCAATTACACGTTTTATTATACACATGTTTATTTCCTTTGTGTGTATTGAAACAATACAAAAAAAACAAACAAAAAAAAAGGTAAATTAGACATAACTTCACACAAAACTCCAAAAATGGGCCAAACAAAATTTTTGTCACTTTAAACTTATTTGGTTGTACACCCTTTGGAATAAATAACTGCAATCAATCACTTGTAATAAACATCAATAAGCTTCTTACACCTCTCAATTTGAATTTTGGACTCTTCTTTTGCAAACTACTCCAAGTCTCTCGTGTTTGAAGGCACCTTCTCCTAATAGTAATTTTAAGATCTCTCCACAGGTGTTCAATGGGATTTAGATCCAGACTCATAGCTGTCACTTCAGAAATCTCCAGCGCTTTGTTTCCATCCATTTCTGGGTGCTTCTTGAAGTACTTTTGGGCTCATTGTCCTACTGGAAGACTTATGGATGAAAACCTAGTTTTCGGACACCTGGCACTACACTGCGATCCAAAATCCTTTGGTGATCTTTAGATTTCATGATCATAGATGAGCGAACTTGTTCGGAAAACATTTGTCAATCTAAACTTCAGCACAAACGTAACACATTTGGATTCCGAGTTCTGTTTCCTGAGCATTTTTCCTCAAAGTCAGCAAAATTTGGTGACAGATCGGTAAATGATTGCATTTCCACTAATGCTTTTGTTAAGACTTCGGCTTGGATAATGGTTCTGTATGATGAGTGTTTTATGAGGGAAAGGGGTGTGTATAGGTCAGAGAAACGGCAGACTTTTTTTTTTTTTTAATAAGTTAATGTGTGTACATTCCTGCAGTCAATCAGGGAGCAGAAACCATCGCCAACGTCATGACACGAGGGCTTCTGTGATTGGCTCCCGAAGTCCCATGTCCCTCTCCATATAAAAGGTGTTTTTTTTGCTGGCGCCATTTTCTCAGTGTAATTGCACAGAGAGATGGCTCCTTCTGATACTACAAGTCAACTTGTCATTTAGTTAGATAGGTTCCTGTCCTATGTGAAATCGACCTTCCAGCATCTAACTAGTTTGTTCTAATAGTGTTGTGCAGGCAGGAATCCACATATCTTGCTAAAAATCATTTTCTCTTAACCTATGTTACAGTCAGGACTCAGGAGGTCCTATTTGCTAATGAAAATCATTAATTGGGGTTCAGCCAGCATACCTGATTAGCTATTCCAAATTGTTAGGGCTAATGTGTTGTGCAGGCCAGAGTCCACATTTCCTACTCAAAATCGTTTGGGCTGTTACTGTGTTGTGAGGCCCAATTTGCTAATCAAAATTGTTATACCTAATAATGTGTTTTCGAAAACTTATTACGCCTACCATCATGGTTTTGGGAAGTATGTAGAGTAGGGGACAAAATCCACCATTCATGAACAAAATGTTTCTAACATAACCAGTGTCATGACTCTGCTGTTGGGTGTTCATTGACAAGGGACGTCTTCCCTGTCCCTAATGCTAGGGGGCGCCCTAGCCCACCCTGTACACCAGATTACTTCTGATGGTGAAGACGCAGGGGCCACGTACCTTGCCTTAGCTCCCGAATCCGCCCTCAGTCTGTACCCTTCCCCCACCCAGGGAAGAGGGGAGTAGTAGGGTACCGTAATACACCAACCAGACTAGCAAGATAATATGAACAGTGTTAATGAAAAATACCAAACATACAAATATACACACACAAATAACAGAGGGATGCACCGGGGAGTAGAGGATTGGGTTAAACCAAAGTAGGAGAAGAAAGCGAATTATCACACAGTCAAAACCTAGCAACAGTCACAGATAAATCCACCAAACACCAATCTCTGACAATGAGTGCAAGCCAGGACCCAGATTATAGGAGATAGGAGTGGCTAACAGTGCACAGCCCAGAGCTTAAAGTCTCCAGGAGCTCTCAACTTAGTAGGCTAACCCTTGCACTGCCAAAAGAAATTTACACCATTTAATATGAAGTTAAAGTGCTTCTAACCAGTGCAGGAAAAAATCCATGAAAGGTGGATGGTAACTATTGCTTTCATTGTTCTGACCAGCCATAATGTAAGAAATTGGGTGTTCATGTAATGCTGCATGAACCGGTTAACAACCAGTATTTGTAAAAGTACAGACACAGAGGGCTATTAAATGAATAAAGCGTATGAGGACAAGATATATGGATCCTGGTTATGGAGAAAAATTTGAATGGGCAACACAGGTATAGTAAGATAAATGTGTTGAGGCGGTAGGCAGTTCATATGATGGCAAGGCTTAGTGAGCTGCAGAGAGCAGTGTCTGAGTTCCAGCTTCTCAATACACGTCAGAGTAACTCTCAGCCCCCACACATAACAAGTGCCGAGTGGGTGGGGATTGATGACATTTCTGAGGTTCTTCAAAGCTTTGAGTACTGCACTAAGATGGTGAGCGCTGATAACGCTATTGTCAGGGTAACCATCCTGCTGTTCTGACTATTAAAACGTTCACTGCAGAATCTCAAGGAGGAAGCTTTGAATGCCAAGCAGGTGGCTATGGAGAAAGATTTTACAGTGGCTGATACCACACAGCCCAGCCTTGCACAATATTCTCAAGCCACATTGGATGATGACGAGGAACAGGAGGAGGATGAGGTGGAACAGGAGTTTTTGTTCGGCGCTACAGAGGGGACTCCCAATCCCAGCTTCATGCCTGTCCAGGATGGATGGCCTGAAGAGGAGAAGTAGGAGGAGGAGGCTATGCGTTGTGAGGAGAGGATAGTTAGTGTTTTTCCTAGTGGGAACACTGAACGTTTAAGTCTTTGTAGTGTGCCACACAAGTGGGACGCTAGTCACTTCTCACGGCCAAGCCGTAAGTCAAAGTGGTCAAGGAGTCCAAGGTCAGAAGCCAGGAGGGTACATCATAAACAGAAGGAAGAGACAAAAGCGTAGTCAGGTAATGTTTCAAGGTCAGAGTATCGGGAGAATAACGGATGAGAGCGGAATGGGTTAAACAGGCAGATGGTCAGAACGAAGTCCAAGGTCAGGCAACAGATCAAGCATACAGAACTCAAGGCACAGGAAAGCACAAACCTCAGAAGCTGAATTTATGTCTGGCAGAGTTATGAGAGACACAGCTCAGTTAAGAAGCATGAAAATTACCTGTACTAGTGAACACCTGGAGACAGCCGATGCCTCACAGTCTCAGATTGGATAGTCGAGCTGTCAATCAACACACTGACAACTCAGCACACCCCTGTAGCAGATTAGATGACCAAGCTTTCAATCAAGGTACTGACAGCTTAAACACACCCCTATGCCAGATTGGACGGCCGAGCTGTCAGTAACTGAATCCCAGACACACTAAGGGATGGAACTGTGACAGTACCCCCTCTTTTTGGAGGGCCACCAGACCCCCAGGCTTCCCAGGAAATTTTAGATGGAAGGCCCTGACTAATTGATTGGCCTTTACATCTCGAGAAGGGACCCAGGATCTCTCCTCTGGTCCATATCCCCTTCAGTGGATGAGGTACTGGAGGGAATTATGGACCTCCGAGAATCTACAATCCTCTGAACTTCATACTCCAGACCACCGTCTACTGAAAGCGGAGGAGGCGGGGATGAGAGAGACAATGCAGAAAGGACATACTCCTTTAATAGGGATTTATAGAATACGTTAGGGATGCGAAGGGATGGAGGAAGCTTTAATCTAAATACCACAGGATCGACCACCTATAGGATCTCATACGGACCAATAAACTTTGGACACAACTTCACAGATCGCCCTTTAAGTTTAATGTTCTTAGACGACAACCGAACCTTATCCTCAATCTTAAAAACAGGACCCATCGACCCTCTTCTATTGGTCTTTTATTTTTGACAAATCTGGGCAGTCCCAATATTCTTTTGAACCTCCCTCCAGAAATCCCCAAGTCTCTGCACGGTGACCTCCACCCCAGGGCATTCAGAACTAATCCTAAAAAATTCACCAAAATGGGGATGAAAACCAAAATTACACAAGAATGGTGAGCTGTCAGTGTGATTTTACAGTATAGCCAGGGATGAATTAGCGGCTATTATACTATGTAGAAGTGTATGACCTTATATATATATATATATATATATATATATATATATAATTATTTGCTTTTTGTGTACATTTTTTTTACAATGTGATTTTTACATGACTTTTTACATAGAGATAACTGCTCTATGTAAAACTTCATGTTAAAATCGCATTGCATACAGATGGAAAACTGATGGAAAACTGATGGAAAACGCATGGTGCGATTTAAAATCGCATCAAAATCGCATGCCTTTTTACAACAAATGTACCGTTTTTTTCCTGCAGAAAACGGACCGATTTTTTTCCAGCCAGTGAGTATGAGCCCAAAGGGTTAATGTTTACTGCAGGGACCGCAGCTAATGCTGCAGCCTCACAGTAAACCCCCGAATGAATGAGCTCCTCTCCTGGCTGACAGGAGAGGAAGTGGAAAGCTTAATTGATTGCTTTCCACTTTCACTTCAGGTCAGCCAGGGACACCATCAGTGACGTCAGAGGGAACTGATTAACAAAAATAGGGGTTCCCTTCGAAAAAAAAATGGCGTGGGGTCCCCCCTATTTTTGTTAACCAGCCTGATGAAGCAGACTGCTGAGGCATGGTATTTAAGGCTGTTAAGGAGCCAATATCCATGGACCTTGCCAGCAGCATCGGACTGGAGTACCTTGGGCCCACCAGAGAAAAATTATTCTTGGGGCCCACCATCATACTTCCCAACCTTTGAAGAAGGGAAAGAGGTACAAAGGCTGTGGCACGCTGTGCCTGCTGCAGCAAATTTTAGGCCATGCCACGTTGCACCACAGACTGTCCAGGAGTTGGTGGATGCTTTAGTCCAGGTGTGGGAGGAGATCCCTCAGGAGACCATCCGTCGCGCTCATCAGGAGCATGCCCAGAAGTTGTAGGGAGGTCATACAGCATACCTCCCAACTTTTGAAGACAGGAAAGAGGGTCAAAGGCTGCGGCGCGCATAGCGCGCCGCCGCAAATTTTAGGCCACGCCCCGACCACACCCATTTCACAACTAATCACACCGATATCCTCGCCCCAACCGTACCCATTTAGCACTGCTGATCACACTGACTGGTAATGAGGGCACAGTGGCTGGCATTATGGGCACAGTGGTTGGTACTGAGGAAAAGAAAGAAAGAGCAGCGAGAGAGAAAGAAAGGAGAGAGAGAGAAAGAACAAACAGAGAAAGAAAGAGAGGAAAGAAAGAAAAGAGAGAGAGAAAGAAAGAACAGAGAGAAAAAAGAACAGAGAGCGAGAAAGAAAGAACAGAGAAAGAGAGCACAGAGAGAGAAAGAAAGAACAGAGAGCGAGAAAGACTAGAAAGAGAAAGAAAGACCAGAGAGAGAGCCAGAGGCGTAGCTAGGGTTTTGGTTTAGTGGGGGCGAAACTTCTGAGTGGGCCCCTAACCAGAGAACCTCAGCAAATGACCGCGCTGTTGCCAAAAATAATCTATATATAAAAAGACCAATATTGATATCACCGCCATATGGTCTGTGGTAAATAATACCAGTCCTACAGAACATATAATAGATTACAGCACAGGTATAGATAATGACTTACCGCTGATGTTCTTTCTAATGGAATTGTTCACTTTTCATGTCTTTTCCATCTGGCCCAGACCGACATGACGACTTCTCCAGCCAGGACTCGACTGCAGAGATTACAACAAAGACACATTTCACTTCTCATATTTTTAGCACTGTCATGGTCACCAATTGGACTATTCTCAACCTGCACAAACTCCTCATCCTGCTGATACCCCAATACTGAGCCGCTGCTGCCATATGTGTCCCTATTTCTGCACCTGATACCCCAATACTGAGCCGCTGCTGCCGTATGTGTCCCTATTACTGAACCTGATACCCCAATACTGAGCTGCTGCTGCCGTATGTGTCCCTATTACTGAACCTGATACCCCAATACTGAGCTGCTGCTGCCGTATGTGTCCCTATTACTGCACCTGCTGTGTGGTTCTGTGTGACCTCTAAATTCTAAAGCACCCATCTAGAATATAGTAATGCCGGGTGCAAGTGCCCTAGAAAACAGTGCCCATATTTTGTCCCCTAGACTGTAATAATGCAATAATGCCCTGTGTGCCCCTTGCACTTTTCTTTGATCTGGCAAAATTTTGTTTGAACCATCACTTCTGAGCATGTAGAAACTTGGGACGTGGAACCCATTTCCCTATCTGTGACATAAGGACCACTCAACTCTCTCACAAGCGTTTGCAAAAATGCCTTGCGTGACATTTTTTGGTGGGTTATCTCATTGAATATTATCCATGCATTTATACCCGCAAAGTCTAAGGCATTTTCAAATGCATGAACAGGCCATCTCCTTGTGCATGTTCGTGTGGTATATTTTCGTGCCATCTGATCCACTACATCTACTCCATATTTTGTTTCATTGTAAAACTTTACCGTTTCTGGAGTTTTTTTAGCGGAATCAGACGCAACAACAACATCTGGATGGACGGAACTCAAAATGACAACATTTTTGTTGGGCTTTCCTTGATATACTGTAAGTGTAAAATTGTCTTCATTTCTAAACACTTTAGTGTTGTACAATTCCTCTTTCATGGATTTTATTTCTTTAGGCACTTCTCGCCTTATCTTGTTCAGTGTTCCCACGATGGTTGTTCCTTTGCTTTTTAGCTGTTTAGCTAATTTTACTGAAGTAAAATAATTATCGGTTGTAACATTGCGACCTTTTTTCAAAAACGGGTCCAATAACTTCATTACCACATGGTCAGCTAAACGGTCCTCAGCACGGCGTGTGTCATCTTTGCCTAGATAAGGGAAGCCATTTGCCAGATATTTGCTCTCCTTATCAACAGCTAGCCAATATTTGTGGCCATATTTATCTGGTTTGGAAGGCATGTACTGCGTGAATGGACACCTAGTTTTGCTTGGGAAAAGTTGCTCATCCACCGTTATGTATGGCCAGGTTTGTAACACGCAATACAATTTTCAATAAACCTGTCCCACACAGTAGAAAATAGAGCAAACTTGTCCGTTTGCAGTCTCTCCGATCGAGTAGATTTCTCATCAAATCTGAGAAACCTCATAATTTCAACAAAGCGGTCCCTAGACATTGTCGCTTTGCAAAACGGTATTCCCCAGTCATTACACCAAATACTGCTAATCGAGTGACGGTTCGTGCCAGATATTCCACGAGCATAGAATATCGCAATGAATGCATCTAGCTCCTCATCAGATAGAGTAAACTGTAAATTATTGTTCCTGCATGCTTCTGCAAGCGTACAGTTCTTTATATGTGTCAATATATATGAATCAAAAAATAAACGCCATGCGCTCAAAGGACTATCGATAATGATATTTCTTCTGGCGTATCCTGTAGGGCCAGGTGCTTCTCGAAGAATATTTTGGCTGTCACGCCTACCAGGCAAGTGTTCTCCAATTTCAACAGGTATTCCATTGAATACCATCCGCTGAAACTAGTATTCCTTCAGATTCGCCTTCTCTGGTGTTTGTTGTTGCATTACCTTCGCCGCCATCGTTATCTGTTGTTCTTTCATTTCTGGGACGTTTTGCTGATTTTTTTCTGTCCACGACCAGGAGGATGGTCACGAGGCAACATAACTGCATGAGCCCGATCCCCAGTTGATGTGCTTGGAATATCTGGAAAAAAGTTGATGAATATTTAGAATTTTTGTTTTGTAAGGGTCCGTGCACACTGACTGGATTAGCGGCGGAATATCCGACCGGATATTCTCACCACAATCCGGCCCGTACCTGCCCGCTCAGGTACAGAGCGGAGTTTCATACCTGAACCTCCGCTCCGAACCCCGGGCTGGAGCCGCTGTCTGGGACGGAGCCGTGCTCGCGCGTAAGCAAGCGCTGCTCTGTCCCTGACAGAGGCTCCAGCCCGGGTTCGGAGCGGAGCTTCAGGCATGAGCGGGCAGGTACGGCCTGTATTGCGGCAAGAATATCCAGATGGCTATTCAGCCAGAATTCTGCTAGTGTGCACAGGCCCTAACTCAGTGTGTGGAAGAACAAATAAATACACATAACTACTTACCTTCTGGATTTGTTCCTTCTGAGTCTTCAGATTCACTTGATATGTTCTGAGGAATGAAATCTTCATCACTGTCAGAATCAAATACATGTTCCTGCAATTCGGATTCCGATTCATCCTCCGGTATGGATTGCAAAGTAGCCAGAATATCCTGAGGCTTTATCAAACGTCTTCTCTCCATATTCCTCACAAATTCCATAATTCTATATAGTTCCCTGCTGAAAAATAGAAATGAAATGAAAACTAAAAGAAATAATAACTGTTCTGCCAACTTCAAAAGTAGGTGGGCTGAATCAGTTGACAGACAGCTAAACTATTTCATAACAATTCATACCTGTATGAGTCTTCAGAGCTCGTATGTCTGCGTCTGTTCTCTTTGTCTCTTCAGCTGAACTGAAAGTAAAGTTACTATCCAGAATACTGTCTCCTGCTAGGACCTTAGAAAAACACCACTCTTCATTAGCATAAGATAAGAGCCTAGAGTAAGCAAGCTATTTTGTTCAGCATTACACAGTAATACAAGCAGGTAAAACACAAGGAAAATGTGAAAAGTTGACATGTAAATTGAACTACATCTATATGAACATCAGGGTAAATAAGACAGAGTGAAAAAATTATGCACAAAACTTTATAGCAACATTTAGTGACAAAAGGACCTCAAAATATAGTAGGGAGTCAAAATGACTCCCTTCAGTAGTTCTTGGTAAATTTTGAAAAAAACGCGCAAATTTTTCACCAAAATTATTTATTCTCACAAAATCTTTTTTCACATCATATTTGAGGAAAAGTCACCGAGTTTCAAGCCGGAATTCTGAAAAATGTAGTCACAGAAGAGAAATAAAAAACGAAAGGAGTCAAAATGACTCCATCAGTAGTTCTAGTGTTAATGAAATAAAAGAGACAACACAGTTTTCATTTCTTTTATTACTCTCTCATTCCTGCGACGCCATCGATCTCCTGTAAAAAAAGAAAAAAAAACGAACCAACAGTATACCACCTGTCCGACGTAGTCCAGAGTAACGAGTTTCCCACGACGATCCAGCTCTGCTACATCGGAATGTCAGGCAGGGCCTAACATCCCGACGCAGCACAGCTGATTACCTGCTTCCCCGGCGGTGACGTCATCGGACTGCTTTACGGCCGCGATTACCCGGCAGTCACTGCAGTTATCGCGAGAAACTGCATGTGACCGCCAGGGAGAAGATGATGGCGGCTATCAAGCAGTCCAGGACGTGACCGCCGGAGATCTTCTGCCAGGTAAGTGCCGCTGACTCCTGACAGACCCGACCTACGGACACTGACCGTGACGGGACAATTACGATTCCGGTATTCGATATGACAAAAATATCGGTACTCGGAATCGGAATTCCGATACAGCGAATATCGGCCGATACCCGATATTTGCAGTATCGGAATGCTCAACACTAATAATGAGCCTTCCACCACAAAGAAGGTATGGGGAGAGAAATAATCACATGCAAGTTATACTCGCGCTATGATAGGAGCATATTATCATTACTGATAAGCCCTTACCTTGATATAGGTAGAAATAGTAGGGAAGCAGAGGTGTAGATAATAATAGAAGTGCAGACCAAGTTCCAGGTAAGAATGCGCCTTATTCTAAGAATGCTTCAGGAAGCTAAAAAGAGAAGAAATATTTAAAAAGAATACATCTAAAAGAATGCTTCTAAAAAATACTTAAAACATATGCAAAGGTACAAAGACCCTAAAGCGGGTGTATATAAAAGTGATCCTGAGAGAGGATAAGAAACACACTAGCGGAGGAGTCACTAAAATAGACTGGGAGTGAAATAAATAGCTAACTCAATAGATCAATGGATAGCTGTTCCACCGCTGTATTTTGATGCTCACAGATGGGTAATAGCACAGGTTAGAAAGTGTGTATAATAAAGTGCTGATGTGCAAAAAAGGAAGAGGAGTATCATAAATGTGCTAATATATAGAATAAATTGCTGCTCTTATAAAGAAATATAAAGTGCAATAGTGCTAAGTGGGAGATTCAGCAGACAAAGTCCATGGGTGAGCTATATTAAGGCGACTCACACAGCCCTGCAGCCGAGAATAAGGAGAAGGACGGATGCTAAAAAGAATGCTTCAGGAAGCTAAAAAGCTTCCTGGGCACCACGTGACCATTTCGTGCCACGTGACCCGAAGTTACGAGCTCCACCGACGTCCATTGCGGCCTCCGCCGCATACTTACTTGCAGCATCCAGCGCTTGACATCCCGGCACACCAGGAGCACGCCACCGGCCGGGGCAGCTCTCTGGGTCCCACTCCTTGCTGCGAAGACCACCTGGATTCGACAACACCACGACTACCCCCATTTTTTATCAGATAAGTACTATTGACTGTTTCCACACTGCTCGCCTTAACAGGCAACACTATACCACTACGTGTTCTCACTGAAAAAACGCCAGAATGAATTGTAATTCCTCTGTCAGCAGCCATTATTGTAATGTCTCACTGAGTGAATCTATATACTACAGATTAACCCTTGTCCTCTCACAGTTATGCATTAGCCAGCATTGCATAACATACTGTACAGACATCCGTCCTTCTCCTTATTCTCGGCTGCAGGGCTGTGTGAGTCGCCTTAATATAGCTCACCCATGGACTTTGTCTGCTGAATCTCCCACTTAGCACTATTGCACTTTATATTTCTTTATAAGAGCAGCAATTTATTCTATATATTAGCACATTTATGATACTCCTCTTCCTTTTTTGCACATCAGCACTTTATTATACACACTTTCTAACCTGTGCTATTACCCATCTGTGAGCATCAAAATACAGCGGTGGAACAGCTATCCATTGATCTATTGAGTTAGCTATTTATTTCACTCCCAGTCTATTTTAGTGACTCCTCCGCTAGTGTGTTTCTTATCCTATCTCAGGATCACTTTTATATGCACCTGCTTTAGGGTCTTTGTACCTTTGCATATGTTTTAAGTATTTTTTAGAAGCATTCTTTTAGATGTATTCTTTTTAAATATTTCTTCTCTTTTTAGCTTCCTGAAGCATTCTTAGAATAAGGCGCATTCTTACCTGGAACTTGGTCTGCACTTCTATTATTATCTACACCTCTGCTTCCCTACTATTTCTACCTATATCAAGGTAAGGGTTTATCAGTAATGATAATATGCTCCTATCATAGCGCGAGTATAGCTTGCATGTGATTATTTTTTAAAACAATAGAAAATTATGATTTTCTTTCATTCGTCTTTCTGACACTCCAAATGTGGAGTAATGAAGATTATTACCCCTGCTAAATTGTCACGTACAATTATCTCTACCCAGACTGCGCCAGTTGCACCACTGGTAGGCAAATATTAGGTATTTTAAGTGGAAAATAGGAGAGATCTGAATCATGTACAGGTGCTTCTCACAAAATTAGAATACCATCAAAAAGTTAATTGATTTCAGTTCTTCAATACAAAAAGTGAAACTCATATTATATAGAGTCATTACAATCAGAGTGATCTATTTCACGTGTTTATTTCTGTTAATGTTGATGATTATGGCTTACAGCCAGTGAAAACTCAAAAGTCATTATCTCAGTCAATTAGAATAATTAACAAAAAACACCTGCAAAGGCTTCCTAAGTGTTTAAAAAGGTCACTGTTTCTGTAGGTTCCACAATCATGGGGAAGACTGCTGACCTGACAGATGTCAAGAAGCCAGTCACTGACACACTCCACAAGGAGGGGAAGCCACAAAAGGTCATTGTTAAAGAAGCTGACTGTTCACAGAATCCTGTATCCAAGCAGATTAATGGAAAGTGGAGTGGAAGGAAAAAGTGTGGTAGAAAAAGGTGCACAAGCAACCGGGATAACCGCAGCCTTGAAAGGATTGTTAAGAAAAGGCCATTTAAAAATTTGTTGGAGATTTGCAAGGAGTGGACGCTGCTGGAGTCATTGCTTCAAGAGCCGCCACACACAGACGTGTTCAGGACATGGGCTACAAGAGTCGCTTTCCTTGTGTGAAGCCACTCATGACTAGTGATGAGCGAATTTGTTCAGAAAACGATCGCCAAACATAAATTTAGCACAAATATGGCACATTCAGATTCGTGATCAGAAACACCAGCATAATATTATAAAATCAGATAAAATCAATGACATTTGGTAAAAAGTGCTGGAAAATATTTACATTGTCATAAAAGTATTTTCAGCACTTTAGCAATGATAATGGTGGTGTATCATCAGCGTTTGGCACGTGTTTGATGAGGGGAGGGGGTTTGCAGAGCTCAGAGCTGCACGTTCTTGTAAACAGTCATTTTTTTCCTAACTTTATGTGTGCACATTGCGGCTAGCCAATCAGGGCGCTGGAAACACCCACAATGTCCTAACACAACGGCTTGTGTCAGTGGCTGCTGAAATCACATGTATATAGTGGACATCTTGTTTTAGCACCATTTTGACACTGTAACAGCACAGAGAGGCTGCTCCTGATGCTGACACTGTTAACAGCAAGATTTTAGCTAGTTAGTTAGGCAGTTTTATATCAGTCAGATAGTGTTGCTAGCTAGCAGTGCCTACAAGTAGTATTCAACCCCTGCAGATTTAGCTGGTTGACACATGCGGAATTAACTTGGCATTGTGACATTTGTACTGTAGATCAGCCTGGAAGTGGGAAATGCACTGCAGCAAAAAAAAAAATTTTAATTTTTTTTATTTTTTTTTAAAAGCGTTAAAAGTTAATTCAGAGTGTCATTTATTATTCAACCCCTCAAACCACAAGAATTCTGTTTGGTCCCCCTAAAGTATTAAGAAGTAGTTCAGGCACCAAGAATAATGAGCTTCACATGTGTGGATTAATGATCTCTTTTGCCAGCCTTTTCTGACTATTTAAGACCCTCCCCAAACTTGTGAACAGCACTCATACATGGTCAACATGGGGAAGACAAAGGAGCATTCCAAGGCCATCAGAGACAAGATCGTGCAGGGTCACAAGGCTGACAAGGGGTACCAAACCCTTTCCAAGGAGTTGGGCCTACCTGTCTCCACTGTTGGGAGCATCATCCGTAAGTGGAAGGCTTATGGAACTACTGTTAGCCTTCCACGGCCTGGACCGCCTTTGAAAGTTTCCTCCCGTGCCGAGGCCAGGCTTGTCCGAAGAGTCAAGGCTAACCCAAGGACAACAAGGAAGGAGCTCCGGGAAGATCTCATGGCAGTGGGGACATTGGTTTCAGTCAATACCATAAGTAACGTACTCCACCGCAATGGTCTCCGTTCCAGACGAGCCCGTAAGGTACCTTTACTTTCAAAGCGTCATGTCAAGGCTCGTCTACAGTTTGCTCATGATCACTTGGAGGACTCTGAGACAGACTGGTTCAAGGTTCTATGGTCTGATGAGACCAAGATCGAGATCTTTGGTGCCAACCACACACGTGACGTTTGGAGACTGGATGGCACTGCATACGACCCCAAGAATACCATCCCTACAGTCAAGCATGGTGGTGGCAGCATCATGCTGTGGGGCTGTTTCTCAGCCAAGGGGCCTGGCCATCTGGTCCGCATCCATGGGAGGATGGATAGCACGGCCTACCTGGAGATTTTGGCCAAGAACCTCCGCTCCTCCATCAAGGATCTTAAGATGGGTCGTAATTTCATCTTCCAACAAGACAACGACCCAAAGCACACAGCCAAGAAAACCAAGGCCTGGTTCAAGAGGGAAAAAGTCAAGGTGTTGGAGTGGCCTAGTCAGTCTCCTGACCTTAACCCAATTGAAAACTTGTGGAAGGAGCTCAAGATTAAAGTCCACATGAGACACCCAAAGAACCTAGATAACTTGGAGAAGATCTGCATGGAGGAGTGGGCCAAGATAACTCCACAGACCTGTGCCGGCCTGATCAGGTCTTATAAAAGACGATTATTAGCTGTAATTGCAAACAAGGGTTATTCCACGAAATATTAAACATAGGGGTTGTATAATAATTGACCCACACTTTTATGTTTAAAATTTATTAAAATTCAACTGAGCAACATAACTTTTTGGTTTGTAAGATTTATGCTTCTGTTAATAAATCCTACTCTCGTTTGCAGTTTGAAGGCTCTAACTTATTTGCATCTTATCAAACCAGCTAAATCTGCAGGGGGTTGAATACTACTTGTAGGCACTACGGCTTGTGTCAGTGGCTGCTGAAATCACATGTCCCTCTCCATGTAAATAGTGGACATCTTGTTTTAGCACCATTTTGACACTGTAACAGCACAGAGAGGCTGCTCCTGATGCTGACACTGTTAACAGCAAGATTTTAACTAGTTAGTTAGGCAGTTTTATATCAGTCAGAGAGTGTAGCTAGCTAGTGTCCAGTGTGCCTGTAAAATTTACCTTCCAGCACTTTTTTTTTCCTTTTTGGACACTACTGAGGTACACAAAGAAAGCCTGCAGGGCACATGTTGTGCACTGCTTCTATTGTGCTCATGCATGAGTATAGCATTCTAATTAATATTTTTTCACTAGCTAAATGTGAAAAAGCCTGCTGTAGCCCACATTTTAGCTAGTTAGCTAGGTGGTTGTATATCAGTCAGATAGTGTATCTAGCTAGTGTCCAGTGTGGCTGTTAAATTTACCTTTCAGCATTTTTTTTCTCATTACTGAGGTCCACAGACAAAGTCAGCAGGGCACATGTCCTACAAGTGCACAGCTTCTACTGTGCTCCATGCACGATTATAGCATTCTAATTAATATTTTTTCACAAGCTCCCCTTCCCCTTTTTCCTCATAGATTGTAAGCTTGCGAGCAGGGCCCTCATTCCTCTTGGTATCTACTTTGATCTGTGTTTATTGTTATGCTGTAATGCCTATTGTCTGTACAAGTCCCCTCTATAATGTAAAGTGCTGCGGAATATGTTGGCGCTATAGAAATAAAATTATTATTATTATTATTATTAAATGTGAAACAGCCTGTTGTATCACACCTTGTCATTAAGTGCTGGGGTGATATAAAACTGTCTGCAGACCTAAGGCACATTAAAAAAGTTATAATTTTTCAGTTGCATGAAGTTAGACAACCCGCCGTATCACACTTTATTTGGTTGGGTTGAAATTAAGTTGCAGAGGCTTGATCCAAAGCCACAAAAAATTCTTCTGTTATTAACGTCATACAGTAGGGGACCTGACTTTAAAATAGTTTGTAGCATCTAGTGTGTTATAGAGGCGTGATCCAGAGGCCACAAAATTGTTCTGTTCCTAGTGTTATACAGTAGGGGACCTGAATTTCAATTTGTTTGGAGCATAACTTCTTTGTCATACAGGCCTCATCCACACTCAAACAATTATTTTTTCTGTGACTAACACGATACAGCACGCCATATTTCAACTTGGAATTTACTGTCGCTGAAATTCAGGTGTTTGCAGAGGTGGTGCAGAGTTTAAAATCTAATTTTTTGTTGCTAATACTGTGCTCCTACCACACTATCTGAGCAACATGACTGGGAAAAAGCGAGGCCGTGGTGGAAGGGAAGTTAGGCTTGGTGTTCAAGGTGTACGTGGGGTAGGTGGTAATGTTTGTGAAAGCACTTTTGAAGCAACGTCACCTCCTATGCAAAGACAACTGACAAATTATGTTACTGGACAGGCTACACCACTACCGTTCTTTGGCAGATGCACAGTGGTATGATGCCCAGAAAGAGCATGTGTTCGAGTCAATGGCAAGTGCAGCTTCAAGTGGCCTCTCCTCCTCTTCCTCCACCTCAACATCACACCCAGTACAGTCCACAGACGTGGCACCTAAATTCCCCTTGCTTCGCCCTGTGTTCCAACTATCCAACCATTCAACTCACTGTATGAAACCACGGATGGATTAGTCTGAAGAGCTGTTCACACATTCTATGCCATATTCATCACAAGTGTACCCAAAAGCTTCGCAGATTCAAGAGGAGGAAATCTGCACCAATGACCCCATTTTTTTTTTAGCTTGGATTCGGGGCAGAATGAAGACATTTTGCTCAAGGTTGGGAATTATGCTTTCATTCTCCTCAGGTTATCATCCTGAGATTAGTGGTCACATGGAGAGAATGAACCAGGAATTCAAACAATATTTAAGATGTTTTGTCTCTTCAAGTCAAGAGGACTGGGTGGATTTTCTTCCATTGGCTGAGTTTTCACTCAATAACTGCACCTCCACTGCTACCGTTTCCTTGCCTTTTTTTGTTGTGAGGGTTTCTGACTTTTTTTGGAGATTTTCCTGGTTTACATACTGCTGTTCCAGAGAAGTAAAGAAATTCTTCTCATTTAGATAAGGTATAGAAAGAGATTAAAAGAGGTCTTTTATACCTTGCAATTAGACCAAGAGAGCTGCCAACTGCAGACATAGGATGGCTCCTGTCTTTGGAGTGGAAAATTTTGTCTGGTTATCCCTTAAAAATCTCCATCTTAAAGTTACATCCAGAAAATTTGCTCTGAAATTTGTTGGACCAAATAAGATAATCAAGATCATTAATCTGGTGATGGTTAAGCTCCAACTCCCGATAGCATGGCTCCTTGTCTCGCTTCTAAAAAAGTTTGAAGGGACCCCAGGTCCTCAGGATTGTATTGAGGTAGAATTGGAAGAGAACAAAGAGTATGAGATAGAACGAGTGTTGATATCCAGATGTGTCAGACGGCGACTTCAGTTTCTTTTTAAATGGAAAGGTTTCGGTCCAGAGAATAACTCCTGGGTGGATATTAACCCCTTAGTGACGGAGCCAATTCGCAGCTTAATGACCGGGCCAATTTTTACAATTCTGACCACTGTCACTTTATGAGGTTATAACTCTGAAACTCTTTAATGGATCCCGCTGATTCTGAGATTGTTTTTTCGTGACATATTTTACTTCATGTTAGCAGTAAAATTTCATTGAGTTTATTTATGAAAAAAATGGAAATATGTATGGCAAACATTTTGAAAATTTTGCAATTTTCAAACTTTAAATTTTTATGCCCTTAAATCAGAGACATATGTCACAAATTTCTTAATAAATAACATTTCCCACATGTCTACTTTACATCAGCACAATTTTGGAAACAACATTTTTTTGTTAGGAAGTTATAAGGGTTAAAAGTTGACCAGCGATTTCTCATTTTTACAACAAAATTTACAAAACCATTTTTTTAGGGACCATATCATATTTCAAGTCATTTTGAGGGGTGTACATGTCAGAAAATACCCAAAAGTTACACCATTCTAAAGACTGGACCCCTCAAGGTGCTCAAAACCACATTCAAGAAGTTTATTAACCCTTTACGTGCTTCACAGGAACTGAAGAAATGTGAAAGGAAAAAATTAACATTTGACTTTTTTTGCAAAAATGTACTTCAGAACCAATTTTTTTTATTTTCACGAGTGTTAAAAGAGAAAATGAACCACAAAATTTGTTGTGCAATTTCTCCTGAATACACCGATACCCCATATGTGGGGGTAAACAACTTTTTGGGCGCACAGCAGAGCTCGGAAGGGAAGGAGCACGTTTGAGGATCACCTGAGCAATAAAATATGGTCAAAAACTGTGTATTTATTTCATTAAAAGGATTAATAATTAATGTGTGTGTGTTTTTTTTTCATTCCTTCAATAGGATTAATAATTGAGAGTTGTCTAATTGACAACTCTCAATTATTAACCTGGCTTAAAGTCACCTCTCAATAGCAAGGTGGCTTTAATCCATTATTAACCCATTCGCCACCGCTACAGGGCAATGGGAATAGACGGGCAAAGTGCCAGAAAGGGCGAATCTAATTATAGATTTGTCTTTTCTGGGGTGGCCGGGGACAGATGTTAGTAGCCATTGGGGGCACTAAATAAATGCACCCTCCCTGGGCTATTATTATCTGCCCCTACACGCTTGCTTTGTCTGTCTGGTTGAAAAAATAGCGCATTTTTTTCAAGAAATTTATACCTTTAATTAACCCCTACATGTCTGCAATTTTGCACACATACTGTTAGGGTTCGAGGTCCCGCTGCTGCACAAGGGGAGTCTCGAACCAGTCCCGCTGCGGTCCCCCATTCATCACCGGCCGCAGTGGAGCCTGCTCAGCTTAGACATCGGTCCCAGCGTCTCGCCCAGTCTAACAGTGTGCAGAAGGTTACTGCTGCCTTTCCAGGCTCTGCTATTGTGGCCAGTACTGGTTAGCGGCGAGCAGACGTCTTTAGGACAAAGTCCTTGTTTTCCCCTTCTGAGCATGCCCAGGGTGAGATCTCTCATTGGAGATCAGGGGTCACATGCTCAGGTACTGCAGCAGCTCCTATTGGTCCACCAGGAAGGTCCTGTGACTACTGGTGTTCTGGAACAGTTTCATAGGTCCTTGTTTCTGGCAGGTCCTGTAGCTGTTACTATAAAAGGGTGGCATGGCTGGGCCGCCATGCGCTAATATCAATCGTCATATGCTTTGCGCCAGTGTGGTCATGTGTGTGTGTGGTTAGGGCCCGGCTGAAATAAGCCCTTAGAATACCGACTTAATCGGTGAGGAGTTTGGTATGCTAGCTGGTCAGGGTCGGTGTCCTAGATGCCCTAGATTACTGGCATAACCGGTGAGGAGTTTGATTGCCGTATTCAGGGCCTGGCGTTCAGACGCCATAGATTGCGGGTGTCTCCCGCGAGGACATTAGCGCATGATCACGTTCTATGTTCGCTTAGCAGTCAACTGTGTACCTGGGGCCTGACAGGACACAGAAGTTTGTCTCAGCGGCTCTGTGACATAACAGGGTTCGCTTCCAACGCTAGACAGCGCCCTAGTGTGTTTATTTTGCGACTCAGTGGTGTTAAGTGAGTTTGCACACATCGCCATATAGTGCTGCGGCACTCCTTCTAGCGGCTCTGTGGAGTAACAGAGTTCGCACATATTGCCACAGCGCGTTACGGCGTTTATTTTGGTGACTCTGCGGGATAACAGAGTTCGCTTCTTGCGCCATTTTACTAGCAGCAGGCTCCGCCTGCACGGTGGTCCCCGGGCTGCGAACGCACCTCTCTACATCATATATTTGGTGCATTCCGCAGACCCTAACATAATATTAGCGCCAGGGTCTGGCTAGTAAAATGGCGGATGACCAGCGTCTACCGCAGTACATCCAGCAGCTGGAGGGTAGGTTGGCGGCTCTTGAGCGCACAACCTCAGCTGTGGATGTTACCGCAGTCGCTGTTCAGGCTGCTAGCGTGGCTGCAGAAAGTTTGTCCTCTGCCACCTCTGCCCCTACATTATCCCACCTCCCGCTTCCTGACAAGTTTGCCGGTGACAGCAAGCAATGTCGGGGATTCGTGAGTCAGTGCTCTATACAACTCGAGCTTCTGGCTGCACGTTTCCCCACGGATCGGGCACAAGTGGGTTTTGTACTGTCTCTACTCTCGGGCAGAGCGTTGGAGTGGGCAACGCCGCTGTGGGAGCGCGACGATCGTGTGGTGCGGAGTGCTCCTCGTTTCCTGGAGGCTCTTAAAAAGGTCTTTTTAGGACCTCAGGTCACCCACGATACGGCGCTACAACTGCTGGCATTGGCACAGGGTTCGTCTTTGGTCAGTCAGTTTTCCGTCCAGTTTCGGACTCTGGCCTCAGAGCTAGACTGGTCGGATAAAGTTCTCATTCCAGTCTACTGGCGAGGACTGGCTGACCATGTTAAAGACGCTTTGGCTACCAGGGAGATTCCCGCCACACTGGAGAAGCTTATCTCCATATCTACCCGCATCGACCTCCGTTTTCACGAGCGGAGGTTGGAGCGGGCCCAGTGTAGGCAGAGGATTCGGTTGGCTCCCACCTTTGCCAAACCTCTCGAATCCCCCAACAGTGTCGCCAGCAAAGCACCCCCACACCATCACACCACCTCCTCCATGCTTCACGGTGGGAACCAGGCATGTAGACTCCATCCATTCACCTTTTCTGCGTGCAAAGCAGTAATCAAAGCAAAAGGTGGCTACTTTGAAGAACCTAGAATATAAGACATATTTTCAGTTGTTTCACACTTTTTTGTAAAGTGTAATGTATAATTCCACATGTGTTAATTCATAGTTTTGATGCCTTCAGTGTGATTCTACAATTTTCATAGTCATAAAAATACGGAAAAATCATTGAATTAGAAGGTGTGTCCAAACTTTTGTTCTGTACTGTATATGTATTCTATGTGTATATATCTATTCTTTCTTTTGTGATTTAAAAACTATTCTTTTGGATCCATTATATGTCGGTTTTGCAAGCCTGCGAGAAAATCTTGCAAGTCGGATGTAAATTGGATGTTACAAGTACGGTCAGATGGGACTAAATCGCATCATTCCCGGAAAATGCCGCATCAATAGTAAAAAGATCTAATGTTAAAAATAAAAAAAATAAAAAAAAAATCATGATATTTCATCTTGCGGCGGCCCCCGCAGCCTTCCTGGTCCTCGCAATGCTCCCGGCAACTCCCGTTCCCAGTGATACCTAGCGACAATGACCCTAGATGACGTAGCATCACGCGAGACCGCTACGTCACCTGGGGTCATTGTCGCAAGGCATCCCTGGGAACGGGAGTTGCCAGGAGCATCGCTGAGAGGCGGGAAAGCTGCAGGGGCTGCCGGAAGGTGAGAATATCACGATTTTTTATTTTAATTATTGTTTTAACATGGATATGGTACCCAGGGCCTGGAGAAGAGTCTCCTCTACTTCAGACCTTGGGTACCATCCGCAGATGAACCGCTCACTTTGCGCATAGTGGGCATAGCCACATGCGGAAAGTAAGCGGTCCAATGCATTCCTATGGCGGCGGAATCGTCGCGATTCCGGAAAAAAGTATGAGCATGCTGCGTATTTTTCTGCGATGCGCTTTTTTTCGCAGAAAAAAACACAGCATGTGCACAAAAATTGCGGAATGCATTCCAATAATTGGATGTTTAATGCATGAGTTTTTTTAGTGTTTTTGCAACAGAAAACCGCCGCAAAAACGCTAAAAAAATGTGAAAAATCCTGAACGTGTGCACATAGCCTAACTCTAATTCTAACTCCAACCCTAATTCTAACCATAACCCTAATTCTAACCCTAATTCCAACCCTAACCTAATTCTAACCCTAATCCTAATTGAAAAATGAAAATAAATACAGTACAGACCAAACGTTTGGACACACCTTCTCATTTAATGATTTTTCTGTATTTTCATGACTATGAAAATTGTACATTCACACTGAAGGCATCAAAACTATGAAGTAACACGTAGAATTATATACTTAACAAAAAAGTGTGAAACAACTGAAAATATGTCTTATATTCTAGGTTCTTCAAAGCAGCCACCTTTTGCTTTGATGACTGCTTTGCTCACTCTTGGCATTCTCTTGATGAGCTTCAAGATGTAGTCACTGGAAATGATCTTCCAACAATCTTGAAGGAGTTCCCAGAGATGCTTAGCACTTGTTGGGCCTTTTATCTTTACTCTGCGGTCCAACTCACCCAAACTATCTCGATTGGGTTCAGGTCTGGTGACTGTGGAGGCCAGGTCATCTGGCGTAGCACCCCATCACTCTCCTTCTTGGTCAAATAGCCCTTACACAGCCTGGAGGTGTGTTTGGGGTCATTGTCCTGTTGAAAAATAAATGATGGTCCAACTAAACGCAAACCGGATGGAATAGCACGCTGCTGCAAGATGCTGTGGTAGCCATGCTGGTTTACTATGCCTTCAATTTTGAATAAATCCCCAACAGTGTCACCAGCAAAGCACCCCCACACCATCACACCTCCTCCTCCATGCTTCACAGTAAAAACCGACCCAAATCATGTTCTCTGGGGTCTCTGCTACCCCCGGCAGCGGAGAACCTGGAGAAAATCCGACTCTGGGGGGCGCTATACACTTTTTCCACTGCACCGTTAAGTACCCTTAACTACCGGTGTTAAAAGGTGTTTCGGCGGTCATTAAGGGGTTAAAGACCTACTTACCGATCTAGTTGGGAAGATCTATCTGCGGTGTTAGCTGTTGGGGATCTTGGTGGATCTAGTGGCCCTCCTTGAAGAGGGGTAGTGTCATGCTTATGCAATTGAACCCTTGATCCTGTGTTCTGTGGTTGATTTATTTCCGCTGAGCCACAACAGATACACCTTTTCTTTGGGTGTTTTAGTTTTGTTATCTTTGTTTCTATTGGTTTCTATTGTTCTATAACCTTTCAGGTGCAGCTTTAAATACTTTCCCTTACAAGTATTTCCTGTTGGCGATAGACTTTGTTGGATTCATTAATTTTGCTGTAGTTTGTGTTGGTAGCAGTAGTTTTTTGTGGGTCAGAGAAGTGCTTTTCCTAATCTGAACAGGGACTTGTTAGTTTCAGGTATTTGTGTTCCTGGTTTGTACATTACCCATGTAAATGCTCTTTGGCAGTCATAACATAAGTAAGTCATGTTTTATTTTAACTAAATACAATTTTGAGAAATCCAGGTGCCAGGGCACCAGACATCATCCTTTGGTAACTTTATTGGTACAGAAAAATCACAACATTTCGGCTGCTGAGGGCATATGTCAAGTCATAAAAAAAGAGAGATATGCATTTCTGTATTGCTACAACCTTGAGGATGTTGGCACCAAGTGTAAACGAACAACAGAGTGGTGCATGGGACTCATATATTGCAAGTATAAATACAATTTTGCTTTTACTTGTCCATGAAACTACTTTGGGTACCAATCTAGGTGGTGTCCTTAAGAGGATATTGACTCTTGTAAAATTGCATATGAAAAGTCATTAAATGATATGCCATAAATATCCAATAGATGCAGGTCACAAAACAGAACAGGACAATAAGTCATACAGATGTATTCCGATTGACTCAAAACTAAGACATTTATTAGAAATATCACAAATAGCAAAAAAAATTCATATAAAAGTTACATCTCATTAGGTTTCTCAATTCTTAAAGACTGAGGCCTAAACCCTACTTCTCCCACATTCTAATTTACAAAGTTAACACTTCTTCAATAAGTCGAGGGCAGAGCATTGGGTTCATACCTTCAAGAACTTCAGAGCTTAAAATTTAAAAGAGGTTCATTCTTTTGTAGCTAAGAAATATAATTATTCAAGCAATTATCATTTCTAACCAGATCTAACTCGTATTTTCTCCCTAATGTTCATTTCTGGCTTCAGAATAATTGTATAGCATTTCGGAATAAAGATACAGACCAGGAGACCCAAACTTGATGTCAAGATAGCAAACATCTCAACGGCCACCAAGTATTTGCCTTTGGTCCTAAGGTACACTGGTATAAAGGTGATCCAGACAACACAGAAGACCAACATGCTAAAAGTTATATGATGAGCCTCATTATATCGGTTAGGCAGCTTCCTTACACAGAAGGCCAGTATAAAACTGAAGAATGCCAAAAGACCAATGTATCCGAGAGCCATGTTGAACGCCAAGGTTGATCCTTCATTACACTGTAATATTATCTTACCTAATTCGTATGTGTGTCTGACTCTGGAAAAGGTGGCCATACACTCAACCAAATAGCACAGATTGTAACTTGGTTTAGACAGCAGAGCAATATGATGACTTTAGGGAATAGAAACTTTGGCCACAATTTGTTTTCAGGCTTGGTGGATTTGAAGACCACTAAAATTGCAATATTCTTGGCCAGAGTTGAGGAAACAGATACAGTGAAGACAATACAAAAAGTCACTTGTCTTGAGATGCAGCTCAGAGTTGTTGGTTGGCCAATGAACATCAGAGTGCACAGAAAGGAGATCATCAGTGATAAGAGCAGAATGTAGCTCAGGTCTCGGTTACTGGCTTTGACTATGGGGGTTTCCCTATATGCTTTAAATATTCTTAGAACTACTACTGTGATAATAAAGCAAATCGCAGAAGATGTTGTCAGTGTTACTCCTAAAGGATCCGGGAATGATAGAAAAATTAAAATTTTTGGAATGCATTCATTTCTCTTTATATTGGGCCATTTATCTTCAGGGCAGATAATACATTTATCCATATCTAAGAAGCAAAAAAAAGAATTTTTTGAGATGCCGACAATTCCCATTTTAGAAATGTTTTATGCAAAAAATTATTTAGAACATTTTTTAATATTATGAGTTTTACTGTACACAGGGGGAGCGGAACTGGGCAAAACACATGTCGGGGTGGAGAGACGTGGTGCTAATTCACCCCAACATTACAATCTGATATTCAGTGGCAGGTTAATGTTAGATCTTAGCTAACACAAAAGGATTACAGTATAACATATGTGGATAATACCTATTTGGTTTGACTCAAGTATTTATAGGTTACAATTAGAGATGAGTGAATATTTCAATATTCGCTTTGGATTATGATCTCCGATTTTGCAATATTCACCAAATTATTCATTGAATATTCTCAGAACACAGCCGAACACCATTGGAGTCAATGGGAGGCAAAAACAAACGCATACACAACACCTTCAAATTGGACCAAAAGCTGCCAAAACACATCAAATGAGGGACAGACACCAGGAAAGTGGCCTCAATTGACCCACAGTACAAATTTTAGAATGGTACGGCTGCAATCAGCCATGCATGAGGTAGCAGGGTCTGGGCCAGCATTTACATCTTTGAATTGAAGTTCGAGTTAAGACAAGGTGGGTGAGGCATCGGTGTAGGCCTGCTGTGCTGGGAGCCCTGATACCACATGCAACAGCTCAACCTGCTTTTATGTTCAGCAACACTCAGGTAGCACAAATATCAGTTTTATAGGCTACTATTGTCAGAAAAATGTAAGAATAGTAACATGGGTAGTTGACTGAAAGTAAGTGGAGTCCTGATGATCTTGTAGGCCTACTGCTACAGGCAACACACATGAAGGAGACCCAACCAGGAGTCTACACATTTACAAAATTAATGGCAGACATCAACAAAGTGGCATCAATTTTACTAGAGTAGAACTAGTATAATGGGAACCGACAAGTCTTCCACTACTGCCAACCTAGCAGATGTAAACTGTAATGAGCAAGGTGGTGGAACCATTGTGCTGTAGCCCTCAGAAAGCCTGGAGGGGCGTAACTAGGTGGCCTAACAAATCCGACCTCAGATAAGCAGCAGCAGGTGAAACCGCAACTCAAATAGGATGAAGGAGGTGGCACCAGGTGCTACTCCAGGGCTGACCTACAGAGGATTGCAGCTGAACCCCTAGAGTCTGGTACGGCTTGACTATTACGAAGCGAAGGAAGGACGCAGAATGCAGACAGGCACTGTAGGGACACTGGAACCACAGAAAAACAGAAAAGCACTGGCAGGTGTGGACTGGAGCAGCTGTTAGACAGATGATCACTGGCAGGTGCGAGCTGGACCGGCAGTTAGACAGACGAGCACTGACAGGTAGGGGTTGGACCTGCTTAGTAACAGGAGAGCACTGGTGAGGTGAGGACTTGACCGGTGTTAGATGGGCACTGGCAGGTGCAAGATGGACCAGATGTTTAACAGATGGGCACTGGCAAGTGTGGGTTGGACTTGGTTTTAGAGAGAGGAGCACTGGCAAGTGCAGACTGGACCAGGTATTTGACAGATTGGCAATAGTAAAACTAGTATAATGGGACCGATACCTCTTCCACTACAGCCAAGCCAGCAGATGGATACCCAATCAGGATTATCCACATTTACCAAAATTAGCATCAGATACCACCAAAGCAGCATCAATTTCAGTAGAGTACAACTAGTATAATGGGAACCAATACCTCTTCCACTACATCCAATCCTGCAGATGTAGACCCAATCAGGAGACTTCACATTTTTAAAAAATAGGGGAAGACACCAGGAAGGTGGCATCAATTGACACAGAGTACAAGTAGTATAATTATTATTTATTATTCTAGTGCAATTTATTCCATGATGCTTTACATGTGAAAATGGGTCACCAACTGGTACAAGAGGAGAGAGGACCCTTCCCATGAGGGCACACAATCTACAATGGATGGGTGAAGGATACAGTAGGTAAGGGTACAGCTAGTCATGCAGCGGTATGGTGGAGCGAGGGTTACTCAAGGTTGTACGCTTGTTGGAATAAGTGGGTCTTCAGATTCCTTTTTTAAGGTTTCCACGGTAGGTTAGTAGGTCGTTTCTGACTTTAGTCAGGGCAGTTTCAGTGGAATGGTGCATTTGGAAGGCAGATTGTAATTGGTCAAAGAAGGAGCAAGAGGAGAGGTGGGAGGACAGTTCAAAATAGATGTGTTGTTCCAGTTGTTTGGAGGCATAGGGGAGAAGTGAGATGGGGTGATAGCTAGACACAGAGGATGGATTAAGGAAGGGATTTTTGAGGATAGGTGTGGTCGAGGTACGTTTTAATCATGAGGGGAATACGCCAGGCTTTAGTGAAAGGTTGAAGAGGGGGTTAGGCTTGGGATAAAGACTGTGGTAAGGTTTAGAATGAGGTGGGACGGTATTGGGTCAAGTTCACAGGTGGGGAGATGTGGTTTGGAGAGTAAATATGATCTTCCGTGATGGCAGAGAAGCTGGTTTTGGAGGAGAGTTGAGTAGTTGTGAGAAGGACTGTTAGGACTTTAAGCAAAATCTTTGCCTTATGTTGTAAATCTTCTGCTTGAAGAAATTGGCAAAGTTTTCAGCTGAGATGAGAAGAGAGGGAGGGGGAGTTGGTGGATGGAGGAGAGAATTGAAAGTACTGAATAGATGTTTAGGGTTGTGAGACAGGTATGATATGAGAGATGAGAAGTAGGTTTGTTTTGCTGCAGTGAGAAACTGCAGAGCATTTTGACAACTTCTGTTATTGCAGGGGTCTCAAACTGCATTCCTCGAGGGCCGCAAACCGTGACTGTTTTCAAGATTTCCTTAGCATTGCACTAGGTGCTGGAATCATTATCTGTGCAGGTGATTAAATTATCACCTCTGCAATACAAGGAAATCCCGAAAACATGATCTGTTTGTGGCCCTTGAGGAATGCAGTTTGAGACCTTTGTGTTATTGGATGGGCTACTCCACTCCATTTCTATGAGAGCTGCACAGTGGTACGCACTGTATATGAGGGCCAGAAAGAACATGTGCTCCAGTAGATGGCTAACGCTGCATCAAGTGGACTTTGCTACTCTTCTTGCAGCTTAACGTCACACACCAGCAAAGTCCTCAGAGGTGGCTCCCCAACTACCCTTGTTTTCCCCGTGTCACAACTCTCCAAATGCCCAACTGACTGTAGGGAACCACAGATGGCTGAGTCTGCAGACATGTTCACACGTTCTCTGTCATGGGCATCAGAAGTGTGCTCTAAAGATTCAAAGTCAAGAGGAGGAAATCATCTTCACCGATGCCCAAAATTTCTTTCAGTTTGATCCAGTGCCATAAGCAGTTGGGTCTGAGCAGACTCCAAACCCTCATCACCAGATGTTAACCCCTGGGAGTGCAGGGGATCTTGATGAGTCTCAGATACTTGAGGCACGTGCACTGTACTGTACTGTCAATACAGGAAGAGGAGGAGGATGACTCAGGGTAAGGAGTGGGAGAACAGAGAGGATGATGAGGTAATAAAATCCCACTTGGTGGAAACCCAGAGGCATGCAGTTGAGTAGCTCAGCAAAGAAGGTGGAGAAGGAAGAAGACGAGGAGGTTACATTGTGGTTTACCACATAGACACAGAGTTATGCAACCAAGGGAAGCACTGCATCCTCAGCCTCAACTCTGTCAGTTGCCAGCAGTGTTCTCAGGTCTGCAGTTGCCTTGCCTGGGTCTTTTTTCAGACCGCAGAAAATGATACAACTCACGTTATCTGACAACTTTGTTAAAAACAACAGAGTAGAGTTAAAAAATCCAATACCTTGACTACTACATGCATGAACTGGCACATGCGCGATTAACATGCGTTAATCTGTGAATCTCACTGTGCTAAAATGCAGACTAGTGGGGCTTGCCAACCACCATCCAACCATCAACCCCATCTTCTGCTTCTGCCTCCTCCCTCACCATGACAAGTGTTCTTGCACATTTCTCCAGTCGCAGAATCTCCACTTTTTTTTCCCTCTACAGTCGGAGTGAGAGCCAGTCAGTTGCTACGGAAGAGGACATGCTTGCTGTTTTTGACTGATCTCAGATAATGGGCAAACCCCATCTTTCTCAATCCACAGTAACATCTCCGCCTATCTCTCTCTCACAGTTCAGCAGCTTGTTGTGTTCACCCTACTCTACCCTATCTCAGCACAGCAGCAAGCCCTCCATCCCACAAATATGGTTACATAACAGAATGCTTTGGCATGTGTAGGAGGAAACAAAGAGCTTGAACTTCACCATCTCCAAACCCTCATCACTAGATGTTAACCCCTGGGGGTGCATGCGATCTTGATGAGACTCAGATACTTGAGGCGCACGCGGACTGTACTGTGCTGTCAAGGTAGGAAGAGGAGGAGGATGACTCTCAGGTAAGAAGTGGGAGAGCAGAGAGGATGATGATGAGGTAATAAAATCCCACTTGGTGGAAACCCAGAGGCATGCAGCTGAGTAGCTCAGCAAAGGAGGTAGAGAAGGAAGAAGATGAGGATGTTACATTGCGGTTTACCACATAGACAAAGAGTTATGCAACAAAGACAAGCACTGCATCCTCAGCCCCAACTCTGTCAGTTGCCAGCAGTGTTCTCAGGTCTGCAGTTGCCTTACCTGGGTCTTTTTTCAGCCCGCAGAAAATGCTATGGAAATGCTGCCTATTCGTCTGGTGGATACAGATGGTTTCTGAAAGCAGATGACCGTCGCAGTCCCCCAGTACCAGTTGCCCAGTCACCATTACTTCTCTAAGAAACCTGTGCCTGTGCTACACCAGCATGTTGCAGACAACATCACCGTTCCTTGAAAAAATCTAGGTCTGATAGGGTGCTGTTGTGAATGGGTTTGAGATGAGTTCTGAGCAGAGACTCCTCTGGTGGTTACAAGCGGTACTGGTCTGTTCAGTGAAGATTGTGAGGACTGGGAATCAGGTGTTACTGACTGGTCTTATATAAGGGAGTCACCTTCCCATCAGGGTTGCCGGTGATCAATTGTTCTGGTCTGAATCCTTCATTCCTGTTTCCCTTGTAGCCTGCTGTGTCGTGTCTGCATCTTCTGCTAACAGATAAGACATTTTCTTCTTTTGTTTTTGTGCTATATTTTTGCATTTGTCCTGCACTTCTGTGGGGGCCTTCTGGGTCCCCTCCGGGGGCTTTTGCCCTCTCAGTTTAGTTCAGCCACTGATGTTTGTACTTTTGCTTTTTCCAGTTTTTTCAGTGGCTGCTGTTTTGATTTTGTTACACCAGAGAACTAATTTAGGTGGTAGAGGTCGTGTGATCTCAGGTGATTTTGAAATTAGTAGAGTTGGTGCTTTTCAGGGTTTTCTGGGATTGCAGTAAGTACCCTTCCTATCCTTTTCTATTTAGTTAGTTTGGGCCCCAGCGTTTGCTCATACTATTTTCTTTCTGTGTCAGTATTTCTTCTTGTCTAACCGCCATTACTTGTTTGGGGGCTTTCTATTATCTTTGGGGTTCTGCTCCGGGGCAGATAGCTTTCCTATTTCTATCTTTAGGTGTAGTTAGTTTCTCAGGCTGTGACGAGGCGTCTAGGACAACGTAGGAACGCTCCACGGCTGCCTCTAGTTGTGGTGGTTAGTCAGGGTACTGCAATCTCATAGATTCCAACTGCTCTGGTGTATTGCCTTTTTTACCTGCACTCCTCAGCTACCGAAACATAACAGTATCACCGGCCAAAAAATTGAAAATTGTATGGTACTCACAGAAGGGAAAAAAATATTTTGAAAGAAAAAAGGTTGTCAGAGTTGTCAGAGATATTTTTCTGTTTGTTGCATTTTTTTCCCTCTGTATCTCTGGGTGCTGGGGAGGATCTTTTCTCTCAATGGAGTTTGTACGGTTGTCTGGCCGTGTGGATCAGCTTGCCACTGAGGTTCAGAGTATTGCTGCATATCTTGCTAGGTTGCCTGTTGTGGAACCTAGGATCCCATGCCAGATTTGTTTTTGGGGGATCGAGCTAAGTTTCAGAATTTCAAAAATAATTGTAAATTGTTTTTTGCCTTAAAATCTAAGTCCTCAGGGGAACGCAGCGCAGCAGGTTCAAATTATCATCTCTCTCCTGCGCGGCGATCCTCAGGATTGGGCTTTTTTCCCTGACACCTGGGGATCCTGTTTTGAGTGTGTTGATGCATTTTTTCAGGCTTTGGGGTTATTGTACGATGAGCCTAATGTCACTGATCAAGCTGAAAAAGCCTTGTTGGCATTAAATCAGGGGCCTTATGACGCTGAGTTATACTGTCAGAGATTCCGTAGGTGGGCAGTCCTGACCAAATGGAATGACGATGCTTTGGCAGCCCTTTTCGGAAGGGTCTGTCAGATAATGTAAAGGATGTTATGGTGGGATTCCCTGTCCCCTCTGGTCTCAATGATTCTATGTCATTAGCGATTCAAATTGACAGACGTTTGCGTGAGCGGAGAAGTATGCGTGGAATGGTGTTGCCTTGTGAACCAGCTTCTGAACCCATGCAGTGTGATAGAGTGGTGTCTGGGGCACAGCGTCATGACTTTCGAAAGCGCAATGGGTTATGTTTCTACTGTGGTGATGCCTCTCATGCTATTTCAGTCTGCCCTAAGCGGGGAAGACGTTTTGCACGCTCAGTTGTCTTGGGTAGTGTTCAGACTAAGTTTTTATTGACTGTCACTCTGATATGCTCTCTGTCCTCATTTTCTGCTCAGGCTTTCGTTGATTCTGGAGCAGCTATTAACCTGATGGATTATGATTTTGCTAAACGTTGTGGGTTTCCCTTGATACCCCTACAGAATTCTATTCCCCTACTGGGGATCGATTCTACCCCTTTGGCTGAGAATAAACCCCAGTTTTCTACTCAGGTGATAATGAGGGTTGAACCTGATCACCAGGAGTGCTGCAAATTTTTGGTTCTGTATAATCTGCATGACATTATCGTGCTGGGTTTCCCTTGGTTACAGTCTCATAATCCTGTTTTGGATTGGAAATCTGTGTCTGTAACCAGTTGGGGCTGCCAATGTGTTAATACCAACACTCCTGTTTTTTCTGCCTCCCCCAGGCTCAGGATGTTCCTGACTTTTTGATTGATTTTTCTGATGTGTTTAGCGAAAGTAAATCTGCATCCTTGCCTCCCCATAGGAGCTATGACTGCGCTATTGAATAGTGCCGGGTAGTAAATTCCCTAAAGGTCGCCTTTTTAACTTGTCTGTACCTGAACATGCGGTCTTATATCAAGGAATCATTGGAGAAGGGTCATATCAGACCATCCTCTTCACCTTAGGTGCCGGTTTTTTTCTTTGTGGCCAAAAAAGATGGTTCATTAAGGCCGTGTATTGATTATGTCTCTTGAACAATATTACTGTGAAATATCAATACCGTTACCCTTGATTTCTGACCTGTTTTCCAGGGTGAAAAACGCTACTTGGTTTACCAAGCTTGACCTCAGGGGGGCGTATAACCTTATTGCATTAAGCACGGGGATGAATGGAAGACGGCATTCAATACCCTGAAGGGCATTTTGAGTACCTAGTGATGCCCTTTGGGCTCACTAATGCTCCTTCCGTCTTCCAGTCCTTCAAGAATGACATTTTCAGGGATTTGTGGACAAATTTCTGATTGTTTATTTGGATGATATCTTGATTTTTTCTAATGACTGGGACTCTCATGTGAAACATGTTCGAACTGTGTTCCAGATTTTGAGAGAGAATGCTCTGTATGTGAAGGGATCAAAGTGTCTTTTTGGCGTACAGAGGATCTCATTTCTGGGATTCATTTTGTCCCCATCTGTTATTGAAATGGACCCGGTCAAGGTTCAGGCCATCTGTGATTGGGTCCAACCTACTTCATTAAAGGCTCTTCAGAGATTTTTGGGTTTTGCCAATTTTTATCGTAAATTTATTGGTAATTTCTCGGTTATTGTTAAACCATTAAACTGATTTGACCAGAAAGGGTTCTGATGTGGTGAATTGGCCTCCTGAGGCAGTCTCTGCGTTAGGAACTTAAGCGAGATACACTTCTTTTCCCTTTTTTAGGCACCCTGATGTTTCTCTGCCATTTCGGGGGAGGTTATACCCTAAAATTTGGGGCAGGTCCCTTTTTTGCCCCAAAAAGACCCAAGACCTCAAAAAGAACCCTTGTCCCTTTTTCTCTCAAAAAATTTCTCCTAGGGACGTATTTTGACTGGGTAATCGGGATTATTGGGGCCCGAAGTGGGGTTTTTAAAAGTGGAGAAATTGGGTGGGGGAGCCAAAAATCAGGTGGTGGTCCTAAGGACCATAAGAATCTGGTTATCTGGAATCTGCCAAACGACTCAAACCCAGACAGGGCCCGGTGGGCCTTTTTTCACAGTTTTAATTTTGTGGTTTCCCTTTTTCCCGGCAAAAGAATGTTAAGGGGGATGCCCCCTCGGGGTTTCCTTGCGGACTCTCCCCAGTTATTGATCTTCTTTATTTTGAAAGAGGGTTATTCTTTCCGCCATCCGCCCATTTGAACTTGCTCTGGAGGGTTGTCAGGAGGATAGGCCGAGCGCTGCCCTGTTGGAAAAATTTTTTGTCCCGGACCCAAAGGAAAAAAGTGTGATGTTGAGATTCTTTTCCGAATTGGCTGGGGGCCCCCCCCCGGGGGAATTTTTTTGGACCAGGACTTTGGTTATCGGGCCCTTTTGGGGGCCTACCTTGTCCGCGATGTCAGGGGTTTGTGCAGTCCTGCGGGACTTGCTCTCCTCAAGCCTTGCTCTCGCTTAGTGGTTTGTTGAGCCCTTGCCCGTCCCCAAGAGACCCTTGACCCCTATCTCTATGGGTTTCATTTTCCCACCTTTGTTTCCAGAAATGACCACCAAACGGGAATTTGTGATTGGTTTTCCAAAAGTACATTTGTGCCATTACCCATTTTTCCCTTTTCCTTGAAAGGTGCCCTTTTTCCCTTTAGCACGTGGTTTGTTACACGGCATTCCTGAGAACATTTTGTCTGACAGAGGAGTCCCGTTTTTTTCCAGTTTTGGAGGCTTTTTTGTTTTAAACTGGGGG
>JARQOD010000008.1:22385217-22402529 GCA_033576555.1 Oophaga sylvatica | reverse complement strand
CATGTTCCCGCCCTGATTCTTCTTTTGCTTCTTAAGCAGCCACAGCTGAGCAATCAGTGCTTCAGAATCTAGCTGCAGTGCACCTGGGGGACCTGACTCCTAAAGCCTTGGACCTTGTACTCCAGCTTTTCCCTACTGGGGAACTTGAAGCACTTGTGGACTCTGAACCCTGCTCTTTGAAGACCCACGTTGCATGGACTTACGGTAACAGAGAGAAGATCCTGAACCTGTTGTGGAGAGTGATTGCTGAGCTTAGATTACTCTGGCCTGCTGTGTCTCCTGCTTCTGTGCCTGCAAACTGTGTGACTTTTTTTGCCAACTTGTATGAAGTAATAAAAAGACTTTCTATATCAAACCTGGTGTCTGTATTTTCATCGCACCCAAGCACAAGACGCTATATGAAATGTATACATACTTACACAGGGTCAAACAAATACAGCAAATATGACATTACAGTATAAAACACATATGACATACAGGTATTTAATTTATGTACAGGAAAGTGTCCAGGCAGTGAAACAGAAGAAGAGGAGGGTGCATTGAGGGGACCGGCCCCCTCCTTACATAAGAAAGATATCAGAAAAGTCATTCACGTCAATTGACGTTGTGTGAGACTACAATAGGTCAATCGTGATGATAGAAACTATTGGATGGCTTAGCATTCATTATCATAAAGTGAGGAGAAAACTTGGAAATGTTTTTATTACTAGGTATGCAAGATTGGAATGATGGCTTGTCAGAAAGTTATTGGAGGGGAAAACAACAATGTGCCACTTAACGGGCCTAAGTACCAGTTTCATTTAAAGTGACCCCCTCCCCCTCGATGATCAGCTGTTTTTTTCTCCGGTGGTGGCTGAGTGTAAAAATGTACCGAGCGGAATAGCGAAGCTCTGTACATTGTTTAGTGCCTTATGTTGCATTCACTTAAAATGTGAAAAATAGTTGCAGTGCCGAAGCCCCTTTAAACACAAATATACACACTCACAATTTATTGTACTGTTTATACAGGGAATGTAAGAAGTATGTTTGTGTCTCCAATGTTATTATGCTATGAAATAGATATTGGACAATTGACTTGACATTACCTTTCCAGGATAGTGGAATATGGAAGCTGGTTTCTTCTGAAGATGATAGAGGTACATGTTATGAAGGGCGTGAGCCACTGCATACACGGCTATATATACACTGTAGGTCAGTCGGAAATTGTTTTACATCATATTTCCAGACAGGTAAAGTTCTAAGAGACATGTTTTTCTGCACAATCGTGATTTTGAATACAACTTATTTGGTAATGGAACTTCACAATTAAATGTTTGAATCCATAATTGATTCATTAACCTGTTAGATTACTTTTTCGGGTTTGCTTCGTATAGAAATGCCTTAAATTTGGAATATCCCCTCTATAAGGTGAGATGACCACGGAACCATTGAAGACATTTATGTACTTTTTAATTTCAAGATGCTCATCTGATGGAAAATGGATAAAATCCAGACCTTTCCAGAAAGTAGATCATATCTGTCTAAATGGCCCACCATCAAAAGCAGATGTTCCAATGGACTGAATACTATGATTACATTAGCGGAAGAGTTCTGGATTACACTGAAGCCTTTTCAAAAGCCACACTTTCGTCCTCGTATATCTTCACTGCGAAGGCCACACAACCATCATTCTTTAGTATGAGGGTTTCAGTTCTTCTGTTGCTTTTTGATTACTGTCATCAGCCGAATAGACAATTCCAACCACGTCCATCCAAAATGCTTCAGTAACTTCACCAAAGCTCTGTTCATGACTTGTTTATTGGGACAGTACGAAAGAAAAATGGAAAGCGTACTCTATCACTGAAAATGGGATCTGTGGCCATAGCTCACTAGAAATAAAAAACAAATTAAAATAGGCTATCAAGTTTGGAGAACAATAAAAATGATCTAGACTTTTAACAGTTTTTGCCCTTTTGTTTTTTCCCTCCACTTCATCTAATGTTCTCCATGCACATCCATATAAAACCAGTACAGGTAAAAAACAGTACCGGTGTCATGCAATCTTAAAAACCTACAGCACACGGACGACATTCATATGGCACACAGAATGCCATCAGTGCGCTGCACTTATTTTTCCCGAACCTAAAGATTGTATTGGACCTTTTAATCCATACTGGCAGGGAAAAAAACAACACGTCTCTGTGTGGTTCACATGGACACAGGGTCTATGTGAAAACATGAACATGTGAAGATCACCATAGGTCATAATGCGTATGTGTGAAATTCGGGAAAAAAATGATGCCACACTTACTGGAAACAAGTACATATGAAGGCGGCCTAAGAGTCATTTTTTTCCCTTCCCATAGCCAATGAGAGCTTGATTTTTTTTTAAAGGATGAGTTTTAGGTTTCAATGTCACCATGTACTATATTATTAATGTATAGAAAAATGGAATAAAATCCAAGTGGGGTGAAATGACTAAAAACACAGAGATCCCCCTCCATTGTTTTTGTGGTGATTTAAGTTCCCAGTCTTGCAAATAAATCATATAAAACATTATGTAGAATGTTAAAAGATCATATTATCGCATGTATTTTTAATTTATATAAAAAATTATCATCATGACTCCAAACCATAAATTTTTGACTGTATTGGAGGGGGATCACCCTAATATGCTATGATCTCTCTATACCTGTGCAGTGGTGCCCCCACTCGTCGGCGGCTATCCTCCCTCACCCTAAATGGCCTGGTCGCAATCTCGAAGTTCCACCATCAGGCCCGGGATCTGAGAGATAGAATTGTTGGCAGACATTACCCTTGGATATATTGAACAAGCTAGTGCGAGGTATAGTACATCGGTATTGAGAAAAGGAGCAGGAGGACCAAGAATCTCAAGTTAGAATTATAGTAGGTACCTTTGACAAAAGATTAGAAGTGAGACGGATTATACAGAAGTATTGGCGTATATTAAAAACAGACCGGGATGTAGGTGACCTAATTTCTGAATCTGATGATGTTTTAACTTTAAAATAAGGTTATGTTTTATATGATTTGTATGCAAGACTGGGTACTTAATTCAGTGATTCACTAAAAATTACATTGGTACTTTCCTATTTGATATACGGTGATTTGTATAAAAACATTTCCAATAAGAAGCCTTCATGATTATTTATATATTAGAAGGGAAAATTTTCAGGGGTTTGTAAAACAAAAAACACATTTTGTTGATGTCACCATTTTCTGAGAACTATAACTCCTTTATTTTCATCGATGGAGATTTGTAGGACTTGTTTTTCCATGGCGAACTGTTGTTTTAATTGCCAATTTTTTAGGTACATATGACATATAGATTACTTTTCTATTGTGTTTTTGGGTGAATGAGCATTGATGAAAAAATTGCATTTCTAGTGTTCATTTTTTTCCCTTATGATGTTTACAGTATGGGTGATTCAAACTTTTGTATTTAATTTTTTTTTTAAATTTTTTTTTTCTGCTATTTCTTATTTTACTTTTATCCCAGGTGACTTCAGCTGTTTGTGTTTGATCCAACGCTTCAATGCTGCAATACATAGTGAAATGAACAACTTCAGCAACGACTGAATGAATGAACAAAAAATAAATCCACAGGTCCCAACTAGAGATGAGCATGGTCCACCAGCCGTCGCACTGGCTAATCAAAAGCAGCGTGGGGACACCAGAAGGTAAGAGATTTCGGCCACTCTAGACCCGAGTCCGTAAATCGACTTGCTCATCTCTAGTCCAACTGTCATGGATACTGCGGAGAGTCTCGGATTTAGGTCTATGCCCTGCAGTACTGGGCATCTGCTGAATGTTCTGCACTGTCACCATCCTCTGACAACTCCTCCTGCCAGGGTAAAAAGAATGGTAAATGGGATGAATTGGGGTGAGTCTGTGGGCATGGTCAAACTTTGCTTTGCATGCCTCATGATTTGGGAGTTATGCAAGAGGAAGTCCTAGTCATCAGAACTAGGAAGGTCATATGTTTAGTAGTGAGTGAACAGAAGAAAAGTCTTGGGTAGACTACAGGTTTTTCTTCGCAGATACTAACAGTTGAAACTTTTTTAAAATATATATCTACTATATAATGTCTAATTCTGTATGTCTGTAACAGAAATCCTACGTTTCTGATTGGTCGCGCCCGGCCAGACGCGACCAATCAGTGACAGGCGCAGTCCGGCCGTGAATTGGCGCAGGATTTGAACCACGCACGCAACGCTATCATCAGGATATCAGCGGCGCTAGCCGCTGATCTACCAACGGTAGCCGCGGGTCATCTCCTGCCGCATGGAGGTCAGCGGCGACGCAGCCCGGAGATGACCGGCGCCAGCCAGTCATCTCCAGGCTGCTCGCAGCGGAAGTACCCGACCGGCGGCCTCCACTTTAAAACCCAACAGCAGCAGCCTCATGTACACCCCCACAACAGCAGCCTCTATATACCCAGCAGCAGCAGCCTCACATATACCCCAGCAGCAGCAGCCTCCACATATACCCAGCAGCAGCAGCCTCACATATACCCCAGCAGCAGCAGCCTCCACATAAAATCCCAGCAGCAGCAGCCTCTATATACCCCGCAGCAGCAGCCTCCCCATATACCCAGCAGCAGCAGCCTCCACATATACTCCAGCAGCAGCCTCCACATATACCCAGCAGCAGCTCCATATCACCCCAGCAGCAGCCTCTATATACACCCCAGCAGCCTCTATATACAACCCAGCAGCAGCCTCTACTACCCCAGCAACAGCAGCCTCTATATACACCCAGCAGCCTCTACATACACCCCAGCAGCCTCTATATACACCCAGCAGCCTCTATATATACCCAGCAGCCTCTATATACACCCCAGCAGCCTCTAAAGATGAGTCGCACGTACCAGGGCTTATGGGGTACTCGGCACCGAGCCCGTTCACTTCAATGGGGGAGAGGTCACGGGTAGCGCAGCTCGGTCCGTTGCTCTGGGCGTCATTCAAAGGGGGATATTTACAGGGGATTTAGAAAATTGTTCGTGACGCCACCTGTGGTTTCTGATCAGAGTGACCAGCGCTGCAGGGTGAATCCTCTGAGGGGTTGTTATTGGGCAGCAAGGTGTTAAGTCTCCCACAGGCGAGACTGGATCCCTCAAGGTATATGGGGGTGCGGGTGCAAGGCAATAAGGCAGACAACACAGTCAGTCTCTTTCCATACCTTTACTGGTGATGGTTGCAGGCATGTCCGGGAAGCTGCTCAGGGTGGAGGATGCACATCCAGTAATCACTGAGTAGGTTTATGGCCTCCTTACTTCCAAATGTGTGTGAGTTCCAACTTGCATGAAGCTAAGTTTAATCCCTGTAGAACACTACGCCCGGCCCACATTGTGGTGGAGCCTTCTTGTGGACAGAACTAAGTCTATATCTGCAGCGTCCTGCTAGATCCTGTTCTTCCTGACCCCGGTTATGTATCAGCACTGAAGGGCCCTCTGCGACCTGAAGTCCAGCAGGGTCTCCGGTTTCTCCACTAGCGTGAAGGAACTAGCAAGCTCGGACCCGGTGTCCGGTAGTGCAGAGTGGAGGTAAGCTATCGTTGCTATTTTCTCCTCAGTCACTCTTTCTTCTTTTTACCACTTGCCTGTCGCCCTACTCACACCCTTAACATAAGCACAGGCAACAGTAGTCGTTGTGTCAGCTTCCTTCTATCCACTACTCACTGACCGTTCCTCAGTCGACTCGTGTTATAATAACTGTAGCTCCCTTCCTTCTTCTCCTTCATAGGCTCTGTCCCGAGTAGCTATCAGGACTTTCCGTCAGACTGATCCGTGCTCATCTGAGAGTCACTTTCCACATTCTAGAGAACTAACAGTCAGCCTGTTCTGAGGTAACAGCTTATCTTTCTTCCTCTGTCTCATCTGACAGGAATCTCCATATGTCTGAGCTAGAATGACTCACTCCTGAATCACACCAGACTAGATAGACTCGCATGGCTCAGATGAGCTTGACTGGAATCAACTAACTAATCTCTACTGCTACGTCTCCCACACCTTATATATTCTAAGGCTCCCTCTGGTGGCAATATAGGAAGTGTGAGTGTGAATGAATATCAGGTGTGTGTGAATTACCTTTCTGTGCATCCTCCAGGGAACATGTGTCACCAAGCGCAGCTGGGCCACACATCCCCCCCTAGTTATATTCAGCACTCCGGGCTGAAAAAAGAAAACAATTTTTATAATAACAATAAACATAACTCATCCCTTGCGTGAGGTAAGGACACTTTAAGTTACATTGTGTACAAATTGCAAATATTCTCACGAATAAAATACTAAATTCTTGTGGAGGACCGCACCAAACCTCCCACGGGGGTCCTGGGTGGGCTGCAGGACTTCTTTGCTGCAAACCTCACTCAAGGCCACACCTACGGGTTTTTCTTCTGAGGTAGAATGGCTTTATGTAAAACCAGATGGGGCACGAAGTGCTAACTATTTACATTACAGTTTTTGGGCTGGCAAAGTCCTCAGCCACGCAGTCCTTGGCATAAGAACATTTCTAGAAAAATCACATTTCTATCATAACCACTTTATACGACACATTACCAACTGGGGTATACTACTTCAAACATTTATCACATTCACAATAAAGTGCAATTCTTCATAACTTTTTACAGTTGCAGTAAAACCTGTCTGGGTCCTACTGTTCTTCTTTGCATATAGTGGTTACACCTTACATACCTGGGGCTGGAAGTATGCGGTGCGCTGGAACGCATCACCAGTAGATCATGTCCTGCTACCTGTGTCTGGGTAGCTACAGTCCTTGTTTCAATTTTTGCTTTGCGACTTGCTTGAGGCCTAACAGGTGCCTCTTCTAAGTACAGGCTTGGCTCCATAGGGGTCACTGTTGCAGTCGCTATGCTCTGCAGCGTTTCAATTGGGACGCAGGTACTTGCAGTGGCTCAGTTGAGGACGCACTAGCTGTTGCGTTGCTGAATAGGATGCAGGTGCGGGCGGGCGCTGATGGGGCTGTGGCTGGGAACGCTGAGACACGGGGTACATTTCGGCTTCAGGGACGGGGTCGTGACTCGGGAGACATTCAGGGCTACCACCCCTTAAGACCCCAGTGTCGGTGTAGGTGACAATATCCCCAATCATGAGATCCCTTCCCGGGGTGTCCCTCTGGCAGGTGAGACTCCACATCCCTCGGTTAACAAAGACCTCCTGGTACAGGCCTGGTTCATGGATGAACCCCAGCCTCCCTGGAGTTTGAAGTCTCTAATGGCCCCTGGCGCCGCGGTTCCCGGAGCGTACCTTTGTCTCGCCTGACGTTCTCTTTGTCAGCGAGATCCTTTTCCCGGTACCTCTGGCGAAGCTGCTGCGCCTCTCTCTCTTCCTGCTGCTGCCGCTGCTCTGCTAACGGCGTCGCCACTCGTTCTCCATCTGGGTGGCGTATTCCACGTCGTCCAGGTACTCCATCTCTTCCCAGTCGATCTCCACTGTTGACGGCTGGGTCTCCTCCGTGGTCCCTACCGGGGGACTGCATTCCGCTTGCGCTTGGTTCCAGGCCTGGCTGGTTTCTGGTCTGGGCAGGGCCTCCTCAGCCTCCTTCCCTCCCGCCGCGTCCTCGGCGGGAGTCAGGATCAGCTCTTTTGGGGCCGGCCTCCGGTGGGTCCAGTGGTGGCGCGGGTGACATTTGCGCATCTTGAGTGGAGAGCAGTGGGTCCACAGCAGCCGCTGTTTCAGGGCACGCCAGCTTTGCTCCATGCCTCCATCTCTGCGCGGTGTCGGGCCATGTCCTCAGCACCGCATCCACCTCCTCCACTTTCTGCATTCTCGGTCATCCGCCGACCTGGGGACGGTTCAGGCACAGGCAGTAGCTCTTCAGAGGAACGAGGTCTGCGCACCGCCATTCCTCCACACAGGTCTCCTGTCCTTCCGCCATCTCATCCAGGCCAGACTGTGTTTCCCCTCTGGAACAATCTGGTCTTTCCGTGGAGGCGGGAAATTTCGCTTTCTCTTCCTGGCATAGAGGATGAAGAGGAGGCGGATCTCCCTTGCAGTAGGGCAGGCTCTACATTGTAATAGAACTTAGACAGGGCGCCCATAGCTTTCGCGCCACAGGGGGGGTATGCCCAACGAAAGGGACGCCCTTCTTCTTCACCAGCGCCTTCAGGGCACGAATATGGCGGCAAAATGGCGGAAATGGTGCCAAAAATCAAACAACAGCAACACAGTCTTTTTGCACAAAAACAGTCCACTTAGGCACACAGGACTCACATTTAGTAAACTTCGTATCCTGTTCGTGAACGCCAAAGTGAGTGCCGTACAGGGCTTTATGGGGTATCGGCACCGAGCCCGTTCACTTCAATGGGGGAGAGGTCAGGGTAGCGCAGCTCGGTCCGTTGCCTGGGCGCTCATTCAAAGGGGGATTATTTAAAGGGGATTTAGAAATTGTTCGTGACGCCACCTGTGGTTTTCTGATCAGAGTGACAGCGCTGCAGGGTGAATCCTTGAGGGGTTGTTATTGGGCAGCAAGGTGTTAAGTCTCCACAGGGAGACTGGATCCCTCAAGGTATATGGGGTGCAGGGGTGCAAGGCAATAAGGCAGACACACACAAGTCAGTCTCTTTCTTACCTTTATGGTGATGGTTGCAGGCATGTCCCGGGAAGTGCTCAGGGTGGAGGTGCACATCCAATAATCACTGAGTAGGTTTAAGGCCTCCTTACTTCCAAATGTGTGTGAGTTTCCAACTTGCATGAAGCTAAGTTTAACTCCGTGTAGAACAGCTACGCACCGGCCCCACATTGTGGTGGAGCCTTCTTGTGGGACAGAACTAAGGTCTATATCTGCAGCGTCCTGCTTAGACTCCTGTTCTTCCTGACCCCGGTTAGTATCAGCACTGAAGGGCCCCTCTGTGACCTGAAGTCCAGCAGGGTCTCCGGTTTTCCCACTAGCCGTGAAGGAACTAGCAAGCTCGGACCGGTGTCGGTAGTGCAGAGTGGAGGATAAGCTATCGTTGCTATTTCTCCTAGTCACTCTTTCTTCTTTTTACCAATCGCCTGTCGCTCTACTCACGCCCTAACATAAGCACAGGCAACAGTAGTCGTTGTCGTCAGCTCCTTTATCCACTACTCACTGACCGTTCCTCAGTCGACTCGTGTTATAATAACTGTAGTCCCTTCCTTCTTCTCCTTCATAGGCTCTGTCAGGTAGCTATCGGACTTTCCGTTAGATGATCCGTGCTCACTCTGAGAGTCACTTTCCACATTCATAGAGAAATAACAGTCAGCCTGTTTGAGGTAACAGCTTATCTTTCTTCCTCTGTCTCATCTGACAGGAATCTCATATGTCTGAGCTAGAATGACTCACTCTGAATCACACAAGACTAGACTAGACTCGCACTGGCTAGCTGAGCTCTGACTGGAATCAACTAACTAACCCCCTACTGCAGTCTCCACACCCTTAATATTCTAAGGCTCCCTTGGTGGCAATATAGGGAAGTTGTGAGTGTGAATGAATATCAGGTGTGTGTGAATTCCTTTCTGTGCATCCTCCAGGGAACATGTGTCACCAAGCGCAGCTGGGCCACACATATACGCCCAGCAGCCTCTGTATATACACCCCAGCAGCCTCTATATAACCAGCAGCTCTATTATACCCCAGCAGCCTCTATATACACCTCAGCAGCCTCTATATATACCCAGCAGCCTCTATAACACCCCCGCAGCCTCTATATACACCCCAGCAGCTCTATATACACCCCGCAGCCTTATTACACCCCATTATTCTTAGTCTTCATAAATAAACTACATACATATTCTAGATACCCGATGCATTAGAATGGGCCACCATCTAGTTAAATATAATTATGTATGTAAATATATATATAATATATACAGGAACAGACAAAAGTTTGGACACACTTCTCATTCAAAGATTTTTCTGTATTTTCATGGTATGAAAATTGTAGAATCACATGAAGGCATCAAAACTATGAATTAACACATGTGGAATTATACATTACACTTTACAAAAAAGTGTGAAACAACTGAAATATGTCTTATATTCTAGGTTTTCACAGTAGCACCTTTTGCTTTGATTACTGCTTTGCACGCAGAAAAGGTGAACGGATGGACTCTTACATGCCTGGTTCCCACCGTGAAGGCATGGAGGAGGTGGTGTGATGATGTGGGGGTGCTTTGCTGGTGACCTGTGGGGATTTATTCAAAACTGAAGGCACAGGGGAACCAGCTGGTCCACGCATCTTGCAGCAGATGCTATTCCTCCGGTTTGCGTTTAGTTGGACCATATTTATTTTTCAACAGGACAATGACCCCAAACAACCTCAGGCTGTGTAAGGGCTATTTGACCAAGAAGGAGAGTGTTGGGGTGCTACTCCAGATGACCTGGCCTCCACAGTACCAGACCTGAACCCAACCGAGATGGTTTGGGGGTGAGCTGGACCGCTCACCGCTTCAATTTTGAATAAATCCCAACAGTGTCACCAGCAAAGCACCCCCACACCATCACACCACTCCTCCATGCTTCACGGTGGGAACTAGGCATGTAGAGTCCTCCATTCACCTTTTTTGCATGCAAAGCAGTAATCAAAGCAAAAGGTGGCTACTTTGAAGAACCTAGAATATAAGATATTATTTTCAGTTGTTTCACACTTTTTTGTTAAGTGTAATGTATAATTCACATGTGTTAATTCATAGTTTTGATGCCTTCAGTGTGATTTACAATTTTCATAGTCATGAAATACAGAGAAATCTTTGATGAGAAGGTGTGTCCAAACTTTTGGTCTGTATTGTATTATACTGTATATATATATAATATATTATATATATTATTTTATTATATATAATTATAGAATTTTTTTTCATTTTCCTAAAATTGTCTTTCATTCTCCTGCTTACCATATCTCCTGAATCTGGCTTGATGCTATCTCAGCTCAAGGTGAGTTGTGCATTCACACTCACCACTATTAAACTATTTCTCCACTGCCACATTCATTTATTTTCCTGTGGTACACTTCACAGAGTAAAGCAAGCTGCAAATGACAAAAGTGACATACTTACCACAGTCTTTCTGACCAGAAGTGCGTCATGACCATTGTTTGGCTTCAGTGTCGCTGACTGGTGATCAAGATGTCCTTGTTTTGGTTATTGGAGATGTGGGAGCAGCAATGGTGGAACAAGGAGTAGATTATATTATTTCTCCATTTTGGCTTTCCCCTATGCGTTTAAAAATTTAAGTGAACCCCTCTTTCGACCATCCCATAGATAAGTAAGTGTTGTGAATGTGCTAGAAATGAAATTTGAGCAGAAGCTCCTCTGGTGGTTACAAACAGTACTGAACTATCCAATGAAGATTGTGGAAGATTGGCGGGTCAGGTGTTACTGACTGTTTATATAAGGGAGGTTCCCTCCCATCAGGGTTCCAGTGATAATTGTTTGGTTCATCTTGTTCCTGTTCACTTTGTGCTTGCGTTTTGTGAATGATCTTTGTAACAGATAAGACTTTTCTTCTTTTGTGTTTTGTGCTTGCTTTTTGCTTTTGCCTGCACTTCTGTGGGGGTCGGCGGGTCCCTCGGGGGTTGTGTCTCTCAGTTTGTTCAGCCACTGTTGTTTGTTACTTGCCTTTTCCAGTTTTTTCTGGCTGCTGTTTAGTTTTTTACAACGAGAATAATTTGGTGGTAGAGGTCGTGTGATTAGGTGTTTTTGTAATTTGTAGAGTGGTCTTTTTTCAGGTTTTTTGGGATTGCAGTAAGTGTCTTCCTTCTTTTCTATTTAGGAGTTTGGGCCCCACGTTTTCTATACTATTTTTGTCTGTTCTGTATTTTCTTTGTTAAACGCCATTAATGTTTGGGGGCTTTCTTTGTTCTTTGGGGATTGCTCCGGGGCGATAGTTTTTCTTTTGTCTTTAGGTGAGTTGGCTTTCAGGCTGTGACGAGGGTCTGGGACCCGCGGGGTGGCTCCCAGTGCCTTTGTTGTGGGGGTTAGTCGGGGTACTGCGATCCCTAGATTCCAACCTCTTGGTGTATTTCCTTTTTTGCCTGCTCTCCTCAGCTACCAAATCATAACAGTATCACGGCCCAAAAATGATTTTGTTGGTACCCAAAAGAAGGGAAAAAATGTGTTAAAGAAAGAAGATTGTCAGGTTGTCAGAGTTTTTTTTATTTTTTTTCCCTCTGTTTCTTGAATGCTGAGGAGGATTTTTTTTCTCCAAATGGAGTTTGACATTTTGTTGGCCGTTGGGATCAGTTGCCACTGAAGTTCGGATATTGCTACCTATCTTGCGGGTTGCTGTTGTGGAACCAGGATTCCATGCCATTTGTTTTTTAGGGGATCGAGTAAATTTCTGAATTTCAAAAATTTGTAAGTTGTTTTTTGCTTGAAATCAAGTCTCAGGGAACGCAGCACAGCAGGTTCAAATTGTATCCTCTCCGCGGGCGCCTCAGGATTGGGCTTTTTCCCTGGACACCTGGGGATCCTGTTTTGAGTAATGTTTGATTTTTTCAGGTCTGGGTTATTGTATGAGGGGGAGCCTAATGTTATGATCAAGCTGAAAAAGCCTTGTTGGATTAAATCGGGGCTTGAGGACGCTTGGTTATATTCAGAGATTCCGAAGGTGGGCAGTCCTGACCAAATGGAATGTGTGCTTTGGCAGCCTTTTTTCGGAAGGGTTTGTCAGAGAATGTAAAGGTGTTATGGGTGGGTTTCCCCCTGCCCTCCTTGGTCCAAGATTCTATGTCTTAGCGATTCAAATTGACGAATTTGCCATGAGCGTAGAGTATGCGTGGAATGTGTTGCCCTTTGTGAACCAGTTCTGGGAAATGCAGTGTGATAGAGTGGGCTTCTGGGGCAAGGTCATGAGTTTGAAAGCGCAATGGTTTGTTTTACTTGGTGTCCTCTCCTATTTCAGTTGCCCTAAGGGGGAAGACGTTTTGCCGCTCGTTGTTTTGGGTAGTGTTCGAATAAATTTTTGTTGATGTTACCTGATTTGTCCTGTCCACTTTTGCTCGGCTTTCGTTGATTCGGGAGAGCTATAACCTGAGGATTTTGATTTTGCTAAACGTTGTGGGTTTCCTTGATACTCCTACGGAAGTTATTCCCTACTGGGGATCGATTCCCTTTGGCTGGAATAAAACCCCCATTCTTACTCAGGTGATAATGAGGGTTGAACCTATATCAGGAGAGTTGCAAATTTTGGTGCTGTATAATCTGCATACATTATGTACTGGGTTTCCCTTGGTTGCAGTCTCATAATCCTGTTTTGGATTGGAAATCTGTGTCTGTAACCAGTTGGGGTGCAATGTGTTAATACCAACCTTCTGTTTTTCTGCCCCCCCCCAGGCTCAGGATGTTTGACTTTTGATGATTTTTTTATGGTTTAGGAAAGTAAATCTGCATCCTTGCCTCCCCATAGGAGCTATGAGCGCTATTGAATTAGTGCCTGGTAAGTAATTCCTAAAGGTCGCCTTTTTAACTTGTTGTATGAAATGACGCTATGCGGTCTTATACAGGGTCATTGGAGAAGTTTGTATCGACCATCCTTTCACCCTGGGTGCCGTTTTTTTTCTTTGTGGCCAAAAAGGTTGGTTTATTAAGGCGTGTTATTTTATTATTGTTCTTGAACAATATCCCTGGAATATCAATATCGTTACCCTTGATTTCTGACCTGTTTTTCAGGGTGAAAAGTGCTCTTGGTTTACCAAGCTTGACCTCAGGGGGGATATACCTTATTGATTAAGCACGGGGATGAATGGAAGACGGCATTTAATCCCAGAGGGGCTTTTGAGTACCAGTGATGCCCTTTGGGTCACTTATGCTCCTTCTGTCTTCCAGTCCTTCATGAATGACATTTTCAGGGATTTTGTGGATAAATTTCTGATTGTTTATTTGGTGATATCTTGTTTTTCCAATCTGGGCTTCATGTGAAAAGTTGGACTGTGTTCCGATTTTGAGGGAATGCTCTGTTGTTTGGGGATCAAAGGTCTTTTGGTCAGAGGATCTCATTTTGGGATTCATTTTGTCCCATCTGTTATTGAAATGGACCCGGTCAAGGTTGGCCATCTGGATTGGGTCCAACCTACTTCATTAAAGGTCTTCAAAGATTCTTGGGTTTTGCCAATTTTTACGTAAATTTATTGGTAATTTCTTGTTATTGTTAACATTGACTATTTGACCAGAAAGGGTTTGTGTGGTGAATTGGCCTCTGAGGCAGTTTGGTTTCGGAACTTAAGCAGAGATTCACTTTGCTCCGTTTACGGCGCTGTTTTTTCTGCCATTTGGTGGGGGGTTTTGATGCCTCTGAATTGGGGGGTGCGTTTTGTCCAAAGAGATAGGACCTCTAAAAAGTAACCCTTGTGCCTTTTTTCCGAAAATTTTCCCAATGAACGTATTATGAGTGGGTAATCGGGAGTTATTGGCCCAGGAAGTGGGCTTTTGAAAGGGAGCATTGGCTGGAGGGAGCCAAATCAGATGGTGGCCTAGGCCATAGGGAATCTGGTTTATCTGGAATCAGCCAAGGACTTAATCCTAGGAAGGCCAGGTGGGCCTTGTTTTTCACCGTTTTAATTTCATGGTTTCCTTTCTTCCTCATGATGTTAAGGCGGTGCCCTCTCGAGGATTTCCTTGCGGACTCCTGAGATCGATCCTGCTGTTATTTTGAAAGGGGTGAGTTTCTTTCCGCCATCTCCCCTTTGAACGGCTTGGAAGGGTTTCAGGAGGAAAAAAACCCGAGCGTGCCCTTTGGGAAATTGTTTGTCCCAGGGGGGAAAAAGGTGTGATGTCTGAGATTCATTGTTCCGGTTGGCGGTTCCCGGAATTTTTGGTACCAGGCTTGGTTAGTCGGTCCTTTTGTTGGCCTCTTTGTCTGTACGTCAGGGGAATTTGGGCGGCCGCGGGAATTGTCCGCCCAAGCTTGCTTCGCTCTAGTGATTTGTTGATGGCATTGCCTGTGCCCAAGAGACCATGGCCCCCTATCTCTATTGATTTCATTTCCAACCCCTTTTTTCCAGAGAATGACCGTTTCTGGGTGATTTGTGTAGTTTTTCCAAAAAAGATACATCTTTTGAAATTACCTAAGTTGCTTCCTCCTCTGATTGGTGCCTTTGTTCCTTCAGCAGGGTTCGGTTCACGGCATTCTGAGAAATTGTGTTGACGAGGAGTCCAGTTTGTTTCCAGATTTGGGGGGCTTTTTGTTCAAAAATGGTGTTAATTGCTTTCCCTTGGTTTTCATCCTCAGACCAATGGAAAAAACTGAGAGAACAAAAGACATTGGGATTTATTGAGATGCTTTGTGTTGTGATCAGGTGCGGGTCTTTTTTTGCCTTTGGTGAGTTTGTTTAATAATAGGGCTAGCTCTGCCCTTTGTGTTCCATTTTTTTGCAATTTTGGGTTCACCTCGATTTTCTTCAGGACAGAAGGAGGTTCTGTCTGTCCAGGTGTGGACTTTTGTGGAGGTATGCAGCAGATTTGGGACAGGTGTGGAGAAGGTTGTCCCTCTTCGGAGGGGCCCCCCAGCGTTTGCCAACCGGCATAGGTGATGGTCTCGGTTTGAAGTGGGGGCTTGGCTGGTTGTCTCAAGAAAATATCCCTAGAGAGTTGCATCTCCTAATTTAAGCTGGTTCTTGGACCTTATAAGATCATGGAGATTCTTAATCCTGTTTCCTTTCGTTTACTTTTCCAGGGAATTAAACCAACTTTCCCACAATCCATAAATTTTACCATTTCCATTCTTCCTCTACCTTTTTCAATTATATTTAGAAAAAGAATTTGTTTTTTCTAGACGGAAACTCCGTATTTGGTTAGTGGAGAGGTTAGGTAGGAGGGACAATTTTGGGTGTTTGCTTCGGCATCCATGCTAGGAGATCATCGTGCGATCACGAGCCATCCTGACCGACCCCGGTTGCTCAAATGAGGGTTGGTGACACCTCTCAAGGGGGGGTAGTTGTGAATGTGCTAGAAATGAAAAATTTTGGCGAAGCTCCTTGGTGGTTACAACAGTACGAAAAAAAATCCAATGAAGATTGTGAAGTTGGCGATCAGGTGTTATGATGGTTTATATAAGGGAGGTTCCCTCCCATCAGGGTTGCGGTGATCAATTGTTTGGTTCTTTTGTTCCTGTTCACTTTGTAGCTTGCTGTTTCGTGCCTGCTCTTCTGCAACAGAATTAAGACTTTTTTTTTTAGTTTTTAGTGTGCTTTTGCTTTTGTCCTGCATTCTGTGGGGGTCTGGGGTCCCCCTCCGGGGGCTTGTGCTCCTCTCAGTTTAGTTCAGCCACTGTTGTTTGTTCATTTGCTTTTCCAGTTTTTTCAGTGGCTGCTGTTTGTTTTGTTACAAAGAAATAATTTAGGTGGTAGGGTTTTGTGTCCAGGTGTTTTTGTAATTAGTAGGTTGGTACTTTTCAGGGTTTTTTGGGTTGCAGTAAAATGTCCTTCCTATCCTTTTTATTTAGGAAGTTTTGGGCCCCAAGTTTGCTTCCTATTTTTGTCTGTGTCTGTATTTCCTCTTGTCTAACCGCCTTCAGTTTGGGGGCCTTTCTATGTTCTTTGGGATTGCTCCGGGGCAGATAGTTTTTCCTTTTTCTGTCTTTAGGTTAGTTGGTTCTCAGGCGTGACGAGGGTCTGGGCCAGGTGGGTGCGTCCCGGCTGCCTTTAGTTGTGGTGCTTAGTCGGGGTACTGCGATCCCTAGATTCCAACCTCTCGGGTATTTCCTTTTTTGCCTGCTTCCTCAGCTCCAAATAAACAAGTAAGATAATTTAGCTGGAAGAGGGGGTATTGTAGTGCAGACAATTCTTAAAATCCAGCATACCTCGAACCCCTTTTTTTAACTCGAATTGCGGTCAATGACAAACCCAAACACAATTACCTTTAGGAAAAAAAATAAAAAAAATTAAATACCAAATTTTTAAAAATTTCTTAATTAATAATAATTTAAACAGGTAATTGTAACTTACCTGGGGTGCCATAAATGTTTAAGGAGTTTGCGATGATTGGGTGATGGAAGAAAGTAAGTGTCCAATGAAAGCCACCCTGTTTACTTTTGTGGCAATTAATTGGGTATAAATCTGTACCTCAGATAAAATGTTCAGAGTTCCTTGACAGCAGTTTGCTCAAAAAAACAGGAATCAAAATATCTATCTAAAGAGATTTTGGTAAAATTTGATATTGTTAATTTCTTCAACGGCAAAGTTCAACGGCAAGGAAATTCTAGAAAGCGGGAGATGCTCTGAAAAAAAAAAGTGGTATTATTAATTAAAAACTAAACCCTAAGTTAAAAGTAAAACTTGAAAAAGAAAATGTAACTAAAAAAATGTTCAAAATGATATTAAAAAAATTATTTGAT
>JARQOD010000008.1:22364405-22385117 GCA_033576555.1 Oophaga sylvatica | reverse complement strand
GTCTCATTTGAACCCCCCTGTAACTGATATATGTGTTTTTTTGGGCCCAGGCTGGTAGAGCTGGACCCGGATAGAAAGGGGAAATTATCTATGTGTAGTGAGTGGCCAGCAGGCCCAGGATTTATTTTTATGATTTGGTTTTGATTACATCATGTTACTGTGGGACTTTAAATAAAGCTTGGTTGCCGGGCCAGTTTTTTAACAGAACTGCTGTCTGTGAATGGACTCTTTATGCCACTCCGTCTTCCCAAGACGGCGATTCCCGAGCTATATCCCCTGAAAAGCTTACAGTTGGTGGAGAATGTGCGTGCAGCACACTGGCTAAAGACAGCAGTCTTAAAGAGACAGTAGCCCTAATAGACTTTGCAAAGAAAAAAAAAAAAAAAAAGAGGTATCTGCACAGAAAGGGCTGAACTTTCTGTGGAAAAAACTGGGAGTGTAAATGTCGTGGGTGAAGGCTGTCAGCCAGCCCAAGGTATCCGGCAGTATGGAGGAGCTCTTTAAAGCAGCGGGCCCAGCAACACAGCAGGCCATGCAGGCCATGCAGCAACAACATCAGCAGGCCATGCAGCAGCAACAGCAAAGAAATCCCAGCAACACATCACAGGCCCAGCAGAGCCAGCAGCAACAGCAGGAGGCCAACCGGTTATTGCTAGAGCAGCTTGCAGAACTAAAAAAACCTCTTAGCACCTCGTCTCCGAAGGAAGACGCCGGGTCACCGGCATTATCCGCTGTAAAGAAGGCGGTAAAACAGACCCTGCAGAAGATGACGCCTCATGACGATGTGGAGGCATATCTGGCTGTATTTGAGAGACTGGCAGAGAAGGAGAATCTGCCACAATCTGAATGGGCTATGGTGGTCGCACCCTATCTGACTGGGGAACCCCAAAAAGCCTATTTTGACCTCAGCGAGCAGGACAGCAAAAACTATACTAAGTTGAAAGCGGAGATTCTTGCCCGCCTGGGTGTGACAAGGGCAGTCCGTGCCAGGAGAGTCCATAACTGGAGATACAGGCGAGACAAGCCTGCTCGATCACAAATGTATGACTTGATTTCGTTAGTAAAGAAGTGGTTAGAACCTGACGTCAGCACCCCTGCCCAAATGGTCGAAAAGGTAGTGCTGGACCGGTACATCTGGGCCCTTCCTCCTGAGGTACAGCTCTGGGTCGGACAGGGAGACCCCAAAGATGCCGATCAACTGGTCAGCTTGATAGAAAGGTATTTCGCCACCAAAGATTATCTACGTGACCAGCTGTCCGAGCGATCATCGGTTCGGAGTACCCGGCCTCCGTCATCTCCCGGTAAGAGAGTTCCAGCTGTGGGGGCAAGGGGGACTGTTGATAGTTCGGGTCAGCCCCGAGGGGACATGGGGGAGCGGAAGAGTGATACTTCCCTGGCAGGAGACCCCAGGCCTAGAAAGGTCTACCCGTTGAACACTCCAACCTGAGACAGTGTTGGAGATGCCGTGAACAAGGTCATATTTCAGCCAACTGTCCACTAGTGGGGGAACCTATGGACTGTGACGCTGGACAGTCCTTTCTTTCCTCGCGGAACCCGCGTGCGTCGCTAGCCCAGTCGAGGAGACTGGCCCCCAGCTGTCTCAGGTGGTTGTAAATGGCTGTCCAGTACAGGCCCTCCTGGACTCAGGGAGTCGAGTGACTCTGGTACATGCCAGCTTGGCTGTTGGGGACTGCATCTCCGATAAACACCTGAGCGTGGTATGCATACATGGAGACATCAAAGTCTACCCGGTAACTTCCGTGGACTTCGTCACAGAACTCGGGGAGATCTCGTATGAAGTAGGGGTAGTGAAGAACCTGATGCATCCCGCCATATTGGGTCGTGACTTTCCCCTGTTTTGGGATCTTTGGAGAAAAAACGGTTCTAAGGGACGGTGTGATGAAGCTCCTACTGAGATTACGCGGTCCAGAGGGGTGGAACACAACGATAGGGGGCCATTAAACTTATGTGATAATGATGATAATGAAAATAATGATAATGGTGAATATGATAATGGTGATGACCATGATAATGATGCTGATCATGTTGTTGATACGGATGAAAATGAATTTCCATTGCAGGTGATGTTGGGGGAGGGGGATGACGGTTCTCTAGAACAGAATGTCCCTGACCTACCGGTGTCCCGTGGCAATTTTGGGAATGAACAGTTGCGAGACCCCACTCTTAAACATGCTAGGGAAAATATAACTGTTCTGAATGAGATCCCACAAGAGCCCGGCTCGGAGGAAAAATTTCCCCATTTTGCCATGAACAATGACCTGCTATACCGGGTCACTAAAGTAAAGGGAGAGGCCGTGAGTCAGCTCCTAGTACCCAAGCCATATAGAAGTATGGTGTTAGGTTTATCCCATAACCACGTGCTGGGTGGGCACCTGGGAATGGACAAGACCCCAAGAAAGAATCCTCCAGAGGTTTTATTGGCCAGGGGTTTATCGGGATGTGGAGGATTATTGTAAAACCTGCCCACGTGTCAGATAAATGCTCCGGTGTCTCACTTTCGCAGTCCCTTGGTCCCGCTGCCGGTTATAGAAATACCATTTGAAAGGGTAGCGATGGACTTGGTAGGTCCTATTGTAAAATCAGCCAGGGGACACCAATACATCCTAGTGGTACTTGATTATGCAACCCGGTACCCCGAGGCTGTCCCTTTAAGAAATATGGCATCTAAAAATATTGCACGGGAGCTCTTTCATATGTTTTCTAGGACGGGAATCCCTAAAGAGATCCTCACGGACCAAGGCACCCCTTTTATGTCCAAAGTGATGAAGGAACTGTGTAAGTTGCTTAAAATCTCGCACATTCGGACATCCGTATATCACCCCCAGACGGATGGGCTGGTTGAACGTTTTAATAAAACATTAAAACACATGTTAAAGAAAGCAGTAGAGAAAGATGGGCGGGACTGTACTACTTCTTACCCTACTTAATGTTTTCGATCAGAGAGGTTCCCCAGGCCTCTACGGGGTTCTCTCCCTTTGAGTTGGTATATGGGCGGCACCCGCGGGGCTTGCTAGACATAGCCAAGGAAGTTTGGGAAACCGAGACAACTCCATACAAGAGTGTTATAGAGCATATTGCCCAAATGCAAGAGAGGATGGCTAAAATTATGCCATTAGTTAAGAATCATCTGCAGAGAGCCCAAGAAGCTCAAAGCAGAGTATATAATCGGACAGCAAAAATTAGGACTTTTAACCCCGGGGATCGAGTCCTAATCCTAATTCCCACCGTGGAAAGTAAATTTTTGGCCAAATGGCATGGTCCATATGAGATAGTACAAAAAGTGAGCGAGGTTACTTACAAAGTACACCAACCCGGGAGACGCAAGCCCTACCAGGTGTATCATATCAATCTGATCAAGCCCTGGAGGGACAGAGAGTCGTTGTTGGCCTCGGGTGAAGTAGAGAAAGGGGTAAAACCATCTCTACCTCCTGTGACCATTGGTGAGACATTGTCCGTGCACCAAAAACAGGAAGTACGGGAGTTTCTGCAGAAAAATCAGCAGAGGTTTTCTGACTTGCCCGGCCGGACTTCTCTCGTAAAACACCATATCGAGACCGAGCCCGGTACTAAGGTCAAATAAAACCGTACAGAATTCCAGAAGCCCGCAGAAAGATAGTCTCTACTGAAATCAAACGCATGCTAGACCTCGGGGTCATTGAGGAGGCCCAAAGCGAGTGGTGTAGCCCGATTGTTCTGATCCCAAAACCTAATGGAACCTGGAGGTTCTGTAATGATTTCAGAAAGTTGAACGAAGTGTCAAAGTTTGACGCATACCCGATGCCACGGGTAGATGAGCTAATCGAGAGGTTAGGGGGTGCCCGTTATATTACAACCCTCGATCTGACAAAAGGGTACTGGCAGATACCCCTATCTGAGGAGGCAAAAGAAAAAACGGCCTTTGCAACCCCGGAAGGTTTGTTTCAGTATCTGGTGATGCCATTCGGGTTGCATGGAGCCCCAGCTACCTTTCAGAGGCTTATGGACCAGATCCTACGCCCGCATCAAGCCTATGCAGCTGCCTACCTGGATGATGTGGTAATTTTCAGTTCTGATTGGGAGAGCCACCTCGCTAAGGTACAAGCCGTCTTAGACTCGATAGGCGGAGCTGGGCTGAACATAAACCCAGAGAAATGTGCAATTGGCCTAGAAGAGGCCAAGTACTTGGGCTATGTGATTGGCAGAGGGCTGATCAAGCCACAAATCGATAAGGTAGAGGCAATTCGAAACTGGCCTGTACCCCTCACAAAACGACAGGTCAAAGCATTTCTGGGCATCACTGGGTACTATCGCAGATTCGTACCAAATTATGCCTCCATTGCTGCCCCATTGACTGACCTGACAAAAGGGGGGAAGTCCAAAATGATAAATTGGAATCCGGAGGCAGAAAAAGCATTTCTGTCGTTGAAAATGGCTTTGTGTCAAAGACCAGTTCTGGTCACCCCTAATTTCAGGAAGAGTTTCTTGTTCAAACTGATGCCTCTAATGTGGGGTTAGGGGCGGTGTTATCACAGGTCGTGAAGGGTGAAGAACACCCAGTCCTGTATCTAAGTCGAAAAATGACACCGGCTGAACAAAATTATGCCATTGTGGAGCGAGAGTGCCTCGCAATCAAATGGGCGCTGGACTCCCTACGGTATTACCTCTTGGGTAGGAGATTTAAATTGCAATCAGACCATGCTCCTCTGGCATGGATGAAGCAGAACAAGGAAAGGAATGCCAGGGTGACAAGGTGGTTCCTTTCACTTCAAGAGTTCAATTTCTCGGTAAGGGCATAGACCTGGGAAATTACAGGGTAATGCTGATGCCTTGTCCAGAGTTCACTGTCTCTTCGGAGTTTCTGACCAGTCCTCCGGTCTGGAGAAGAGGGGGGGGATATGTGAGACAGTGAAGGGGTGTGTGCTGGACGGCGTGTATATCTCGCCCAGGTTTCTTAGCTGGGGCGCATAAAATAGGTTGTCAGTGCGGTGTTCATTCCATTCCTATCTGGGACAGGTTTGCAGTGCAACCCGGAGTGAACACAGCTGCTTAATTAGGCAGCCATAAGTACCTGCTTGAGGAGTTCAGAGGAGGCTCTCAGTCTGGATCTGACTACAGACAACGTTGGAGTCTCATGTGAACCTCACGCTGGTAACTACAGATTATATGTGTTATTTTGGGGCCCAGGCTGGTAGAGTCTGGACCCGGATAGAAAGGGAAATTATCTATGTGTAGTGAGTGGCCAGACAGGCCCAGGATTTATGTTTATGATTTGGTTTTGATTACATCATGTTACTGTGGACTTTAATAAAGCTGGTTGCGGCCAGTTTTTAACAGAACTGCTGTCTGTGAATGGACTCTTTATGCCACTCCGTCTTCCCAAGACGGCGATTCCCGAGCTATATCCCCTGAAAAGCTTACAATATATATATACATATATTTATAGTTCATACACTTCTACATAGTATAATAGCCGCTAATTCAATTGCCGGCTTTTGTAAAATTACAGAACCCGACATGAAATGACTCATGGTTTACATACAGTTAACCATGTCATTTCATGTAGTTTGATATATGGTTTTCACTAACAATTACATGAATGTATGTGTGCAAAATTTCATACATGTAGGGGTTAATTAAATGTGTAAATTCGTTGAAAAAAAATGCGTGGGCTCCCGCTGTATTTTCTCCACCAGACAGGCAAAGCCAGCGAGTGGGGGCAGATAATAATAGCCTAGGGAGGGTGCATTTATTTTGTGCCCCCCTGGCTACTAACATCTGCCCCCAGCCACCCCAGAAAAGGCAAATCTATAATTAGATGCGACCTTTCTGGCACTTAGCCCGTCTATTCCATTGCCCTGTAGCGGTGGCTAATGGGTTAATAATGGGTTAAAGCCACCTTGCTATTGGAAGGTGACTTTAAGCTAGGTTAATAATTGAGAGTTGTCAATTAGACAACTCTCAATTATTAATCCTATTGTATGAAATTAAAAAAACACGCACACATTAATTAAAAATAATTTTAATGAAATAAACACACAGTTTTTGACCATCTTTTATTGTACTGGTAATCCTTCGATTCCCTTGTTCTCCTGTAATAAAAAAATAAAATAAAACAACATTATTCTTACCTATCCGGCGCTCAGTCAGGTCCAACGCTGTAATCCTTCACAAAGGGTTAACATGTTTACTGCGTGGACCAGAACTAATGCTGACAGCCTCGCAGTAAACCCCCGAATGAATGAGTTCCTTTCCCGGCTGACAGGAGAGGAAGTGATTAGCTGGGAAGCTTAATTGATTGTTTCCCACGCTAATCAGTTCAATTCAGTTCAACCGGGGACACCGCACAGCATCAGTGACGTCAGAGGGAGTCATGGGGTATGCGTTCCAGGTGATCATGGAATGTGGACCCACTGGACCACAGGGGGGACCCGGGCCTACCTGGACTAGGGAAGGGTAGCAACCGGGGTCTGTGGCAGCTGAGCTTGTGGACAAGATGACCATATGCAGGACTAAAGGACACCGCACAACTTCAGGCATGAAGAAACAAAGTTTACTTAAATAAAGCAAAAGACATGTAAACACCAGGTTCCGGAATATGCACATCACCAAGGAAAGACATCTCAGGTTGACAGGCGAAGCAAGAGGTCATCACGGGTTGACGCAGTCCAGAGTCATTTGGCATGGGCATACTAGGATGGCCTCTCTCTCAGGCCTCAGACATAGCACAGGCACAGCAGTAGAACATCAGACACCGACCTCGGACTAGCTTCAGATGATGGCAGGAGGTAATCACGGGTTGACGCAGTCCAGGGTTGTCTGGCACGGGCATACTAGGATGGCCTCTCTCTTGGGCCCCGGGCATAACACAGGCTCAGCAGGAGAACATCAGACACCGACCTCAGGCAGACTTCAGATGATGGTTAAGGTCATCACAGGTTGATGCAGTCCAGGGTTATCTGGTATGGGCATACTAGGATGGCCGCTCTCTCAGGCCTTGAGCGTAGCATAAGCTCAGCAGGAGAGCATCAGATACTGACCTCAGGCAGCCTTCAGACAACGGCAGGAGCCATCACCGGTAAGACCCCAGGGAACCATCAGGACATCAGAACATAAGCAAGACATGGATAGCACAGGTCCAGGAACGTTGGCACTACAGCACAGGGTATCGACTGGTCAGGTCCAGGACTCACTGGTGGGACCGTCATTGGGGAACAGAGCTGGAGACTCCCAGAAACCACGGAGGAGGAATCCATCCAGTAACACAAGCGGGACTGGCTCAAGAGCACAACTTGGACCTCCAGAACCAGGGACTAGACATCTGGACACAGGCGGGACATCGGAACACGGACTGGACTTCGGAACATGGACAGGACATCAGGACATCGGGACTCGAGACAAACATCAGGTCATCAGGGCACATGCCGGACATCAGGACATCAGGTCTCAGGCAGGACACGAGGACATCAGGATTCGGATCTCAGGTAGAACATGAAAACACTGGCATCAGACTCTGGACATCTGGCAATGATCGACAGGTTCCGGATATCAGGCTGTGGACATCAGGCTCCGGACATGAGGCCGCAGTCATCAGGATCCAGATATCTGGCCTCGATCGGCAGGCTCCGGGCATTTGGCAGAGAAGGATAGGATCCGGACATCTGGAAGTGGTCATCAGACACCGGAAATCAGGCCGCGGTCATCAGGCTCCGGACATCTGGCAGCGACCTAAAAAGGAACCCAAGCATTCTGTGCAAGCCCCGCCGGGTTGACTTGGAGCCGGCCGGGGATTGCACCGAATAACAAGCTGAGCACAGAGTAGCAGAGACTCGGCAGACACACCGGACTCCTACTTCCAAGATGAACCCAGGTTAGATCACAGAAAGTCAGTTAGCTAAAAGTCACAGTAACTGGGCACAGGGTTCAGGACACAGAAGTACTTCAGGAACATAATACAGCTGGAATAAGGACTTCAGGAACACAACACAGCAGGAATCAGGACTAGGATTTTGGTACCAACACAAACAGGATAAGTCCAGGAACTCAGACATCAGCTGTCCCAAAGCTGATAACAGAAACGGATCTGGGTATTCTGCCCCCAGAGCAGACGTAAGACAGGCATCAGCTCACCTCGAACTGCAGACAGGCAGGACAGGTGCTGAACACCAGACACAGCAAGACTCAGAAACTTAATGCAAAGCTCTAGCAATGCCCCATAGGGCGGGGGAACTTTATATAGGAGCTGCTGTTATGTTTCGGTAGCTGAGGAGAACAGGCAAAAACGGCAATACACCAGAGAGGTTGGAATCTATTGGATTGCAGTACCCTGACTAATCACCACAACTAAAGGCAGCCGTGGAGCGTTCCTACGTTGGTCCTAGACGCCTCGTCACAGCCTGAGAGATTAACTAAACCTAAAGATAGAAAGAGGAAAGCTATCTGCCCCGGAGCAGATCCCCAAAGAACATAGGAAGCCCCCAAACATGTAATGGCGGTTAGACAAGAGGAAATACAGTCACAGACAGAAAATAGTATGAGCAAACGCTGGGGCCCAATCTGCCTAGACAGAAAAGGATAGAAAGGATACTCACTGCAATCCAAAAAAAAACCTAAAAAATGCCAGTGCTACTGATTGCAAAAACACCTGAGATCACACGACCTCTACCACCTAAATCAGTTCTCTGGTGTAACAAAACTAAGCCGCAGCCACTGAAAAAACTAGAAAAGGCAAATGAACAAATAACAATGGCTCCAGAGGAACTGAGAGGAACCCAAGCCCCCTGGGGGGGGGGGGAAACCTGGCTAACCTCACAAAAATGCAGAGAAATATGCAAATGGTAAGCAAAAAAAACAAAAACAGAAAATATCTTATCTGAAAGCAGAAGAAGAGGCAAGACTCAGCAAGCTTCCAAGTGAACCAGGAACCACAGTTGAGACAAGAACAATTGATCACCGGCAACCATGATGGGAGGGAACCTCCCTTATATCAAGCCAGTCTGTGAATCCTGATTGCCAATGCTCATTGAATGGTTCAGTACTGTTTGTAACCACCAGAGGGAGCTTCTGCTCAGAATTCATTTCCAAAACATTCACAACAGTACCCTCCCCTTGAGGAGGGGTCACCGAACCCTCATTTGTGCAACCAGGTCGGTCAGCATGAGCTTGGTGATATGCACGGATAAGTCTCCTAGCATGGATGTCCGAAGCAAACACCCAAGAATTGTCCTCCTGACCATAACCTCTCCACTTAACCAAATACTGGAGTTTCCGTCTAGAAAAACGAGAATCCAATATTTTCTCAACCACATACTCCACATTGCCCTCAACCAAAACAGGGTCAGGAGGCACAGCCATAGGAACCACTGGCTCGACAAACCTCTTCAATAAGGACTTGTGGAACACGTTATGGATCTTAAATGTCCCTGGAAGAAGTAAACGAAAGGAAACAGGATTAATAATCTCCATGATCTTATAAGGTCCAATGAACCTAGGCTTAAACTTAGGAGATGCAACTCTCATAGGGATATTTCTTGAGGACAACCAGACCAAGTCCCCCACTTTAAACCGAGGACCATCAGTCCTATGCCGGTTGGCAAACCGCTGGGCCTTCTCCTGAGAGAGGGACAACCTCTCCACTACCTGGTCCCAAATCTGCTGCATACGCTCCACAACAGAGTCAACACCCGGACAGACAGAAGCCTCCGTCTGTCCCAAAGAAAATCGAGGGTGAAACCCAAAATTGCAGAAAAATGGAGACATCAAAGTGGCAGAGCTAGCCCTATTATTAAGAGCAAACTCAGCCAAAGGCAAAAAAGAGAACCAGTCATCTTGATCAGCAGACACAAAGCATCTCAGATAAGTCTCCAATGTCTGGTTTTTTCTCTCAGTTTGTCCATTGGTCTGAGGATGAAAAGCAGAGGAAAAAGACAATTGAACACCAAGTTTAGAACAAAAAGTCCTCCAAAATCTGGAAACAAACTGGACTCCTCTGTCAGACACAATGTTCTCAGGAATGCCGTGTAACCGAACCACGTGCTGAAGGAACAAAGGCACCAATTCGGAGGAGGAAGGCAACTTAGGTAATGGCACACGATGTATCATCTTGGAAAACATATCACAAATCACCCAGATAACGGTCATTCTCTGAGAAACAGGGAGGTCGGAAATAAAATCCATAGAGATATGGGTCCATGGTCTCTTGGGCACAGGCAATGGCATCAACAAACCACTAGAGCGAGAGCAAGGCTTGGAGCGAGAGCAAGTCCAACAGGACTGCACAAACTCCCTGACGTCACGAGACAAAGTAGGCCACCAAAAGGACCGACTCACCAAGTCTCTGGTACCAAAAATTCCGGGATGACCGGCCAACGCGGAACAATGAATCTCAGACATCACACTCTTTTTCCACTGGTCTGGGACAAACATTTTCCCAATAGGGCAGCGCTCGGGTTTATCCTCCTGACACCCTTCCAGAGCCAGTCTCAAATTGGGCGAGATGGCGGAAAGAACTACACCCTCTTTCAAAATAACAGCAGGATCAGATAACTCAGGAGAGTTTGCAAGGAAACTCCTTGAGAGGGCATCCGCCTTAACATTCTTAGTGCCAAGAAGAAAGGAAACCACAAAATTAAAACGTGTGAAAAACAAGGCCCACCTGGCCTGTCTAGGATTAAGTCGCTTGGCTGATTCCAGATAAACCAGATTCTTATGGTCGTGAGGACCACCACCTGATGTTTGGCTCCCTCCAGCCAATGTCTCCACTCTTCAAAAGCCCACTTCATGGCCAATAACTCCCGATTACCCACGTCATAATTACGTTCAGTAGGAGAAAATTTTCGAGAGAAAAAGGCACAAGGGTTACTTTTAGAGGTCTCAGGATTAGTGTTGAGCGATACGATAATGTAAATATCGGCTATCGGCCGATATTAGCTCTATCGGCCTTTCGATAATTCGTTTCGATATTTTCGTCTTATCGAATACCGGAATCGGATTTGTCACTGTCACTGTGAGTGTCCGTCGGTTGGGTCTGTCAGGAGTCAGCGGCACTTACCTGGCAGAAGATCTCCGGCGGTCACGGCCTGGACTGCTTCATGGCCGCCATCATCTTTCCCCGGCGGTCACATGCAGTTTCTCGCGATAACTGCAGTGACTGCTGGGTAATCCCGGCCGTAAAGCAGTCAGTCCGATGACGTCACCGCGGGGAAGCAGGTAATCAGCTGTGCTGCGCCGGGATGACAGGCTCTGCCTGTCATTCTGATGTAGCAGAGCTGGATCGTCGTGGGACACTCGTTACTATGGACTGCGTCGGTCAGGTGGTATACTTTTTTTTTTTTTTTTTTCATTTTTTTTACAGGAGATTGATGGCGTCGCAGGATGAGACTGTAATAAAAGTAATGAAAACTGTGTTTTTTTTTTTTTATTAAATTAAAAAACTTTTTTATGAACATTCACCCGTCCGGGTACATAAACAATTTAACTATTTACATACAGTGACCCTGTCCGGGTTATTTATAATTCTTTGGCAGGGGTGTTCCAGGTACCACCTGGTACTCTTCTGATGCTTGCCAAACATCCGAGGCACCAAGGACCACCAGGACCTGATGACGTCGTGTGGCCTGTACAGTCAAGTCGTGACCCGCTATCTGGGTCTGTGTGGCCACCTCTTTCATCTCCCTCCGGGTCTGGAACCCTATGTCCCGGACTGAACGAACCCCAGGGGGCCTAACAGGCGCCGGGTACGGGCCAGCTATAGTTATCATGTCCATAGCTGGGGCTGCTGAGGAGACCACTGAGGGAGGCTGGGGAGATTTACGGCGTGGGGTGGGCACTTGTGCAGAGGCCTGGATGTGGGAGGCTGAAGGCTCCGAGGGTCTCACAGGTTCCTGACACTCTGGGGAGTAGGGGTCGCACCTGGTAACATTTAGGGCGTACCATCCATTGTAACCCCAGTGTCGGGTGTAAGTCACCAAGTCTCCTGGCAACAGGTCCCTCCCCGGATGTCCTTCTGGGGGTGAGCCTCCACGTCCCGCCGGTTCACAAAAATTCTAAATAAAGTCCAGGCTCCTGGATGAAGCCCCAACCACCTTTCAATTTAAAGCTCCGTACTGCACCCTTACGCCGCGGCTCCCTCACCGTACTTTTATCTTTTCTCATCCGGTCCTTATCTGCCCGGTCCTTCTCCAGCTGACGTTGGCGAAGTTTTTGGGATTCTCGCTGCTCCCTTTGTCGCTCTGCTTCCTTCTCCCAACGTCTCCACTCTTCCTCCTGACGCCGGTTGAAATTCTCCTCCACCAGCAGCTCCATGTCTCCACCATCAAACTGCAGCTTACAGTGTCCGGTTTGCGGCAGCTCTCCTGGCGCCCCCCAGTCCTGGCGGCGCTCACCTGCGGAGGAAGCAGCCGGCTCTGGAACAGATGACAGTCGGGGCTCCGGTACAGGCAGGTAGTGCTCTGGTGCCTGCGCGGCCTCCTCCATGAGGACGGGTGTCGCTTCTTCTGTCTCAGCGACGGGGGCAGACAGCGGGATCTGGGGTGCTGCCGGTGCAGCGTTTTTTGCACGAACGGGTGCCTCCACTGCGACAACGTCAACCGGATCACATTGCAAGGGCTGGGATGCCCGCACGGACTCCTCTACTAGAACGGGTGCCTCACCTTCCGGTACAGACACTTCAGGTAAGAGGGATTGGCGCCGCTCCAAGTTTAGTTTTAGGACACGCCAGCTGGCTTCCATCCTGGCGACCTCCTCCCGGTGCCGGGCCAGGCCTCTTAGGGTATCCTCCGCTTCTTGCAGCGTAGGAGGGTTTCCAGGCCGGGTGCCCAACGGTGGTTCCGTGGCGATCGGGTCGCTTCCGTGGGGGGAGAGCTCTGACTGCTCCATCCCTTCACACTTCTGCTCGTGTCCATTAGCCATCTCTGCCAAGTCACATGTGTCATTAGCATCTGGAGAGGGCCCCTCTTTTGTAGTGAGGCGGGACCTTCGTGTTAGTTTCCGCACACTGAGGAGGATGAGGAGGCGGAACTGAAGAGCTGTGGGGCACGATCTTACATTGCAGTACCATTTAGAGCCATCGTTTTCGCGTCACTGAGTGAGTGTGTGCACCCATGAAGAGCACGCCCTTCTTCTTCACCAGTGCCTCGTCGTGACGCAGATATGGCGGAAAAATGGCAAATACATTCTCTGATGATTTTAGCAATTCTCAAGCACAAAACCAGTTCAATTCAGGCACACAGGACTCGCTTATAGCGAGCTACAGAATCCTGTTCGTGACGCCCAAGTTGAGTCGCACAGAGCCAGAGGTTTTTGGGGTACTCGGCACCGAGCCCGTCGACTTCTATGGGGTATGTCACGGCTTTACCCGGCAATTGAATCAGAGTCTATTTTACTATGTAGAAGTGTATAAACTATAAATATATGTATATATATATATATATGTCACAATGACATGTATATATATATATATATGTATTCTATGTGTGTGTATTTAGTGTTTACAAGGAAATAAAGGTTTTTTTTAGTTGCGATATTTTGTTCCCATAGACTTACATTGGACTTCCGGTATCGAAATCGGATATCGACGATATTTAGTGCTATCGGCGATACAATTTCGATTACGATATTTTTAGATATCGAGCACTATCGCTCAACACTACTCAGGATCTCTTTGGGACAAAACGGCACCTGCCCCAATTTCAGAGGCATCAACCTCCACCTGAAATGGCAGAGAAACATCAGGCTGCCGTAGAACAGGAGCAGAAGTGAATCTCTGCTTAAGTTCCTGAAACGCAGAGACTGCCTCAGGAGGCCAATTCACCACATCAAAACCCTTTTTGGTCAAATAAGTCAATGGTTTAACAATAACAGAGAAATTACCAATAAATTTACGATAAAAATTGGCAAAACCCAAGAATCTCTGAAGAGCCTTTAATTAAGTAGGTTGGACCCAATCACAGATGGCCTGAACCTTGACCGGGTCCATTTCAATAACAAATGAATCCCAGAAATGAGATCCTCTGTACACCAAAAAGACACTTTGATCCCTTCACATACAGAGCATTCTCTCTCAAAATCTGGAACACAGTCCGAACATGTTTCACATGAGAGTCCCAGTCATTGGAAAAAATCAAGATATCATCCAAATAAACAATCAGAAATGTATCCACAAAATCCCTGAAAATGTCATTTATGAAGGACTGGAAGACGGAAGGAGCATTAGTGAGCCCAAAGGGCATCACTAGGTACTCAAAATGCCCCTCTGGGGTATTAAACGCCATCTTCCATTCATCCCCGTGCTTAATGCGAATAAGGTTATATGCACCCCTGAGGTCAAGTTTGGTAAACCAAGTAGCACTTTTCACCCTGGAAAACAGGTCAGAAATCAAGGGTAACGGATATTGATATTTCACAGTGATCTTGTTCAAGAGACGATAATCAATACACGGCCTTAATGAACCATCCTTTTTGGCCACAAAGAAAAAAACGGCACCCAAGGGTGAAGAGGATGGTCTGATATGACCCTTCTCCAATGACTCCTTGATATAAGACCGCATAGCGTCATGTTCAGGTACAGACAAGTTAAAAAGGCGACCTTTAGGGAATTTACTACCAGGCACTAATTCAATAGCGCAGTCATAGCTCCTATGGGGGGCAAGGATGCAGATTTACTTTCGCTAAACACATCAGAAAAATCAGTCAAAAAGTCAGGAACATCCTGAGACTGGGGAGAGGCAGAAAAAACAGGAGTGTTGGCATTAACACATTGGCAGCCCCAACTGGTTACAGACACAGATTTCCAATCCAAAACAGGATTATGAGACTGCAACCAAGGGAAACCTAGTACAATAATGTCATGCAGATTATACAGTACCAAAAATTTGCAACTCTCCTGATGATCAGGTTCAACCCTCATTATCACCTGAGTAGAAAACTGGGGTTTATTCTCAGCCCAAGAGTAGAATCAATCCCCAGTAGGGGAATAGACTTCCGTAGGGGTATCAAGGGAAACCCACAACGTTTGGCAAAATCAAAATCCATCAGGTTAATAGCTGCTCCTGAATCAACAAAACCCTGAGCAGAAAATGTGGACAGGGAGCAAATCAGGGTAATAGTCAACAGAAATTTAGTCTGAACACTACCCAAGACAACTGAGCGTGCAAAACGTCTTCCCCGCTTAGGGCAGACAGAAATGGCATGAGAGGCGTCACTACAATAGAAACATAACCCATTGCGTTTTCGAAACTCATGACGCTGTGCCCCAGAAGCCACTCTATCACACTGCATGGGTTCAGAAGCTGGCTCACAAGGCAACACTATTCCACGCATACCTCTACGCTCACGCAAACGTCTGTCAATTTGAATCGCTAATGACATAGAATCATTGAGACCAGAGGGAGCAGGGAAACCCACCATAACATCTTTTACATTCTCTGACAGCCCCTTCCGAAAAAGGGCTGCCAAAGCATCATCATTCCATTTGGTTAGGACTGCCCATTTTCGGATTTTCTGACAGTATAACTCAGCGTCCTCAAGCCCCTGATTTAATGCCAACAAGGTTCTTTCAGCTTGATCAGTGACATTAGGCTCATCGTACAATAACCCCAGAGCCAGAAAAAATGCATCAACATCACTCAAAACAGGGTCCCCAGGTGTCAGGGAAAAAGCCCAATCCTGAGGATCGCCGGCAGGAGAGAGATGACAATTTGAACCTGCTGTGCTGCGTTCCCTGAGGACTTAGGTTTTAAGGCAAAAAACAACTTACAGTTATTTTTGAAATTCAGAAATTTGGCCCGATCTCCCAAAAACAAATCTGGCATGGGAATCCTAGGTTCCACAACCGGCAACCCAGCAAGATAGACAGCAATACTCCGAACCTCAGTGGCAAGCTGATCCACACGGCCAGACAACTGTGCAAGCTCCATTGAGAGAAAAAAAAATCCTCCTCAGCACCCAGAGAAAAAGAGGGAAAAAATGCAAGAAACAGAAAAAAAAATCTCTGACAACTCTGACAACTTTTTTCTTTCCACACTATTTTTCCCTACTGTGAGTACCATACAATTTTCAGTTAGGCCGGTGATACTGTTATGTTTCGGTAGCTGAGGAGAGCAGGCAAAAACTGCAATACACCAGAGAGGTTGGAATCTATTGGATTGCAGTACCCTGACTAACCACCACAACTAAAGGCAGCTGTGGAGCGTTCCTACGTAGGTCCTAGACGCCTCGTCACAGCCTGAGAGATTAACTACACCTAAAGATAGAAAGAGGAAAGCTATCTGCCCCGGAGCAGATCCCAAAGAACATAGGAAGCCCCAAACATGTAATGGCGGTTAGACAAGAGGAAATACAGACACAGACAGAAAATAGTATGAGCAAACGCTGGGGACAATCTGCCTAGACAGAAAAGGATAGAAAGGATACCCACTGCAATCCAAAAAAAACCCTAAAAAATGCCAGGGCTACTGATTGCAAAAACACCTGAGATCACACGACCTCTACCACCTAAATCAGTTCTCTGGTGTAACAAAACTAAGCCGCAGCCACTGAAAAAACTGGAAAAGGCAAATGAACAAATAACAATGGCTCCAGAGGACTGAGAGGAGCCCAAGCCCCCCTGGGGGGGGGACCTGGCTAACCTCACAGAAATGCAGAGAAATATGCAAATAGTAAGCAAAAAACAAAAACAGAAAATATCTTATCTGAAAGCAGAAGAAGAGGCAAGACTCAGCAAGCTTCCAAGTGAACCAGGAACCACAGTTGAGACAAGAACAATTGATCACCGGCAACCATGATGGGAGGGAACCTCCCTTATATCAAGCCAGTCTGTGAATCCTGATTGCCAATCCTCATTGAATGGTTCAGTACTGTTTGTAACCACCAGAGGGAGCTTCTGCTCAGAATTCATTTCCAAAACATTCACAACAAGCTGCCTCACAGCGATAGGCTGGAGAAGCCATTCTAGCACACACCCATTCCTCATATAAGCAGGGGAGGTGTGGCCCCGTGCACCCTAAGCACAGCCAGACACCAATCAGCACAGCAAAGGGCACCTGGCAGCGGCTGCAAGCCTGAACACACGTGGTAAGTCATGCACAACTGCAGAGGACCTTGCAACCTGTGGGTAGCTTCCACAGCGGTAGCCTGGGACCACACATGCGGGTTGTCGTGCAGCGCAGCGGAGACACTCACGCATGTACGGCTACGCAGTGAAGCCGGGAACTGAGCAGCATCCATACAGGTAACTGACAAAAGCATTCCAACTCATTAGAGGGAAAGGAGGCGAAGGGTTAAAGCAGAGATATGCAGAGTAACGCTGGGTAAACAGAGTACAAACACATCGGTGTTACACTAATATCTAATCTGTGTCTCCTCCCAGTTTCATCCCATTGCTTCTAGTCTTTCCTTGTGCAAATGAGAATAAAGATGTTTGCTCTACAATGTGACAGCCCTTGAGATATTTGTATACAGCTATTAAGTCTCCTCTCAGTCTTCTCTTTTGCAAGCTAAACAATCACAAATCCTGCAATTGTTCCTCATAGGACATGGTTTGCAGACCGGTCACCATTCTGGTCGTTCTTCTCTGAACTTGCTCCAGTTTGTCATTTTTAAAATGTGGTGCCCAAAACTAGACACAGTATTCCAGATGAGGTCTGACCAAAGAGGAGTAGAGGGCAACAATGACTTCACGTGATCTAGACTGTATGCTTCTGTTAATACATTCTAGAATTGTATTTGCCTTTTTTGCTGCTGCATCACACTGTTGGCTCAAGTTCAGTCTGTGATCTATTAGTATATCCAAGTCTTTTTCACATGTGCTGTTGCTTAGCCCTATGTCTCCCATGCCGTATATGCTTTTTCATTTTTATTGACCCAGATGTAGTACTTTGCATTTTCCCTGTTAAAAAACATTCTGTTAGTTGCTGCCAACTGCTTCAGTTTATTTATATCTTTTTGATTCCTCTCTCTCTCTTCTCTAGTGTTAGCTATCCTTCCTAGCTTTGTGTCATCAGAAAATGTAATCAGCTTACCCTCAATTCCTTCATCTAAATCATTGATAAAGATGTTGAACAATACAGGGCCCAGGACAGAGCCCTGTGGTACCCACTTGAGACATTCTTCCAACTGGATGTGCAGCCATTTACGACCACTCTGGGTCCAATCACTAAGCCAGTTATGAATCCACCTAACAGTTGCCTTGTCCATTCCATACTTAGTCATTTTTTCAATAAGGATTGTGTGAGATACTTTGTCAAATGCTTTGCTGAAGTCAAGATATACTATATCTACAGCATTTCTCTGATCCACCCAGTCATTGATTCTGTCATAGAAGGAAATTAAGTTAGTCTGACATGACTTATTAGTTGCAAACCCATGCTGACTCTGTTTAATCACTTCATTCTTATCCAGGTACTTACATACATGTTGTTTAATAATTTGTTCAAATATCTTTCCTGGTATCGAAGTCAGACTCACCGGCCTATAGTTCCCTGGGTCCACCTTCTTCCCCTTTTTGAAGATAGGAACATTTGCTCTTCTCCAAGAATTTTCAAAGATTATGTAGAGTGGTTCAAAAATTTCTTCTGCTATGTCCTTCAGCACTCTAGGGTGTAATTCATCTGGACCAGGAGACTTGAATTCATTTAGGTTAGCTAAGTGTTTCCTCACTATTTTTCTGTTTATAGATATCCTGGATTCTTCTATTCCCTTAATAGGACAGTGAAGATCAGTTGATGTTACATTTCCTTTCTGAGAGAAAACAGATGCAAAATAGGAATTTAAATGTTCGGCCTTCTCAACATCATGTCTTACCATTTCATCATTTTCATCCTGTAAAAATCCTATAACATCTTTGACTTTTCTCTTACTTTTGACATATCCCCAAAATCCTTTTTTGTTGCTTTTGACGTCTCTTGCAAGCCTTAATTCATTGTCAGCTTTAGATAATCTGATTTGTGTCCTGCAGTTTCTGCAGAAGCATTATATTCTTCTTAGATATGCCTCCCTCTTTCCATTTGATAAACATTTCTTTCTTCCTTTTTAGCATGTGTTTAAGTTCTGTGTTCATCCATCCTGGTTTCCTTAAATGCTTCCTATTCTTCCCTCTTTCGGAATTGTTAACAATTGTGCTTTGAGAATCTCATTTTTCAAGATTTCCCATCCTTCCTGGACATTTTTGTCCTTAAGGATATCCAGCCATTGGATCCCTCCAATTCTCTTTCTGAGTCCCTTAAAATCTGCCTTTTGAAATCTAACCTTGACGTCTGAGTCTTCACAGGTCTTCCTCTCTAGTTATCCAAAATTCTAAAATAGCATGGTCGCTACCTCCTAGGATCCCAGCCACTCTTACCTTCTCAACCATTTACTCCCTGTTTATAAGGATTAGATCCAAGGTAATAGATCCCATTATTTTCTCCCCTACCTTTTGGAAGATAAAGTTGTCAGCAAGAGATGATAAGAATTTCCGTGACCTGTTAGTTTTGCCTGAGAGAGATTCCCAACAAATGTCTGGATAGTTGAAATCTCCCATGACAACTATGTCATATTTTTTGGAGAACTTGGCCATTTGATGCATAAAAAGTTCATCCATATCTTCAGCTTGCACAGGCGGCCTGTAGTAAATGCCTACAATGGTGTCCTTTCCATTTTTCTGTCCTTGTATTCAGTACCTCGAAACACAGTGTCTGCAAATTGAGATTCTGGTTTGGCTATTATCCTAGGTCATGTGACAAGGCACACTAAAGGGTCAACATTGACTTGTAGGATTGCTACCTTACAATAGGTGGCACTAGAGTTCTAGCTCTCTTCCTCTCTGAAGAGACAATTTGCATAATTAGCATATTTCCCAGAGGAGCATTGGGGCTTTAAGTCTCCTCATCTCGGCATGCTTAGCATGTCGATCTCCGCAAGGAGAAACGATACTTCTTGGATAATGTATTCTTACCCAAACAATTTCCACAGTACTCCCAGTCTCTGAAGCTTCAATCTCTGTGCAGATATACAGAAATGGCTGGAGCCGAGCCTCTCCCCCCTCCCCACGAGGCGTAGGCGGAGGCCAACATGACGGGGGGGATGGCAGGTTTAGGTGAGGGAGTAGCTAATCAAATTAGAAGGGGCATTACAGGATATATAGGGGAGGTGAGGGGTGTTCCCCCTTCACATTTCCCACTCTGTAAAATAAGAAGCAGTGCCACTCACCATGTCTGGGGTTGAGCAGGCACTGGAGTTTTGCAGGTTGCGACCCAGGCGCAGCCTCCGGGATCCCTTCGTGCAGTCGGTCCAGTCGGTGGCAGCAGGCAGCGGTGGTGATGTCGGGTGAGGCCGCGAGAGCGGCTCTCACCGGATGCAGCCTATCGGGCCTCCCATCAGCGCAGGAGCCTCCCGCTACAGTTTGCCCCGGCCTAGGAGGAAGCCGCAGACCCGGCGAGGCCCTGCGGCGGTGCCTAGGACACATCTCCGCCAATCAGGGCGAGTCGGCACCGCCAGGCGGCGCTGCAGGTTAGATTCATCGGGGGGCCACGGCAGCAGTGGTGCGCCATGCGGCCTGCCTCCGGCAACAGGTCGCGGTCGTCCCGTCAATGAAGCAGCGGCCTGGCTCATCCGCAGGGCAGTCGTCCCGGTCCCCCAGCATTGGGGGGGCACCTGGTTCGTCGGGGGGTTGCGGCGGTGGAGTTCCACCATGTAGCCTGCTCTTCACGCCGGCTCCAGGGGTTCTGATCGTCGCAACGG
>JARQOD010000008.1:22330574-22364305 GCA_033576555.1 Oophaga sylvatica | reverse complement strand
TTTTTTGGGTTAATATATTCTGCTATGGTACATTGCCATGTTCAGCAGTATCATCACTGTCTTTTAGTGGTTTTTTAATTAGTTTTTTATCTTTCTAGGATTTAATAAAGTGGCATATACATGGATGTTGTACCCTTCACTATTTCCGGATGTGGCGTTGTTTCCGGCTCCTTTTTGGCATATTTGAACTTATGCGGACTATTGGACACGTTATGATACTGTATGATATTTGTATCATATTCATATACTCCATTTTCATTTCATTATTATTATTTTTTATTTTCACTTTAATTCTATTTTGTATTCATATTATTTTTTATTTTTTATTTTATTTTTTCCTTATTTTTTGTCCATTATCATAATTTGTATAATTTGTTCATTTTTATTTTTGTCTGCACATTTTTGTCTGTATATATGTAGTATGTTGATTATTTATTATGTTTATTATTATGCATATTATGATTATTTTGTTTATTCAATTGTAATTTTTGTTATTTTTGTCATTCTTTATCATTGTTTATTCATTTATATTCTATATTTTTTGTTATATTTTTATTATTTGTTGTCATTATTTGTTGTATTATACAAATGTTGCATTTTGATTATCTGTACCAGTGTTCTATATGGGTCCGGTATACTATTGTGGCAAAGGCGTCTTTTTCAGCGTCTTTTCATATCACCTGCTTCCCACATTTCCAACTACTCATGCGCTGCACTTGTGGGCTATTGCTGCGTCGCGCTTGCCATATATGGCTATGTCCGATCATGTGGGGCCCCACGTGCTCTTGACTGATGCCGTTGTGGCAGCGTGCGCACTGCTAGGTCCATATGTGCGGTGTTTTGCGCATGCGCCATGTGTCCGGGTTCATTTCCGGGTTCTTGTATATAAAATCACTCACATTACTCCGTTCAACCACGCCCCCTGAGGAAGGAGTTCATTCTCCGAAACGTGCGTCGGGGTCAGCTGTGGATCACTCTGCAAGGTTCCCTGTTCACCCATTGCGGTATGTTTACTTTGCGCTCCATTTATGGGCTTAGTTCATGTTGTTAGGTGGTTTTCCACCGTTGTTTATATGGGTGACTTTTCTAAGCGGTTATTATGATATACATACCTGTTGTGCACCAGCTATTCAGCTCTATTATTGCGGTCAGTCCTTTCCCCTACAGACACTGTTGTTTATATGGGTGACTGTCTCAAGCGGTTAATATGATATACGTACCTGCTGTGCACCAGCTATTCAGCTCTACTATTGCTGTTAGTCCCTTTCCTTATATACAACAGGGTATCTGCAGGGCTCCATAGCTCTTTTGTGATTTTGCTCCTGTATATTATGGCAATATGTTTCCCTGCTTCTACCTATCACTTGTTTAAATTCTTTTTTATTGCATACGTGTACTAATAAAATATTTTTGCATCAAACATTTGATCAGTTGACTGCTTTGTGGTGTGGTAATTGTTATATTTATTTGCAGTTGATCTTTTTCTATACATAGTCTGTAGGTGTATCTGGATTTATTTGATACTCTGTTTTACATATACTAATTTCCATGTATACACTATGTGCGCTAGTCATTTATTCCTTGTAAAAGAAACCCAGAAAATAATAAATAACCATATTCCTCACCTGTCAGAAGTGAAGATTAGCAAAAATGTCCCACACCGTAATCCATCCCTGCGTTATGTGGTTTACAATCTGAATGATGGAATGATGCGACTGTCTAGGCTGAAAACAATGGAAGAATGAGGTACTGCGAGTGCAGCTTCAGTAACTAGAGGTGATGTCATCAAGGTTATCACAGGTTACTGAGGCTGCATTGCCATCCCGCCCTGCACACGGTGCCTGGACATGGCAAACAATGGATGTCCGGGCCCGTCATTCATATGAACGGGTTCCGGGTTCAGGTTTGTGTACTGTCAGGTACCCGAACAGAACTCTTTTTACATGTTCGGCAAGACCCGCCGAATCTGAACACCCATAGGTGTGGGTGTGAGAACTGGCTCTGGGGTGCCCTAAACAAATTGTCAGCCGAATTTGAATCTCAGCAGATTTGCTCATCTCTACTGAAGACCAACCTATTCCAGATTAACAATACTATTTCACAGAAAATCACTTTACGTTTTTTTCAGTTTTTGAATTTTGAGCTCTTACAGTGGCCTCCCTATTCTGACTAGAGGACGCAGTCAGCATTTAACTTCTATGGAACGCCAAACTCGCCAATCCAACACTCCAGTTGCCATTTGGTATAAATACCAGAGATCCAATGAACTTTAGATTTTGAGTTTGCAAATGTCAATGTCAATTTGCGGGACATTTTTGTAGTTATTTGTGCATTTACAATTAAGAAATTGTATTTTTTCAAGAATTTCTCTGGGGATTATTACAAGTGTACTCTGTGTTCTTGGAGAAACGTCCCAGGGCAATTATCAACACTATATATTACTCAGCTCAAACCACAATTAAACAGATGACGACTCCCATCACTAACAGGTTGTTGGTAAATCTCATTAATAAGATTCCGACTCAAGAGAATTATCCACCTAGCTAATTACTACATAATAGATCCTTACAACTAAAGGACGGTTCCAGAGATCTTTGGAATGGGTCCTTACATCCAATTTGAGTAGGATTTTTTGTCATTACCATTTTTCTTTACCATTTCTATTGATTGTAGACAATATCACTAAACATTTTAATGTATTTTGTAACAGTGGAATTTTTAAAATATTCTAATATTTTTTATGGAGAGGGGCTGTCTTGACATTTTTTTTTATGTTTTAGGAAACCCTTTAATACATATGAAATGATCAGTCCATGATGAAGAGGTTTTTTTTGGATTTGTTCCTGTTCCTTCTTTTAATTAAGGACATTTTATGAAAAAAATTATGAGAGGTGACACGTTTGAGATTGAATAAAAATATTTTATTTCATGGTTAATTGATATGTTCTCAATTGTAAACTTTTTTACAAAAACAAGGTAGGTATGATGGTACTTCTTCACTACAGGGAATAAGAAGTAATAAGTAGTGCAAAGGGCCTCTACTCAAGTCAACACCTAATAGAGCCAGTAAAAGATAGCGAAGGCTACTCAAAATTACCACCTTTCATATCTGCTTTCCCCCTTTTTTGGGTTGAGATTGGCCATAGCTATTTTACTTACACAACATAAAAATAACCATTTACTTTAATTCCACTGGTGTCTACCCATAAGCAATTTTTGGTGACAGGTTAAAATCTAATGACTCAAAAGCATATTCTATGCAATTCTTTAGTGTAATTCAGTAGTTCACGAGTAAGGCTGCTGAGTGCACCAGAAACGCGTTGAAACATGGAATAAGGAATCAGGATACATGTGAAGATGTTGTAATCATTCATAAACAAAACCGAAGATTTTATATTGTTGGGCTCAATTATTTCTATGATCTTCTGATCATCATCGGTGGCAGCGACGGATCATCTCATGCTCGAGGATGGAACTAGGCAACAGCAGTGAGTTCGCTTAGTCTATTTATTTTTATTGTTATTCAGTAGTCACATATTTCAAGCGGCAACCAGTCCTAGTCGCATGTCAAGATGGGTTGAAGCCTCTACAAACACTGCTCAAGAGACGTGTGTCAACTGTTACGCCTCTTTCACACTTCAGTCGTGTGACGTCCGCCAAAGAGTGAGAATGGCGGATCCGCTAGAAAAGTGCAAAAACAGATGCAAGCGGATCACTTTTCTGACCGATCCGTCATTAACTTTTCAACCCGGAAAAATAAATTTATTACCCGGAAAATGCAGGTACGCATGTCCGGACCGAGGAGAGAGAGAGAGACCCGGACAGTTTTGTCAGCATTTTCAATGGAAGCGACGGATCCGCTGGCGGATTCCGTCAAAGACGGATGCCAGCGGATCTGCTGCCCATAGGTGGCCATTATGCACAATGACGGATGCGGCGGATCTAAAAACGTTGCATTGGACGTTTTTCTAAAACGACGGATGCCAATTTTTTGGCGGATCCGTAAAAAAACGGACCTAATGGACGACCATCCGTCAAAATCCATCACTAATGCAAGTCAACGGGGAAAAAAACGGATCCGCCCAAAAAAAAATGGCGGATCCGTTTTTTTTTCACATTTTGATGGATTTTGACTGACGTCGCACAACTGAAGTGTGAAAGAGGCCTAAGAGGAGCAGCATTGTGAACAAACATACTTGAACTGCTCACTCAGGTTCATAGCAGGGATGTAACTGCCTTCTCCTCAACACAACTGATTATTCTTTCTCCAGGATCATCCAGCTCTGTGCTCATTTTTAAATCCATTCTGCTGAGTCAATCTTCCAGTTTTACAGCAGATAAAGAGACTGACTGAGGACTAAAGCAGGACTAAAGCTGGAGAAAATTACCCTGTTGTGCTCAGCTGAGGAAATTATTTTTTTTACTCCATGGCTGAGTGAGCAAATCAAGTACGGTATGTTTATTCACAATGCCGCTCCTCTGACAGTCAACCCACATGTATCGAGCAGCGCTTCTTTATGTTGCAGGCCTTCATTATACTGAAGCCCATTCTGAAAAAAGCAAATAATGGTGTAGCTACACCAATAGTATATTCTTATAGATCTCACCAAGAGGTATGATATACAGTAAAAAGTGAGAATTAAAATTTAACCTTTAAAAACATTAATTAAAAACATTTTTTGAAAGTGTCACCCTAGTGAAAACACAATTAAAGTGGTTGTATAATTATCCTAAAGCAGTCAGATGCCGTCTGACTGAGAAAAACAACCACCTCAGGATAAAATAAGATCTATTCTGCAGTAGTCAGAAAATCTATATATAGATTAATGTATAATGAATTAATGTATCTATATATAGATTAATGTATATAGAGAATAATGTTACAATTATAATTGGTTGGTACACAGAAACGGAAAACCAACCATAAAAAAATAGCAAACATCATAATGCTGGTAGCATATAAAATGATATCAACATTATTCTCTGTGTATATAGATTTTCTGACTACTGCAGAATAGATCTTATTTTATCCTGAGGTGGTTGTTTTTCTCAGTCAGACGGCATCTGACTGCTTTAGGATAATTGCAGTCCGGTCTGCAAACCATGTCCTATGAGGAACAGTTACAGGATTTGGGAAATGTTTGCTTGCAAAAAAGAAGACTGAGAGGAGACTTAATAGCTGTCTACAAATATCTCAAGGGCTGTCACATTGTAGAAGGATCATCTTTATTCTCATTTGCACAAGGAAAGACTAGAAGCAATGGGATGAAACTGAATGGGAGGAGACACAGATTAGATATTAGAAAAAACTTTTTGACAGTTAGGGTGATCAATGAGTGGAACAGGCTGCCACGAGAGGTGGTGAGTTCTCCTTCAATGGAAGTCTTCAAACAGAGGCTGGACAGACATCTGTCTGGGATGATTTAGAGAATCCTGCTTTGAGCAGGGGTTTGGACCAGAAGGCCCAGGAGGTCCCTTCCAACTCTACTATTCTATGATTCTATGAATTATACAACCACTTTAATTGTGTTTTCACTAGTGTGGCACTTTCAAAATTTTTTTTTAAATTATTGTTATTAAAGGTTAAATTTTAATTCTCACTTTTTGCTGTATATCATGAAGCCCATTCTGGCAAAGGACGAGAATGGGTAGCATGCTTGAAACATGATGTGTGTATAAACCAAAAAGAGCACAGAATATGAGTCTAAGTCATTGAATATCAATATCTAAACAAATACTGCTTGATAGCATGTTGTGATAGTCATTTTATCACATTCTCGAAGAATACCTTAATATTTTTTTTTACAATTTTGATTATACTTTTCTTTTACTACTATATTCAAACATAAACAGTATAATCAAAATATAATATCAGAAAAATTACACACCAAAAATAGTTCTGCAGCTTTTACTTCTCAACTATCCCCAAGAAGTTAAGTAATTATTACCATTTCCATTAACAAGTATGACTTTCCTGTTTAATGTTTTAAATTATGTTAGTGATGTATTATGTTTTGTTTTGTAACATTTTTGATCTTTCCAACAGGTAACATGGAAATTATACAAAAAAATCTAACTATTGTAATGTTCTTCATTATTAAAGGCATTTCAGATAATCCAGAGTTGCAGATAATAATCTTCCTTTCAGTTCTTCTTATTTATCTCCTAACCATTGGTGGTAACATGATCATTCTGTTCTTGGTCTGCGTGGATCCTAAACTTCACATGCCTATGTACTTCTTCTTGGCCAACCTGTCTGTATTAGACATGTTCTCCACCACCGTGACTCTTCATAACATCCTTATCATATTTATAATGGGTGATAACAGGATCTCCTATGAGAGTTGCATTTGTCAGATGTACTTTTCTGGGTTTCTGATATGTGATGAGTTCCTATTTTTAACTGCTATGAGCTATGATCGCTATGTTGCTATTTGCGATCCTTTGAGATACCACATGGTCATGAACCGCAGACTCTGCATTGTTCTTGCAATTTGCTGTTGGCTGTTGGGCATGATAGAGGTGATACCCTACATGATTTTGCTTTTGGGCATTACATGCTACAAGTCTAATGTAATAAATCACTTCTTCTGTGATCTTGTGCCTCTCATGATATTGTCCTGCAGTGATACTTCAACCCTTGAGATCTTATGCTTGACAGAAGGTCTTCTCCTCCTTACTTTAACCCCGTTTATTTTAAGTTCATATCTTATGTCTTCATCATTTCCACCATATTGAAGATCATTCCAGCACTGGTAGACGAAGGCCTTCTACACCTGCTCCTCACACCTCACAGTGGTCATTCTGCTTTATTCGATCCTCTTGTTCCAGTATTTGACACCTACATCATTAGATACTTCGAAGTCCAATAAGTTCTTTTCCCTATTTAACACAGCTGCTATCCCTATCTTAAATCCTCTAATTTACAGCTTAAAAAACAAAGATGTTAAGTCAGCCATGATACGAACATTTAGATATATTAACAGTTACAGGAGGTCTACGTGAGATCTGCTCAATTGTCACATGGAAAATTGCATAGGACAACTTCAAAATTAAGTACCATGTTTTCAAGCAGGGGAGTAATTTTTTCTTTGTGTCATATTATTCCAATGTCTTTGCTGTCAATGCTATTCAGAAAATGTTAAAGCATTCACCAGTATCCATGTGATTTATGAAGAATTTAGTCCAACTATGAAACATTTTAAGAATAAACCACTTTTTAATTCAACCTGCCTCATGTCTGTCGGATGCTATAAGAATTATTCAGCAAGCGCAGATCATCACTCCAATCTTCTAAGCAATTATCTTCACAGCAGTCCTCTCTGTCCCTTGTAGGGATTAATATCCGCCAAAAGGTGAGCAGCTCCCTATTATCTCAGCTTCATCGTCTACTGGTTAAAGCCCCCGTCTCACATAGCGATATCGCTAGCGAGATCGCTGCTGAGTCACTAGTTTTGTGACGCAGCAGCGAGCTCCCCAGCGATATCGCTGTGTGTGACATTCAGCGACGATCAGCCCCCCTGCCGGGTATCGCTGATCGTCGCTGAAATGTCAGGACATTTTTTTGATCGCTGGTCTCCCGCTGACAGGCACGCATCGCTGCGTGTGACAGGCGGGAGACCAGCGATCCGCTGGTAACCAAGGTACACAGCGGGTTTCCAGGCGCGGGGCTGTGCCTAGAAACCCGCTGTGTACCTTGGATACCAGCGCCCTGATGCAGGGAGCTGGTAACCAAGGTACACAGCGGGTTTCCAGGCACCGCGCAGCGCCTGGAAACCCGATGTGTACCTTGGTTACCAGCTCCCTGCATCAGGGCGCTGGTATCCAAGGTACACTGCGGGTAACTAGCGATGTTTACCCGCAGTGTCCTTGTGCTGATCTATGCCTGAGCTGCCTGTTTGGCAGCTCAGCAGCGATAATATAGCGATACACCAGCGATCCTGATCGTTGTCGGGATCGCTGGTGTATCGCTATGTGAGACCCGGCCTTAAGACCCTATTTGCACTTGTTGACTTCCTATTTAGCTAACATAGAAAAAATTCAGAAAAAAATCACATACCATAAGATACGGCCTTCCCAAAATCCTGTCTGATGACAAATGCACAACTAGCATGATACAGCAGGCCTCCACTAATAAAGGCAAAGAGCAGCACAAGTGCAAACTACTGATAAAAACAGATTATGAAGGGGTTGGCTGCATAGGTTGGGTTGGCTGCACATTGATAAGGCTTGCATAGGACGCCAGTCACACAGGTAAGTGTGAGGCAAAGTGTCTGACTTGCAACCAATTAATGACGCCCTCGTATTAAGAGGCGGGCTGCGCAGCACAATAATATGCTACACACAGGGACAGACACCCTAATAAACTAAGCCAACAGAAAGAGGCTTAGCTGCATCCTGCAAAAAATGATATGATAAAAAGTGCAAAAAATTAATGCATATGATAAACACATTAAATGCAAGTAACTACTCTAACATCATTTTTTTTGTTAGCTGTTTTTGATGTTAGAGTAGTTAGAGCTGCTCTTTGCCTTTATTAGTTGACTTCCTATTTACACATAATTTCCTAATATACTCACATTATGGTGCTTGGTTTTGCCACCCAGGACTGAACGGCCCGGTGTTTATTTCTCCCACATTACCTTTCTAAGAGTCTTGGACCAATTTCCCACCTAATGGCCTGTTAATGGAGGTTGCTTATAGAGAGGAGTCCTTTACTTGCTCTTTGCTCTCAATAGCAAAGCAGAAATGACCATTCAGGGCTCTCTCTAAAGGTCCCACAATATTACTATTGACTATATTTGAATGGGTCGAGAAACCAGAGAAAAACAGAAAAAATAAATGGCAACATATTGTACTTACTGGGCAAAAAGATGTTGAAGAAAAGTCCAATCCATCTATTTCACGAGCCGTTGCAATTCAGAAGCCGTATCACAGAATCCTTCCTAGATAGATGCTCACTGTTCACGTCCTTCACTGGTCTTTGCCTTTGATTTCAGGAACAAAGACAATGCATCTGGAGTGGATGGGTTTATATATTATACCAGTGACTAATATTTGCTATGTAGCTATAACTAGATGTAGAAAACACAGTCTCTGGTTGACTTTTGATATCTTGTTTTTCTGTAAGACGCAATTACATAAATTATGGATTACCAAAAAATGGCTGAGTCAGGAATATACTGAGATAAAGAGAAGTTAAAAGAAGACAATGATGTGTAAAAAATTAAATCTAAATGGAAAAAAGGATAAAACTTAAATGTGTTGCCAAGTACTTTTATACTGATGGCCTATCCTAAGAATTGATAATTATTAATACCAGAATGGTTAGGACGTCACACATCCCTGTCAATCAACTGTTCCCAGTGCCGAATGGATGAGTTCAGTTGTGGAGCAGGACAATACAGCTCCATCACTTGTATAGTGGCCCCAACTGCGTACAGCATATCTGCCCACTGTGGCCACTAAACAGATCCTGGAGCTGTGATGTTCTGTTCCTCAACCAATTGCATCCTCCAGCTGCCGGTACTAAGAACAGCTTGTAATGGGCTGGGTGTTGGAATCACAGTGCAGAAGTCCAAAGAAGACCTGGAGGGGTATGACTAGGAGCCTCACCCAATCTGACCACAGATATGCATCAGCTAACGACACTGAGATATGAGGAGAGACAAGGGAGGTAGCCCAGGTGCTACTCCCGGACTGACCTTAGGTAGATGCCAGCTGACCCCCTAGGAACGGGTAGCTGGGGCGGCCAAACAGATGTAGGCAGACAGAGGAAGATGACAGGAACTGCAGATGCAGACTGGATCGGCTGATGGAAAGATGAGCACTGGCAGGTACAGCTGGACCGACTGCTGTTGAGAAGAGCTCTAGCAGGTGCAGTGGGACCGGCTTCCATTGAGATGAGTACTGGTGGAGCAACTGGACCGGCTGCTGAGATGAGCACTGGCGGGTGCAACTGAACCGGCTGCTGTTCAGATGAGAACTGGCGGGTGCAGTTGGACCGGCTGCCATTCACATGAGCCAAAGCTGGTGCAACTGGACTGGCTACTATTGAAATGAACATTGGTGGGTGCAACAGGATCGGCTGCTTTTTCGGTAGCTGGGGAATGTCCAAAAGATGCAGGCAGGCAGAGGAAGATGACAGGAACTGCAGATGCAGACTGAAGCGGCTGCCGTTGAGATAAGCAATGGTGGGTGCAACTGGACTGGCTGCTGTTGAGACAATCACTGATGGGTGCAAGTGGACCAGCTGCCATTGACAGGAGTACTGGCAGGTGCAGCAGGGCCAGCAGCCGTTGAGATGAGCACTGGCGTAGCAACTGGACTGCCTGCCGGTGCGGTGAGCACTGGCAGGTGGAGCAGGCTGAGATACAAGCACTGGAACCTGAGACCTCACAAGATTGCTAGGAAAATAAACACAACATTGCATAGGCACCTCTCCATGTTGACGGAGGTGCTTTAAATTGTAAATGTCCTCCAGCTATTAGCTGGGGACACTTTAGAGCAGCGGTTCTCAACCTGTGGGTCGCGACCCCGCGGGGGTCGAACGACCAAAACACAGGGGTCGCTTAAAGGAGCCGGCGGCTGCAGCACTGTAGTGACAGCTGCAGCCGCCGGCTTCTTTAGACATCCATACTTACCCTCCTCGCTCCGTCGCTGCAGGTCCCTGCATCCCTGTCGGCGGCGTCAGCTTCCTCCTGGCAGTGCAGTGACGTAGTACCGCTCATTAAGGTAATGAATATGGACCTGACGCCACTCCCATAGGCGTGGCGTCCATATTCATGTCCTTAATGAGCGGTATTACGTCACCGCTGCGCACAGGAGGAAGCTGACGCCGCCGACAGGGACGCATGGACCTGCAGCGACGGAGCGATGAGGGTAAGTATGATGGGGGGAGGACGGGAGAAGCGGAGCCATGTATACAGGATGGGAGGGGGAGCTGAGCCGTATATACAGGATGGGAGCAGAGCCATGTATATAGGATGGGAGGGTGGGAGCGGAGCCATATATACAGGATGGGAGGGGGGAGCGGAGCCATGTATACAGGATGGGAGCGTAGCCATATATGCAGGATGGAGGGGGAGCGGAGCCATGTATACAGGATGGGAGGATGGGAGCGGAGCCATGTATACAGGATGGGAGGATGGGAGCGAGCCATATACACAGGATGGGAGGGGGAGCGGAGCCATATTACAGGATGGGAGGATGGGAGCGGAGCCATGTATACAGGATGGGAGGATGGGAGCGGAGCCATATATACAGGATGGGAGGGGGAGCGGAGCCATGTATTAGGGTGGGAGGGGGAGCGGAGCCATGTATACAGGATGAGAGGACGAGCCAATACGATGGGAGCGGAGCCATGTATACAGGATGGAGGGGGAGCGGAGCCATATATACAGGATGGGGAGGGGGAGCTTGGAGGCACCATATATACAGGATGGAGGAGGGAGCGGAGCCATATATACAGGATGGGAGGGGGGAGCGGAGCATATATACAGGATGGGAGGGGGAGCGGAGCCATGTATAAGTGGGGGAGTCGGAGCCATGTATAAGGATGAGGGTGGGAGCGGAGCCATATATACAGATGGGAGGGGGGAGCGGAGCCATATATACAGATGGGAGGATGGGAGCGGAGCCATGTATATAGGATGGGAGGGGGAGCGGAGCCATTATACAGGATGGGAGGGGGAGCGGAGCCATGTATACAGGATGGGAGGGGGAGCGGAGCCATGTATACAGGATGGGAGGGGGAGCGGAGCCATATATACAGGATGGGAGGGGGAGCGGAGCCATGTATACAGGATGGGAGGGGAGCGGAGCCATGATATACAGGATGGGAGGAGGGAGCGGAGCCATGTATACAGGATGGGAGGGGGAGCGGAGCCATGTATACAGGATGGGAGGGGGAGCGGAGCCATATATACAGGATGGGAGGATGGGAGCGGAGCCATATATACAGGATGGGAGGGGGGAGCGGAGCCATGAATAGGTGGGGGAGCGGAGCATATATACAGGATGGGAGGAGGGAGCGGAGCCATATATACAGGATGGGAGGGGGAGCGGAGCCATATATAGGGGATGGGAGGGGGGAGCGGAGCCATATATACAGGATGGGAGGGGGGAGCGGAGCCATATATACAGGATGGGAGGGGATTGGAGGGGAGCCATGTATACAGGATGGGAGGGGGGAGCGGAGCCATGTATACAGGATGGGAGGGGGAGCGGAGCCATGTATACAGGATGGGAGGGGGGAGCGGAGCCATATATACAGGATGGGAGGATGGGAGCGGAGCCATGTATACAGGATGGGAGGGGGAGCGGAGCCATGTATACAGGATGGGGGGGGAGCTGTAGATGGGGGGAGCGGAGCCATATATACAGGATGGGAGGATGGGAGCGGAGCCATATATACAGGATGGAGGAGTGGGAGCGGAGCCATATATACGGATGGGGAGCGGAGCCATGTATATAGGGGGGAGCGGTAGCAGTGGCGGGGAGCGGTGTAGGCAGTACAGGATGGGAGGATGGGAGCGGAGCCATATATACAGGATGGGAGGGGGGAGCGGAGCCATATATACAGGATGGGAGGATGGGAGCGGAGCCATGTATATAGGATGGGAGGGTTGGAGCGGAGCCATGTATACAGGATGGGAGGGGGAGCGGAGCCATGTATACAGGATGGGAGGGGGGAGCGGAGCCATGTATACAAGATGGGAGGGGGGAGCAGAGCCATATATACAGGATGGGAGGATGGGAGCGGAGCCATGTATACAGGATGGGAGGGGGAGCGGAGCCATGTATACAGGATGGGAGGTTGAGCGGAGCCATATATACAGGATGGGAGGATGGGAGCGGAGCCATATATACAGCATATTTCCGATGGCTTTAGCCCAGTGGCGTAGCAGGGGCGTAGCGTGGGCGAGCGTAGGGCGCGGGCGTAGCGTGGGCGGGGGGCGGTCCGCCCCTAGGCAGCACGTGTGTGGGGCGGCGTGGCAGCAGCAGCAATTCCTCCTCCCACGGAGTCACAGTGCAGCGGCCCGGGACCCTCCGGAGCTGAGCGGCACGTCGGTGAGTCCACTGTGCGGGGAGAGGGGGGACCCGGCCTGAGCAGGCGGCGCAATACTTACCTCTCCCCGTGCCTCCGTAGCTCCGGGCTCCAGGGGGCGCCTGCAGGGCGCCCGTGCTTCCTGTCACAGCAGCGCCGCTGGATGACGTCATCATTCAGCGGCCGGCTGTGGCAGAGAGCGCGGGCGCCGGACAGGTGAGATGTGAGGTGTATGTGTCTGTGTGTATCAGTGTGTGTGTGTGTGTGTCTGCCTGCATGTGTGTATGTGAGAGAGTGCTGCGGTGCTGTCTGTGTGTGGTACTGTATGTGTGATGGTGATGGGGGGAGGCAGTGATGGTGGTGAGGAGGCAACGATGATGATGGGGAGCCAATGATGATGGGCAGGCAAAGATGATGATGATGGGCAGGCAATGATGATGATGATGATGATGGGGAGGCGATGATGATGGGGAGCCAATGATGATGAGCAGGCAATGATGATGATGATGGGGAGCCAATGATGATGGGAAGGCAATGATGATGATGGGGAGCCAATGATGATGGGGAGGCGATGATGATGGGGAGCCAATGATGATGGGCAGGCAATGATGATGATGGGGAGCCAATGATGATGGGAAGACAATGATGATGATGGGGAGGCAATGATAATGATGATGGGGAGGCAATGATGATGGGGAGGCGATGATGATGATGGGGAGGCAATGATGATGATAATGGGGAGTCTTTCCACAGTGCCCTTTCCTGAGCCGTAACAGTGCAGAACGCAGCACAGTGCAGAGGAGAGCTCCATATTTTGTATGGAGCATTATATGGGGACCAGTATTCTTTATGGAGCATTATATTTGGCCCATAATACTGTATGGAGGACTATGTGGTGCCCATAATATTGTATGGAGGACTGTAATTATTTTTTGGTTTGGGGGTCACCGCAACATGAGGAACTGTGTTGCGGGGTCACGGCATTAGAAAGGTTGAGAACTACTGCTTTAGAGGAACGCGTGTGGCTCCTTGAAGAAAGAGGAAGTGTGTGCTTGTGCTCCGTAAGCATAGTGCCCGGGGACCTGTGTTCAGTGTATACACCCCGGACAGGAACAGACCCAGAAGGAGCAGGACGGGGGCCACGGAGGTAAGTACGCAGGTGTCTCTGCAGTGAAAGAAGGACTGTGGCCAGAGACGCAGGCATTACAGTATCCCCCATTATGCCCCCTCTTTTTCAAGCCTGACAGATATTTCTCCAGGAAATATTCTCCCTGGGCTCCCAGGTCCACTCTTCAGGACCAAACCCCTTCCAATCCACAAGAAAGAAGGTAATTCCTCTTACAGTCTTGGTGGTTAAAATGTTCTCTACCTCAAAAACGTGCTAACAGGAGCAAGAGTGGTTCTAGGAACTTTGAAAAAAGAAATGAGGACAACAGGTTTGAGAAGAGACACATGGAAGGAATAGAGGATTCACAAGGAGGCCGGGAGTTTGAGTTGTAGGCTGCCGGATTAATTTGTTTCAACACCTCAAAGAGATCGATGAAGTGAGAACCCAATTTGCAGGATAGTAACTTGAGACCGATATATTTAGAAGATAGACCTTATCTCCATGATGAAACAGAGGTGAATCTAGATGTCTCTTATCCACGTGTCTTTTCATCCGTTCAGAGTATTTCACTAAGGGCACTTTGGTGTCCTCCCAGATTTCAGAAAAGTTCCTGACAAGGGAATCGACAGCAAGGATATTGTAGGTGACAGCCACAAAAAACGGGACTTTGGGGTGTTGACCGTAGACCACAAAAAACGGAGATTTGGCAGAAGACTCGCTCACGTGGTTATTCTAAAAGAATTCAGCCCAAGGCAGGAATTCAGCCCAGTCACTGAGGGGAGCATTGACAAAGTGCTAGAGAAAATTAGTTAGGATCTGATTGATTCATTCCACTTGGCCATTGGACTAACGATGGTAGGAAGATGAGAAATTCAAAGTAACATCCAGTAGCTTACAGGTGGCCCTCTAGAAACGAGATGTAAACAGAACACCTCTATCGGAGACTATGTGAAGCGATAGGCCATGGAGTTGAAAAATCTGAAGAATAAATTATTTTGCCAGTACTGGCACAGATAGAAGATGGGATATTGGGATGAAGTGAGCCATCTTGGAGAAATGATCCACCACCACCCAAATGACAATACTCCCAGCCGACACTGGCAGATCCGTGATGAAATCCATGGAGATATGCTGCTAGGGAGCAGACATAATAGGTAAAGGAAACAACTGACCATTTGGAAGCTGTTTGGGAGTCTTATTTTGGGCACATAAGGGACAAGCAGAGACGAAATTCGCAATATCTTTGCGAAAGGTCAGCCACCAATAGTGCTGAGAGATTAGGAGAGTTGTCTTCTTCTGTTCGGCATGGCCCTCCCCCTTAGATGAATGATCCCAGAGGAGAACCCGCTTCCTGTCAGGGTCAGCCACATAAGTCTTACTGGAGGGAAGACGAGATAAGTCCAGCAGAGTGACCGGGATTTTTTTGGAGGGCTCGATGATGTGTTTAAGATCCTCCTCCTGGTCGGAAGCCTGGAAGGACCTGGAGAATGTGTCCACCTTAACGTTTTTATCAGCCGAACGAAAATGGAGAGTGAAGTTGAAGCGAATGAAGAAAAAACACTGCCTTGGCTTAATGAGGGTTAAGCCACTATGCGAACTGCAGAATAAGCAAGATTCTTGCAGTCAGTTTATATTACCACAGGGTGCAGTGTTCCTTCCAGCAAGTATCGCCACTCCTCCAGAGCAGCTTGATCGCAAGCATCTATTGCCAAGAGTAATTGCATTCTGATGCAGAGAAGAGCTTAGAGAAGAGGCCGCAGGACACTATGCGACCGGATGCAGACTTTGAGTAAGAACTGCACCAGCTCCTGTGGAAGATGCATCCACCTCCAGCAAGAACTGCTTGTTATGGTTTGAGCGATGTAGCACAGGAGCCAAGGAGAATGCCTGCTTGACAGATGCAAAGTCATCTTCTGATTTGAAGTCCACTCCTTGTGATTGGTCCTTTTTGGGGTCAAGGCAGAAATTGGAGCAGTACAGGATGAAGAATGCGGAATATATTGGGGATAATGATTCACAAACCCAAGAAAACGCTGGATAGCCTTAAGACGATCTGGACAAGGCCACTTCAGGACCGAAGATACCTTCTTGGGTTCTATCATCAGATCATATCAGAAACGATGTATCCAAGAAACGGAAGGGAGGACTGTTCGAAGACGCACTTCTCATATTTGGCACAGAGACGGCTAGTTCTTAAACTTAACGGAACCTGGCAAAATTTCCTCCTGTGTGTTGGCAGATTGGCAGTGAATACCATGTAGTCTATGTATAGAATCATAGAATGGTAGTTGGTAAGGTCCTCCTGGGCCATCTGGTCTAACCCCCTGCTCAAAGCAGGATTCTCTAAATCATCCCAGACAGATGTCTGTCCAGCCTCTGTTTGAAGACTTCCATTGAAGGAGAACTCACCACCTCTCGTGGCAGCCTGTTCCACTCATTGATCACCCTAACTGTCAAAAAGTTTTTCTAATATCTAATCTGTGTCTCCTTCCCATTCAGTTTCATCCAATTGCTTATAGTCTTTCCCTGTGCAAATGAGAATAAAGATGATCCTTCTACAATATGACAGCCCTTGAGATATTTGTAGACAGCTATTAAGTCTCCTCTCAGTCTTCTCTTTTGCAAGCTAAACATTCCCAAATCCTGCAACCGTTCCTCATAGGACATGGCTTGCAGACCGGTCACTATTCTGGCGGCTCTTCTCTGAACTTGCTCCAGTTTGTTGATGTCTTCTTTAAAATGTGGTGCCCAAAACTGGACACAGTATTCCAGATGAGGTCTGAACAAAGAGGAGTAGAGGGCAATAATGACTTCACTTGATCTAGACTCTATGCTTCTGTTAATACATCCTAGAATTGTATTTGCCTTTATTTGCTGCTGCATCACACTGTTGACTCATGTTCAGTCTGTGATCTATTAGTCTACCCAAGTCTTTTTCACATGTGCTGTTCTTAGCCCTATTTCTCCCTTTCTGTATACGCTTTTTTCATTTTTATCTCCCAGATGTAGTACTTTGCAATTTTCCCTGTTAAAAGCCATTCTGTTAGTTGCTGCCCACTGCTCCAGTTTATTTATATATTTTTGAATCCTCTCTCCCCCTTCTCTAGTATTAGCTACCCCTCCTAGCTTTGTGTCTTCAGCAAATTTAATCAGTTTACCCTCAATTCCTTCATCTAAATCATTGATAAAGATGTTGAACAATACAGGGCCAGGACAGAGCCTTGTGGTACCCCACTTGAGACATTCTTCCAACTGGACGTGCAGCCATTTACGACCTAGTAAAAGCGTTCCAGCACCCACAATTAGTAAGGCAGTTTGTGTGCACCTGCATGGATAAATATATACCTTAATTACAGTGGAACTACTGGCACCATAATGCCTTCTTAGCAGAGCATTCAAGCACTCCCAGTCAATAACGGGCTTTAGTCTGCATCAATGACCACTGATAAGATCTCCAATCAGTGCCGTTCATGTAAGCAGCAGTAAAGCAATCACATAGGCAGCGGTAAAGCAATCACACACTGCACTGCTGTCTGAGTCTCAGGCAGAGAGCAGTGCTCCGTTCCTAGTAAACTGCCAGACTCACACATGGATAATCACCGGGCACCGATCAGTAACAGCTTATGGCGTATGTGCATTAGAATGCATGAATGTGGATAAAATGTCATTGCTGACTGCCTGTCATAGTATCTATCTGGGGCATGTGACCCGACGCGCGTTTCGCCGGAGTACCGGCTTTTTGTAAGGCCGTATTTCGTAAAGTCCGTTAAATCTATTTCACCAGAAGTAGCAATTCAGTAGTCGTATCACAAAATCATTCCTAGATAGATGCTCTCTGTTCACGTCCTTCACTGGTCTTTGCCTTTGCTTTCAGGAACAAAGACAATGCTTCTGGAAAGGACAGGTTTATATAATATTACAGTGTCTAAGGCTGGGTTCACATCGCGTTAGGTGCCATCCGTTTAATGCATCCGTTACATAGCAGCACTAAGACAAGTCAAGCAATACATTTATATGGCCAGTCTGTTCCCCCAGTACTGAAAAATCAGCGTTTGATAATATATGCAAATGAGGCTGAAAAGCTATTTGCAAATCTAACGCCTCTTTCACTACATGTCTATTGCCACTCAGCGCCGCCGCCTCCTGCTTCACCGATGACTGTTTTTTCCTGAAGTTACACAGCACAGAAGCTGGCAGTCAAGCAGGAGGAGATGGTGCTGGGTGGGGAATAGAATGGAAGTCTTCAAGCCTACAGTATCTCTTCAACCTCATTTGCATTTCATTTCAAATGTAGATTTCTCAGTACCAAAGGAAAGGACTGGCCATGAAAAGGTATGGCTGGACTTGACCTTGAAAGAGATACATGCTCATAAAATAGTTTGAGAAGTAAAATGCTGATGATAGATTCCCTGTAAAAAAAAGAGTATCAGTACTAGATGCCTCTGAGCAGAAAAGAATACTCATTGCAGCAAAAGAGGCAAGACAAGCCTGCAGACCCTTCCTCAATCTGATTGGTGAGAGCTTTGTCGGTCGGACTCTCACAGATGATGGCCAAGAGCATAATACCAATCCAATTAACATCGAATAACTTCACTGCAAATCAAATTTCTCTGCCAAATTCAAGTGAATTTGAATCGCGGCAGATTTGCTCATTTCTACTTACCTGTCCCGGACTATCAGTACTATTTCACTGGAAATATTTTTACATTTCTGAAATCTTTTCTGTTTTGAGATCTTGCAGCTGCCTCCCATTTTGACTAGAGAACTCAGTCTCCAAACTTGTCAGCCCAACGAACCTACCCAACAATCCAAACGAAACTTTGGATTTCGAATATACAAATTTAAATACCACTTTGGGTTACATTTTTTTTGTAGTTATTTTTGCACTTACAATTAAGAAATTGTATTCTTTCTAGAAGACTCTGGAGACTATTACAAATGTAATCTGTGTGTCCTGGGAGAAATGTCCCAGAGGATTGTCAGCACTCTATTTTACCACAATTAGACAGATGATTACTCCCATCAATACAGCCTGTTGGTAAATCTCATTAATAGCATTCATATTCAAAAGAATTACGGTATCTACCCAGCTAATTACTGTACAAGAGCTCCTTACATCCACAAGATGGTTCCTCAGATCTTTGGGACGGGTCTTTTATTGTCATTTAAGTAGGCATTTTTGTCTATCATTTTCTTTCCTGTTTCTATAGATTGTTTATACTAATCACTAGACATTGTAATGCAGACCTTTACACCTGAGATGATCTGACTTCGATGAAGAAATTTTTTGGATTTTCTTTCTATTTCATTTTTTAATAAAGGATATTTTACGAAGACTAAGAGGCTAAATAAGTGCAAACGGTGTAGCCTCAACTCAGCAGCTAATCAAGACAGCAGAAATTAGCTAAGGGTACTTGGAACAACCTCCTTGCATACCTGCTTTTCCCTTTTAAGGTGAGATTTGTCCTAGCTATTTTATTACTTATGCAATAAAAAAGTAGCCTATTACTTTAGTTACACTGGTATTACACTAAGAACATACTTCAAGCTTAAATCTGTCTTAGTCATTTGTCAGGACGGGTTGTAACCTGAACAAACACTGGTCAAGGCATGTGTCTCAACTGACAGAGGAGCTGCATTGTAAACATACATAACCTGCTCACTCAGCTGTGGAGCAAGGCTATGACAGGAATGAAAACCTTCTCAGCTGATTGAGCACAACTGAGTTTTTTTTTTCCTTCAGCTTTATCCTGCTCTGTGCTCACTTGTAAACCTATTTTGCTAAGTCAGTCTGGCAGTTTTACAACAGAACAAGTGACTGACTAAGGACATAAGCATGACTAAAGCTGGAGAAATTAACCCTGTTGTGCTCAGCCAGCTGAGAAGCATTTTTTTTCGCCATGGCTGAGTGAGCAGATCAGGTATTTTTGTTCACAATACTACTCCTCTGACAGTTGATCCACTTGTATCGAGTTGTGCTTCTTTAGACTGCAACCCTTTCTGACACTGGACTAGGATGGTTCTCATGCTTGAAATATGTGACTATTGTATATACACAGAATAGAACACAATAAGCACAATAAGATTCTGAGTCATTGTATATCAAAATGCCCCAACGCTTCCTGGTAAGTGACAGCAGCCATTTTTATCCGTTATTTAATGTATTTTATTTTACCTTTTTTAATATACTTTTATTTTACTACACTTTATATATAAAAAAAAAAAAAAACATATATATATATATATATATATATATCCTAAAGCTAAGCCATGGAGCATAGAGCAATGAATAAACACCTAAAAAAAGCTCTATTCAACAGCAAATGATGAATAAAAAATAAATTTTTATTTCAATGCATAATAAAAACAGAACTATCGAAGTACGTTAAAAAGTAAGTATAAACAGGTGAGAACAACACAGATGAGAAAAAAAGGTGGCAAAACCCTGACCCAATAAAATACAGAGTAATATAGTGTAAATATACACATATTTTCAGGCAATGGATATAGTAAGATGTCCCATAATGACATAACCGTTCGGTATAGATTAATAAAGTGCTAAAAAATAGCAATAGGTATTGGCTGTCAGCAAAACACCCATATAACATCAATCTGTGTAAAGGCTTATCAAGCATAAAACTGCGATATATAATCCTGAGTAGACATAGATTAAAGCATAGTGCAAATTATAAACATATAATAAAGGTAGAATAGCTACAAACAAATAAAAATATACTAAACAGAAGTAACATCCATTACCAGAAAGGGAGCCAGAGGTTCAGGCGTCCACCACACCCGACGCGCGTTTCGCAATGAAATGCTTTGTCCAGGGTTTTATACACTTTGTATATACAAACATCTACCGTACAATAAAAAATACAATAGATACAATATCATAATTCTAAAAAATATTAAATTATAATGTATATACAGTGAAGAGCAAAAGGGTAACAATGTTTAGAACTTTTGGCTTTCAGTCTCCATATCTCATCATCCACTTCTGCTTTGAACTTGAAACTGACATAATTTTATAGACAATCATCTTGGGTATCTAATAATTAAATTAGACTTGCAACTATTTAGTATATGATTAGTTATGCAGATTCTTGTCATGTCACTGCATTGTTACTGTTGTGCTTCTAAAGATCTAAATTTAATTTTTTTAATATTTTGTTAGTATTTTGTAAATCCATCTTTGGCCTCCAATACTGCCTAAATCCTTCTGGGCATGGTCTTGATCAGACTCAAACATATGTTGACCGAAATCTGATCTCAGGTTTCTTCTACACGTTCCCAGAGTTGGTGCATACTGGTAGCCTCACTTGGGTATGTATATAGTTTTTACTTCAATTCTACCCACAAGTGTTTCATTGGGTTGAGGTCTGGGGACTGTCTGGGCCATTCCAGCAACTCTACTTCAATGTCATTGAACTATTTCTTCGACAATCTCAACATATGCTTAGTGTTGTTGTCCTGTCGGACACGAAGTGGAGAGGGAAACCATGGATATGGCAGATGTGCCGAATTTACAGACCGCAAGTTTTGGAGCAGTTGGGAGACCGGGTAGCGGAATGAAGTGGGCCATCTTAGAGAAGCGGTCCACCACTACCCACACCACTGAACAGCCGGACGAGATTGGAAGATCCGTGATGATGTCCATGGTGATATGCTGCCAAGAAGCGGATGGAATCAGAAGAGACTGAAGCCTACCAGCGGGTAGGCGTTTAACAGTCTTGTTACGGTTACAGGAAGGGCAGGCTGCGACATACTCCTGGATATCCTTAGCCATTGTAGGCTACCAGTAGTAAACGGGTGATGAGTTGCAGAGTCTTCCTCTGACCGGCATGACCAGCCAACTTGGAAGAGTGACCACACCGTAGGACTCGATTACGTTCAGAGGCAGACAAGAGAGTCTTCCCAGGTGGAAGCCGGGTAAGATCAGCAGAAGCCACTGTGACTAACCTTGCAGGTTCAGTGATGTGCTGAGGTTTCTCAGGGGGCAAAAAGGCTCTGGAAAGTGCATCTGCCTTGACGTTTTTGTCAGCTGGACGAAAATGAAGAACAAAATTAAATCGAGCAAAAAACAAAGCCCAGCGGGCCTGAAGGGGATTCAGCCTATGTGTGGTTTGGAGGTAAGAAAGGTTTTTGTGGTCGGTGAATATGAATACCTGGTGAAGAGCTCCCTCAAGAAGTTGCCTCAATTCCTGCAGAGCTAATTTGATAGCCAACAATTCCCGATCTCCAACGGAATAGTTCCTTTCTTCGGAAGAAAAAACCTTGGAAAAAACCCACACGAGTACATTGGACCAGCAGACAATTTCTGGGTAAGTACAGCTCCTGCACCTACAGAGGAAGCATCAACCTCAAGAAAAAATTATTCATTAGAATTTGGACGATGGAGAACAGGTGCGGAAGCAAAGGCTTTTTTGAGAGAAACAAAGGCCTCCTCTGCCTTGGGAGACCAATCCTTGGGATTTGTACCCTTCCGGGTCAAAGAAGAGATGGGTGCTACTCGAGTGGAGAAGTTTGGAATGAATTGCCTGTAGTAGTTGGCGAAGCCCAGGAATCGCTGTATGGCTTTCAGCCCAGACTGACGGGGCCACCTGAGTACGGCCGACAACTTCTCTGGATGCATTTTTAATCCTGTGGAGGAAACAATGTAACCGAGGAAAGGCAAAGAGGATTGTTCAAAGAGGCATTTCTCAAACTTGGCATACAGCCTGTTCTCTCTGAGTCTGTAAGACTAGACGTACTTGTCTCCGGTGTGAGAACAAGTCGGTTGAGAAGATCAAAATGTTGTCCATGTAGACAACAACACAAGTATAGAGCAGATCTCTGAAAATGTCATTGACAAACTCCTGAAAAACCACGGTGCATTGCTTAGGCCAAATGGCATTACCAGGTATTCGTAGTGACCATCACGGTGTTGAAGGCAATTTTCCACTCGTCTCCTTCTCGGATTCAGATCAAATTATAGGCCCCTCTGAGATCCAATTTGGTGAATATTTTGGTCCCTTGGAGATGCTCAAATAGTTCTGAAATAAGAGGCAATGGATACCTGTTTTACCGTGATCTGGTTTAGACCCCGGTAGTGAATACAGGTCTGCAAGGATCTGTCTTTTTTCTTCATGAAGAAGAATCCTGCTTCTGCCGGTGAAGATTTTTGGATAAATCCTCTGACCAAATTCTCCTGGATGTAGTCCGACATAGCTTGAGTCTCTGCTTTGGAAAGAGGGTAAACTCTCCCACAGGGAGGAGACGTACCGGGAAGAAATTCAATCGGACCAGTCATACGACCTGTGAGGAGGAAGTTTCTCAGCCTCCTTTCTCTCGAAGACATCCGAGGACTAGTGTTGAGCGATACTGCCTGATATCCAGAAATATCAGATCGGATTGGATCGGCCCGATACTCAAAAAGTATCGGGTATCGCCGATTCCGATACCGAAACCCAATGCAAGTCAATGGGACAGAAATATCGTAATTAAAAAAACCCCTTTCTTTCCTTGTAAACACTAGATATACACACATAGAATACATATTGTAACATTTCCAGGGGATATAGCTCTAGGATCGCTGTCTGGGTAGACAGAGTGACACGAAAACAGTTCATTCAGACAGCAGTTCTGGTGAAAACTGGCCGCAACCAGCTTTATTAAAGTCCACAGCAAACAGATAAAAATAAAGTATAAACAGAAAACCTAGGCTTGTCTAGCCACTAATTACACATAGATCGATTTCCCTATCTATCCGGGTCCCGGCTCTACCAGCCTGACCCAAAACAACACTTATGATATATGTTACCAGAATGGAGTTTCACAGATACTCCTCCTTGTGTCTGAAGGCACCTTCAACGTCCAGACTTGAGAGAGATCCACTCCTATTCAGCCGCTATTCGCACGGATTCTCACTGAGACTACTCCTGTGTCCGGGGTACTTCCTGCACCCAGACTGAGATAGCTCAAACTCCTGGAGACTGCTTCTTGTGCCGGGACACCTTCCTGTGTCCAGACTGAGCCAGCTCCCACTCCTGGAGACTGCTTCTTGTGCCGGGACACCTTCCTGTGTCCAGACTAAGCCAGCTCCCTGACTGTGTTTGCAGACACCTACTTCTGGTCTCCTAATTAACAGCTGAATGGTTTCAGGCCTGAGCTGCAAGTGTGTGCTGAATGTGAGGTGTAGTGACCTTTCTCTACCACTAGGTTTACAAAGCCACACATTTCCCTTATACCATACAGCACAGTACCTAGGTGAAATGTACACCCCATTCAACACATATTCCCTCACTGTCTCACATATCCCCTCCCTCTTCTCCAGACCGGAGGGCTGGTCATCCAGACCGGAGGGCTGGTCAACAATCCAACAGAGACAGTGAACTCTGGACCAGTCATGGCCCTCATCAGCTTCATCCTCCCCACTGTCATTGCCAACATCAGCTTTCTCTTCATCTGAAGCATCCGCACTACCCTGTACCCTCCCAGGCCTATGCTCTCTGCGGGCCTCGGGTATCCTGCACGGTTTCATCTTGACCTTAGGGCCGGGCTCAGTTTCGATATAGTGCCTGGCCAGAGAAGTACGACCCGGCACATCAGAACACTTCTGCTGACTCTTCCTCAGAAACTCACGTACCTCCTGTCCCTGGTGCACTGACCATGTGTCACCAACTATCACAGAAGGTGACGGGGTCGTCTCGTCAAACACTCGTCCTCCAGTCACTCCAGATTAGATTATGAGCATGGGTCGACCAATCAAAGTATGAGTCAGACACAAGGCTGGTTCAAACTTAGAGCACGCTCAGGAATGGTACTAGTAGCACCGATCTCAGCAATGTCCTGTCTTTATTAGCATACACGGGATTATATAGACATAACAAACAGGATGACCCACGTGGGGTAAGCTATATTCATCTAATATCCGGCCAGCCCTGATTGGCCCATGTCTCCAGACAGATGTTGATGTCGTCTTCAATGGTTAAATGTCATTGTGGTCGTCATCAATGGCTTGATCCAACTTCGTCTGTCAGAAGTAGGCGTTGATCTGGGTCAATGTCTCAGGAGCAGATGTTGGCGGATACTGGTGCTATCTTTGAACTAAGTTTCGATATGAATCATGCGAGGTAAGGAAAATACTTGTTGTTTTCAGAGCAGAGCACACAAGCATATATATATATATATATATATATATATATATATACATACATATATATACATATATACAAGAAAACATAAGAATATAGAAATGGACATATGACATTAAACATTGAGCATATTATAATTGTCCTTTGCAATTGCAATCATGGGCAAACTGTTTATGTCTAGCACCTACCATCCCTGATCAATTATGTCTTATTCTAGCAGGTTATAAAATGTAACGACAGGAAATGTAGCCGCGTGGGTTCATTTCTACATCTATGTAACACTCAAAAGGTGTGACATTTCATATTAAGGTTCAGCCTTGCAACACTCCTTGATGTGGTCTGGCCCAGACGTCTTGACATTTCCTGAAGCTGATGAAAACACGTCTCAGAGGAAACGGGTGTAGGATGGGTCGATGCTGGCTCTATCTTAACTGAAGCATTGTTATATTTGATATATCTGGTTTCACTCGACAAGGAAAATTTATGTTTCAAAATGGATGCAGAACACAAAATGGTGGCAAAGCACATGTAAGCATATATATATGTGTGTATAAAGTAGGAAAGTATATTTTACCTTGACAATCCCCCCTAAACACTAAATTTTCCCTTGACGAGGTGACCTTTGAGACTGTCCATGTGTGGGGAGAGGGGAGGTGGATTTCTTCACCCAGCTACCTCAGAGACTGCCCCCTTATGGGACGCCCCCAGGCAGCTGAGTCCCTATGTTGGTTAACACATGGAGTTCTCCCATCTGTCCCTAAACTAACTCTTTTGATTGTATCGCGTCATAGAGGGTTTTGCCAAGAGGATCAGGCGGGGTATATTGTTCCATATCCCCTACATTCATATACATCTCTTCCTGAAAAATGAAGGTACCTGAGGGGTCGGTTACATTGGTTACAGCTTTCCTATATATGGGTACCACACAACACAGAGCTGAATACTGTAATACTAATCGGTGTGCCAAATCTATAAACTTTGAAATATTACTCATCATGCACCATCCACTAAAGCTAAGTGATGTCTAATGAACCTGTTATCATCATCATCTACACGGCTAAGTCTGTTCCAAGCATCCGTTACTGCAAGGATGCAAGCAAATGTCATTAGTAGCATCATTCCTCTTCTGGAGGCTCTCCAAGGATCTTCTTACAATGAGATGCGTGGATCCAAGTTTCCTTGCCTTATAGCTTGACTGCGGTACTTGTCGTCAGTAGAACTTGAAAAGGTCCATCAAATCTCGGATCCAGACTCTCTCTCACGTGTCTTTTAATGACTACCCAGTCTCCGGGCTGCAGGCTGTGACTCCCAGGATCCTGGTTTGGATCTGGAAGAGAACTGAAGACATTATCATGTACTTTCTTGAGTCTTTTATGCAAATCCCTTACACATGAGCTTAATACATGGTTACTCATTTCCAGTGCTTGGGAAAGAAACATCCTAAACTAGGCACTTTGCCAAATAGTATTTCATACGGAGAAAGTCCAGTTTTCCTATTTGGAGTGTACCTTACTGAATATAGGGCTAATGGTAAACATTCAGGCCAAGATTTCCCTGTTTCAGCCATGGCCTTTTGGATTTTTTTTTTTTTTTTTTTTTTAACTTCAATGTCCCATTTAGTCTTTCTATTTTTCCACTGCTTTGTGGATGATATGGGGTGTGGAAAGCTTGTTGAATTCCCAGAGCTGTCAAAACTTCATTCATTATTTCACCTGTGAAATGTGTACCTCTGTCACTTTCGATTACCTCTGGTACTCCATACCTGCACACCACCTCCGCAAGCAGCTTCTTTGCGGTTGCCGCAGCCGTAGCCTTGGCAATCGGGAAAGCCTCCGCCAACCTGAGAATAAATCAAAACACACCAACACGTACTCCCATGATCCTGATTTTGGCAGCTGAATATAATCAATCTGCAGTCTCTGGAAAGGATAGAGGGGCCGAGGGGCGTGTTTGGGTGGTGTCTTGACTACCCTTCTCTGATTATGTGTAGCACATACCATGCATCCCTGGATCAAACCTTCTATACAGGTGGAAAAGCCTGGTGCCACCCAATGCTTCTGCATGACGCTCATTACAGCAGTTTTGGACTGGTGGGTTGGCCCATGTAACATCTGGGCGACCGCAGGGTACAACGCCCTTGGAAGGCATCGACGCATCCCTCTTCCCCATACCCCAGTTGCTGCATTCAGACATGCACCTTCTTTTCCCACTTTTCTACTTCCTCCTGGCGCACCTGAGCCTGCATCTGGGATAAGGCATCCTCCGACACAAAGGGATTTTTGGGAGCGCTTACCTGGTGCATCGTTACCCCTTGGAGTGGTCTACTGGCTGCTGTTTTTGCTGCTGCATCGGCCATTGCGTTTCCTTTACTCACCTGATCAGTGCATCTGGTATGTACTTTAACTTTTATGACAGCTACTTCTTTTGGTAATTGTAATGCATCAATTAACTGTTGGACTGCGTCAGCATTTTTAATGGGATGTCCTGCTGCCGTCAGGAATCCTCTAGACTTCCAAATTGGACCAAAATCATGAGCTATACCGAATGCGTATCTAGAATCTGTGTAGATGTTAACAATTCTACCTTCAACTATCTTACAGGCCTCGGTCAGAGCCTTAAATTCAGCCTCCTGGGCCGACTGATGTGGGAGCATTGGTTCTGCTTTGATCACTGCATTCAGGGAGACGATGGCATACCTGGTGTGGAAGGTACCTGAGTCATCTTGGTGGCGAGATCCATCTACAAAAGATTCAAAATCAACATTAAGCTTTCAGTTTCAAACACTGTGGGTAGGCCTGCTGTTTCCTGTGCCATAAGCTGAACACAATCATAAGGAATCTCCTCTCTTGGATCTTCTTTGTACAATACCGTACCTGACCTCCCCCCTAGATCCGAGAGAGGTAACAATGTGACAGGACTAAGTGTGGTACATCTCTGCAAAGAAACATTTGGAGGCATTAAAGTGCACATTGCAATTGAAGGTGACGTGCAGCTGAAAGATGTGCCGGCTGCACCTGGTTCAGTATGGTATATACATCATGAGGTGTAAGTACTGTCAGTGGATGATCAAGCACGATGTCTGACGATTTGTGGAACAATAGCCCTACAGCATGTACTGCCCGTACACAGGACGGGGCACCTCTAGCCACTGCATCTAGTCTTCCACTGAAATAGGCTACTGGCCTTTGATTGTCACCATATAACTGAGTCAATACTCCTGCCGCGTGTCCCTGCTGTTCATGGAGATACAGGGTGAATGGTAGTTCATAGTTGGGGATTCCTAGCGCTGGAGCTGCCACAATCCTGTTTTTGAGGGAATAAAAAAAAACAGTCTATACCTTCAGGAGTTAGTTTAAAAGGCACAATGGTGATACAGTCACAGAGAGGCTGCATGAGGATTGACACAGCATGTATCCACTGTCTGCAATAGAAACCAGTCCAAGAAATGTCCTAAGAGCGGCAACATTAACAGGAATAGGAAAATTCTGTACAGCTTCTTTGCGAGCGCTGGTCCGATGTCGTTCCCCCCGGTATAATGCAATATTCCAAAAAGATAACTGAAGATTTACAAAATTGCAGTTTATCCTTCAACGCTTTACAACCTGCTTGATACAGAAACAACATAAGTAATATTGCTGCAATACGACACTGTTTCCTGGAGGGGCACAAATCAGTAAATCATCAACATATTATAAAAATAACATTGGCAAAATCAATAACTGTAAACTAAGCAGCATCCTGAGATATCTGGAACAAAAGTGTATATATATATATTAGACACCACTGGAGTTTCCAGATCAGTAGCTGCATTAACTGCCCATAATTTTTGTACCAACCCGTACACAGGGTTAAGTTGAAGGGGGGCTGGAGTTTGCTATGTGGGCACTGATAAGAACTGTCCTTGGACCTGCAGCTGCCTGCTTGCAAAATGTGGGCTAGAACTACTCCTGGCTGGCTTTTTTTTTTATTTTTTTTACTTTTAATACATTGTTCGGAGTGGACAGGGAAAACATACAGGATTACATTCTGGACAGCTTCAGTAAGTAATTGTTGGGACCTAGGCATTTTAGTAGAAGTATATCGTGATTTCATTGCATATATTGCATATTGACACGGCAACTGTCCTGCTCTGGTTGCTGGGACCTGTCCTATTTCTACCTGACCACACGTTTGTATATACGAATTAGATTCGTCCTGTATCATGGGTCCGCCTTTCTGTGAAATTGTTGCGGCCAGTCCTCCAGCATAGTGGAGTTGATTATTTGCAGCATTTACTATGACCCCAACATGTTGTTTCGTAAAATCCCCTGTCCTTATCCTAAAAAGTACATCATGACGGTGGGGTCCAGGAATAACATTGGAATATATTTCCTGAAAATCTTCTCTTTCCTCTGTACTAGCAACGTCTAGCGACATGATTTTACAAAGAGTGCTCTGCTTCAGTTCTGGTGTCATAGTGACAGTTCCAACCGGATAATACTCAATACGTGCTTGTAATTGTAACAACACATCACTTTCCTGAAAGATTACATTGACCCCGTGGTGATACCATTAACTGTGTGTGTACAGTGGTTCCTTGAATTTGCAGGGGAATCTTTTTAGTGAGGGGGGAGCAGGATAGTTGTCTGTAATTACTGAATTTTCTGCCCCCGTGTCCACCTGGAATTCAACCTCATGTCCCCCTAGTAGGTTCACCTGTACTGTGCAATTAGGAATGGGGGGGGTAAGGAGACAAGGGGGCTCATGCGCAAGCCACCTTATCCTATGGGTGCGGTGCTAATTGGTCTTGGGGCCTCCTGCAGGCGGGTCATTTGGATATGGATTAGTTGGACAGGCTGGATATGGATTAGTTCTGCAATCCCTCCTGAAATGTCCTGGTTTCTTACACCCGTAGCACAATTTCTGTCCATCTCCTGGCACACGTCTCCTATCCCTGTTATTTGCAGGACGAGTACCTACAGCGTGTATCCTTGCTCCTCTTTTTGCCTGCGCCAAATCATGCCGTGCCCCCTGTGCCATTCTGGCCAGATTCTCCGCTTCAACTGATCTCCAATCCGGTCTACCCACTTTCAGCTTTCTGTCATTTCCTTTCTCTGCCTGTCTATCTTTCTTCTCACATACACTGACCTTCTATTCACATGCCTAGCCCTTCGATTCTTACGTACTGTGTCTATTCCAAAAACCTATTCAACAAAATCTGAAAACTACTGCACTCTGGCTCTGCGTCTCTATGCTGAATGCCTGATGGGAGGGTAAGTCGGGTCGCTGCGCAGTTTGTCAGTGTGCTCTCCCTCAGCCTTCAGCTTCCTTATCTGTAGAATGACCTTGGTGTACAGCAAAATACCATCTCGCTGCTACCAACACTTCCTCCCTCCCTTATACCTTTGCTTGCTGTCACTGACTCCTGCATTCTTAGATCCGTTCCTACAAATATAATACTTGTATATCTCATTTATCAATCTATTGTATCTAACTTCATTTGCCAATTTTTCCCTTAAATTTAGTGTGTTGATCCCTTGAAATCATTCCTATCACAGTTGAATATTTGATAGAAATCGAACTTAAAGATAACCACAGGGTTGTAATATTAACCCAAAGGTGGGCATACTGGCACGAGGTCAGGATATAGCTCAAAGGATATGTAACAGAAGATTCATGACTGCTGGCTAATCTTGTCCTTCTTGTAATGGGAGGCGTGAATCCAGGTGCTCTTGTCCTCGAGCTTCGGGTAGTATGGGTGGACAGGACCACAGTGTAGGGACCCTCAAATCTGGGCTGGAGACAGTCTCTTCTCATAAATTTTTTTTTTTTTTATATATATATATATATATAATATATATATAAGGTCATCAGGCGAGAAATCATGCACCGTGTCACCTGTAAATTCTGGGAGAGAAGCAGACACTGCAGAGTGGGTGTTAGTTAACTCTTTAGACAAAGCAATCACAAATTTGCTATTTTATCATTGGTTTCAAATAATTCCTGGTGCCTAATGTCTTCTGTTTTTAACATACCAGCATGATGGAGTATTGAATGTATAGTGGCCCGAAGGGTGGCCCATGACTCATTTGAGTTTAGAGGATCATAGACTGGACCTACTGCATGGATGATGATATCAGCGGGAAGGTCCCCTGCATGGGTTGTCAGAGTCTGTCCAGGTGGCAAAGGGCCATGAGTGTATATATGAGCCATGCATTCTGCAATGACGATGGGACCACCTGCTTGGGCTATTAATAGAGCCAGACCCCCTTTCTTGGAACAGTTGGAGTTGGCAGGACTAACTATAGCACCAACCCGATGTGTCAGGATATCACCGTACCCTATGGATAATGTCACTGGATTTCCGTTGCGGTCTGTGTAATGCTGTGAATGGCTGGGATACCAGTTTTCAAGTACACAGGGAGCTGGGGGCCTGACCGGGGTTTCCGTGAATCTTACAGAGCGACTGTCCTCTCTGAGGATTTGTGAAGAAGAGGAAGGTGCCTTATCTCTGAAGTAGGGGTGGAATAGGCCCTAGGACCAGGGTTGACAATGATGGTGGGGGAATGGAGGAGGGAAGAAAAGATACTGGTGCTGCTGGGGATAGTGGTGGCTGTTAAGGGGCCCACCCCTCTTCTCTCTCCTGGTCCTCCTTCCCTTCATTAGATCCCATAATATCATGGCGGCGGCTCCTGATCATTGTTTGAAAAACTGAAGATTCATGCATTGCAGCAATGGCCGGGTTGGGGTGTGTGAAAGGGAACAATGGTGTTGCATCTGGTGCCATATTGGGAGCTGTGGCCTGCACAGGTGCGGGCGGGGGCTGGTAGTAGGCCCTGGTTGGTATCAGCAAGGATATAGGCCTGACTGGGTGTGCTTGGGTGTCTCAAATGGCCGCCGGAGGAGATGGGGTGTTGGTCATTTCCGGGTGTATTAAGATGGCCACCAGGTGCAGCAAGATGGCCGCTGGAGGAAGGGGAGGGACCATTTACGGGTGTGCCAAGATGGCTGCTAGAGGAAGTGGGTGTCCCAAGATGGCTGCTGGGTGTAGTGGGAGGGGCATTTCCTGGTGAGGGCCAGGGGCGGGGAGCCCCACAAACACGACAGGACTCCGCCCAGGGCGGGTTCTGTTCACTACACACACGGCACAACCCACCCTTCCGGTGATTTGGTGTCGACTCCATTATAGGGCGGTGGCTGGGGCGCACTGGGTACAGTGACGGGCATTATGGGCTGACAGCCATTTTTATTACATCAACAAGGTCACATTCTGAACATTTTATATATCCAAACAAAGGCTCAGCATTTTCTGAACCTCCTGCACCATCTACCTCTCTCCAGCCTTAAACTTTCAAATCATTTGCTACTCTGAGATGTGCTTGTGCTTGGTGCAGGAGTCCCTGATCACTTAACATTCCTTTTCTCTGGCTTACAAAATCTTTCCACACTGAAGGCTGAAGCCTCCCTGTACTGGGTAGGCCCATCATTTTGTATAAACTCCTCACATTTTTAACAGCCTTCTTGCCATCCCGTGACTGAAACAATCTCACCAACTCCCAAAGCACCACCCTCTAACTTGTGGGGTTTTTCTGATTTAAACATGCGCATCATGATGTTAACAGAGTGCAATGATCTGTCGCGACTCAGACCACTGGCGTCACTTGCAGGTCACCACCCGTCAATACAGAGTCCCCGCTCTATGCACTGACAAGACAAAGAGTCCCTGCTCTATCTGTCTCTTCCCTAACTGTGGATGGTGACTTTACAGCACAGTTCGCCGTGACACTCTTCACAGCACAGAGTCCCCGCTCTATGTGCTGACACCTGGACTTCTCCTAATGAGACTTCCCAGGTTAGACAAAGAGTCCCTGCTCTATTTGTCACCTCCCAGACGAAGAGACCTACTCAGTTCGTCCTTTTCCCTTGGAGGAATTTGATTATGCGCACCCCTACCACAATTCTCTACAAGATACTAGAAATTTGGACACTTTCAAATTGTCACGTGAGGCAGCTATACCCACATCAACACTATACATCTACAGTCACGGGAGACAGCTATCTAGAACAGAGTACAGTGACCGGAGGAGGAGGAAGTGGTGCACACGAGTACGCGCAGGTACGCGACGTCACTCGGTCTGACAGTGCTGGTTCGGGACGTGGCGCGGGGTCGCCCCCAGTCTCACCACTCGACTGGTCACTCACCCAGACCCAGACAGAAAACACGACAGGACCTACATGACTGACACACAGGCAAGTGGGACATATAAATATATGCCCCAACTTACCGTGCTTGACGGAGGGTGATCAGTCCTCAAATTCAGTCACCGCGGGTACCACCGGGAAATCTATGAGACGGGTCTGGCAAGTAGCGAGCCGCTGGCCACGCCCCACGTTGTGGCGCCAATTGACGGGGTCGTCTCGTCAAACACTCGTCCTCCAGTCACTCCAGATTAGATTATGA
>JARQOD010000008.1:22310574-22325574 GCA_033576555.1 Oophaga sylvatica | reverse complement strand
CACCTAGAATACATAAAATATATATATAATATAGTCATTGTACATATTATATATAATATATATTATATATATATACATATTTTGTAGTTCTACCTTTCATAGTATAATAGCCGCTAATTCATCACCCCGGGTATACTGTAAAAAACACCTGACAGCTTTAATAAAGAATAGAAACAATACATATACCCTAGAATCATAAATTATATTATATATATATGTCATTGTGACATATATATACATATATTTATAGTTTACACTTCTACATACTGTAATAGCCGCTAATTCAATTACCGGCTTTTGTGAAAATACAGAACCCGACATGAAAGAACATGGTTTACATACAGTTAACCATGTCATTATTAGTTTGATATAGGTTTTCACTAACAATTACATAGTGGCTGTGTGCAAAATTTACACATGTAGGGGGTTAATTAAAGATGTAAATTCGTTGAAAAAAAATGGTCGGCTCCCGCCCATTTTCTTAAACCAGAAGAAATCTAATTAAAATTTTGCTTTTTCTGGGGTGGCTTGGGGGCAGATGTTGTACCAGGGGGGGCACTAAATAAATGCACCCTCACTGGGCTATTAAATTTTCTCCCCCACTCGCTTGCTTGTCTGTCTGGTTTAGAAAATAGGGCGGGAGCCCATTTTTTTTTTTTCAACGAATTTACATCTTTAATTAAAACCCCCCCCAAAGTCTGCAATTTTGCACACATATACTCATGTAATTGTAACTTAAAACCAATATCAAAAAATACATGAAATGACATGGGTTAATGTATGTAAACCATGGAATTTCAGTCGGGTCTGTAATTTCCAAAAGTCGGTAATTTGGAAAATTAGCGGGGTATTACATATGTAGAAGTGTATAACTATAAATATATGTTTATATATTAATTTCCACAATGACAATATTAATATATTTTTATTTCTATGTTTATATGTATTGTTCCTATTCTTTTTTAACTTTTCTTGTGATTTTTCGTATTGCCGGCAATTGAATTAACGTCTTTATTATGTAGCAGTGCATGAACTATAAATAATATATAAATATATATGTGACAGGATTAGAGCCCTGGGCAGCGTATGGGGCCCGATCAGCGGGGGCCCCCCACAGGGCCCGTCACCTACCCACGGGCCCCACCCCCCCCCCCCAGATTCTGCCGGTTAAGTAACGAACCTGGTCCGGTGCAGGCTCGTTACTCTATTGCCTGCGGGCCCGCACGCAATAGTTAAAGCTGCCAGCCAATCGGAGGCGGCGGCTGACGTACGCCAGCGCCGGCGCTGACGTCAGTCAGTCACCGGCGAGTGCACACTTCAGGCTGGGAGGAGATCGCTCGCTGCGGAGCGTTGCAAGGAAAGGAAAAGTGTTTTTTTTTCCCGATTAGTATTGAAAGGGCTGAGGGACAGGTGGAGACACTGGAGGGAGATGGGGCAGAATGCAGACAGGAGGGGCAGGATGGAGATGGGCAGAATGAAGACACTGGAAGGGCCGAAGGGAGAGGGGCAGAAGGGGAGAAAACACTGGAGGGGCAGGATGGAGATGAGGCGGATGGGACACTGGAGGGCAGGATAGAGATGAGGCAAATGGAGACACTGGAGGGCAAATGGAGACACTGGAGGGGCAGGAGGAGACACTGGAGGGGCAGGATGGAATGAGGCAGAATGGAGACCTGGAGGGGCGAAGGAGACACTGGAGGGGCAGGATGGAGATGAGGCAGAATGGAACACTGAGGGGCAGGATGGAGACACTGGAGGGGCGAAGGAGAGGGGGGAAGAATGGAGACACGGAGGGCAGGATGGGATGAGGCAGAATGGAGACACTGGAGGGGCGGATGGAGACACGGAGGGGGCAAATGGAGTGGGGCAGAATGGAGACAGGAGGGGCAGGATGGAAAACGGAGGGGCAGAATGGAGACATTGGAGGGGGCAGGATGGAGATGAGGCAGAATAAGACACTGGGGGGAAGGTGGAGACACGGGAGGGGCAGAATTGGAGACACTGGAGGGGAAAGGATGGAGATGGGCAGAATGTGCACTGGAGGGCAAAGGAGACACTGGAGGGGCAGGAGGAGATGAGGCAGAAGGAGACACTGGGGGCAGGATGGAGACACGGAGGGGCAGGATGGAGATGAGGCAGAAGGAGACACTGGAGGGGCAGGATGGAACACTGGAGGGACAGGATGGAGATGAGGCAGAATGGAGACACTGGAGGGCGGGAAAGGAGACACTGGGGGCAGAATGGAGAGGGGGAGAATGGAGACACGGAGGGGCAGGATGGAGATGAGGCAGAATGGAGACACTGGAGGGGCGGGATGGAGATGAGGCAGAATGGAGACACTGGAGGGGCAGGATAGACACTGGAGGGCAGAATGGAGAGGGGCAGAATGGAGACATGGAGGGCAGGATGGAGATGAGGCAGAATGTAGACACTGGGGGGCGGTGGAGACACTGGAGGGTCAGGATGGAGACACTGGAGGGGCAGGATGGAGATGAGGCAGAAGGGAGACACTGGAGGGGCAAAAATGAGACATGGAGGGGCAGGAGGGGAATGAGGCTGAATAAGACACTGGGGGGGCGGATGGAGACACTGGAGAGGCAGAATAATGGGGAGAATGGAGACAATGGAGGGGAGGATGGAGAGAGGCAGAATGTAGACACTGGAGGGGCAGAATGGAGCACTGGAGGGGCAGGATGGAGATGAGGCAGAATGGAGACACTGGAGGGCGGGATGGGACACTGGAGGGGCAGATGGAGAGAGGCAGAATGGAACACTGGAGGGGCAGGTGGAGACACTGGAGGGGCGAGATTTAGAGGGGGCGAATGGAGACATGTAGGGACAGGAGGAGATGAGGCAGAATGGAGACATGGAGGGGCAGAATGGAGACACTGGGGGGGCAGGATGGAGAGAGGCAGAATGGAGACACTGGAGGGGCAGGATGGAGCACGGAGGGGCAGAATGGAATGGAAGCAGAATGGAGACACTGGAGGGGCAGGATGGAATGAGGCAGAATGGAGACACTGGGGGGGCAAATGGAGCATTGGAGGGGCAGGATGGAGGATGAGGCGAATGGAGACATGGGGGAAGGATGGAGATGGGGCAGAATGGAGACAGGAGGGGCAGGTGGAGACACGGAGGGGGCAGGATGGAGATGAGGCAGAATGGAGAACCTGGAGGGGCAGGATGGAGACACTGGAGGGGCAGAAGGAGAGGGGGCAGAATGGAACCTGGAGACAAAGCTGCGGCTAAGTGTGAGAGAGCGGTGGGACTGTGGACAGTTCGAAGGGAGGCGGGGCTGGGGTGGAGCCTGGGTGAAGTCTGGGGGGCCCCAAAATTTTGCCATTATGGGCCCGGAATTCCTATGGCAGCCCTGATTAATTGTATATATGTAGTGTTTTTGTGAGCTGCAGTTGATTTTACAGTAGCCGGGATGATTGCCGGCTTTTCAAAGGACATGGTGCTTTATAAATCGGACAGAAATCGCATGGTTGCGAGTGCTGTCCGATTTTTTATCGCATCCTTTGACTTGCATTAGAAATTTTATCACCCAAAAATCGTGTAAATCACAGCATGCTGCGATTTTTTTCTCAGACCGATTTCAGTTGAAAATAAATCGCCCCTATTGAATAACATTGGTCCGATTGCAAGCCGATTTTTTATCGGCTTGCAACGTCCGTATTTTTCTCGCCAGTGAGTATGAGCCCTAAAGGTGTAAATCATTGAAAAAAAAAACGCATTTTTTTCTACGAATTTACCCCTTTTAAATTTAAAACCCCTACATGTGTGAAATTTTGCACACATACCTCATGTAATGTTAGTGAAAACCATATATCAAACTACATGAAATACAGGTTAAACTTAAAACCCATGTGTCATTTCATGTCGGGTCTGTAATTCACAAAAGTTGGCAATTGAATTAGCGGCTGTTATACATGTAGAATTTGAAATGTACAATAAATTTTAAATATTATATAATAAAATTTTTAAATGTGTGTCAAAAAATTCAATAGGGTGTATATATTATAATATAAAATAATATTTGTAAGCTTTTCGGGGAATATAGCTCTGGGATCCCCGTCCGGGTAGAAGGAGTGGCACGGAAACAGTTCATTCACAGACAGCAGTTCTGGTAAAAATGGCCGCAACCAGTTTTTATTAAAGTCCACACAAACAGAACATAATCCAAAACCAAATCATAAACATAAGACCTGGCTTGTCCAGCCACTTACTAACTTAGATAGATTTCCCTATTATCCAGGACCAGACTCTACCAGCCTGGGCCAAAACAACACATATGTTCAGCATTTACCACATGAGTTTCACAAGTCTCCCCTTGTGTCTAAGGCACCTTCAACTCCAGACTTGGAGAGCTCCCCCCCTATTCAGCAGTATCCGCATGGATCTCCAAAGACTACTCCGGTCCGGGGTACATCGAGCCCCAACTGAACAGCTCATCTCCCTGGAACCCTTCTTGTGCCTGGACTCCTTGTCCAGACTAAGCGAGCTCTCTGCTGGTTGCAGCCCACCTACTTTGGTTCCTAATTAACAGCTGAGTGGTTTTAGGCCTGGGCTGCAAGTGGTATAAATTTGTAAGGGTAGTGACCTTTCCTACCACGGGGTTTACAAAGCCATACTTTTTCCCTTATACCATCACAAAGTATCAGGTGAAATGTAAACCCCATTCAACACACATACTCCACTGTCTCACAAAACCCCCCCCTCTTCCCCCAGCCCGGGAGGGCTGGTCATCCAACCGGAGGGCGGTCAAAAAACCAAAAGAGACAGTGAACTCTGGACCAGTCATGGCCCTCTCGCTTCATCTCACTACTGTCATCTGTATCTTACTAGCCATAGCCAAATCACTTTCTCTTCATCTGAACTCCGCAGTACCCGTACCCTCCAGGCCTATGCTCTCTGCGGGCCTCGGGTATCCTGCCACTTTCATCTTGACCTAGGCCGGGCTCATTTCGTATAGTGCCTGGCCAAAAGTCGACCCCACATCAGAACCTTCTGCTGATCTTCCTCAGAAACCACGTACCTCCTGTCCTTTGGTGCATGACCATGTGTCCCAACTATCACAGAAGGTAGGGGGGGGTTTTTCCTTTTCTCTAGTTTCCCCTTGAAAACCCCTTTAGCACATCTTTTTCTTGAATATCGTTGACTTAAAGTCTATTTCACAGACCTTAAGTCCTCTGCCATGGTCTGACCTTTTAAGCTACACTGTTCAAATGATTGGGACTGTAGAAGGGATGACGTTTTTTTTTGCAGTACACATAAATCATCCGCTAATTCCGTGTGTTTGAGCTTCCGATACCGAAGTATCGGTATCGGCCGATATTGCGTTATCGGAAATTCCGATATTTAATTCCCATACTTTTTTCAATATGTAAACCGGAATCGGAAGTTCCCAAATTCTTTGAGAGGCAATGTGAGTTAGTCACCAATGATGAATCTTTGAAGTGTGGGCAATCCTGTAATGCTGGCGGTCATCTTAACTAATGGCAGGCTGGATTGGCTGCTGAAATGATTCAAAAGACTTTAAAAGGCGCCGCACCATTTTAGCGTCACGGCTGTGAACTCGTTGGGACAGAACGTACTCTGCTCACCTGAGGGACAGTTAGATTATTTCGATTTGTGTACTACTGTGCTTGAAGCAGCTAGTTTACCAACCGCTGTGTAAAGCTTCATTTTGCCGGTTTTTTTAACAGCTCTGTGCAAGGTTGTGTGTGACAGTGCGGTGAGCTGCCAGTTTGCCTGCATCCACCCGTTTGTAGGCATTGCCACTGTCACTGACTCTTTTTTTTTTATTTTATTTTGTGGATTGGTGCGCCCCATTATATTAAAAAAATCAAATCTATATGTGACGTCTTCCATCCTAACAATACATTGGTTGCAAAACTATAGAAGTACAAAAGGAGCCTTTCCAGCTACTGAACAGTTGTCTGCAGGGTTTACTGTAGTTGTGAGCTTTTAATTTTTTGAGTGCAGATTACGCTCCAGTTAGTTTTCAACCACTGCCGGTTTGAGTTCTGAGGTGTGTCACTGCCTCATCCTTCACATTTTTCTCTAATTGGTGCTGCTCCATTTTAGTGGAAAAAAACTAATTCTAATTTGTGTGACCGCTTCCACCGTTTCAATACATTTGGTTGCAAAAACTATAAAGTAGACAAAGGGGCCCTTAAAGCTACGAACAGTTGTGTTTCATGTTCACTGTAGTCTGTGAGCTTTTTCATTTTGTGAGTGCAGATTACCCCAGTTTGTTCTTCAACCCTGGGTTTGAGTCTGCTGAGCGTGGTCACTGCCTCATCCTTCAATTTTTCTCTAATTTGCGGCTCCATTTTAGTGGAAAAAAATCTAATCTATTAGTGTGCCGCTTCCATCCGTATACAATACATTGGTTGCAAACTTTTAAGAAGTAAAAAGGGGCCTTTTAACGCTACAAAACGTTGTGTTTCTGTTCACGTAGTCGTGAGCTTTTCATTTTTGGGCAGATTACGCTCCTTTTTTGTTCTTCAACCACTCCGGTTGTAGCTGCTGAGGTGTGTCACCCTTCTCTTCACTTTTTCCTATTGGGGCTGTCCTTTGGGAAAAAAATTAATCTATTAGTGTGAGCGCTTCCACCGTATACAATCATTGGTTGCAAACATATAGAAGTAGACAAAGGGGCCTTTAAATATGAACAGTTGTGTTCGTGTTCACTGTATTGTGGCTTTTTTTTTTGTGAGTGCAGATCCTCCATTTGTTCTTAAACCAATGCGGTTTAGTTGCTGGGTGTTCACTGCCTCCCTTCACTTTTTTCCAATTTTTGGTGTGCTCCATTTTGGGGAAAAAAATTAACTATTAGGTGACGTTTTTTTCCCCCGTATACAATCATTGTTGCAAACATATAGAAGTAGACAAAGGGGTTTTAAAGCTACAAAACAGTTGGTTTCGTGTTCACGTAGTTGTGGTTTTTCATTTTGTGAGTGGTTACCTCCAGTTTGTTTTTAAAACCATGCCGGTTGTGTTCTGACGTGTTTTCACTGCCTCACCTTTTCACATTTTTCTCAATTTGGGGGGTGCTGCTCCATTTTAGTGGAAAAAAATCTAATCTTTAGTGTGACGCGTTCCCCATCCGTATACAATACATTGGTTGAAAAACTATAGAATGACAAAGGGGCCTTTAAAAAACAGCTATAACGTTGTGTTTCAGGTTCACTGTAGTCGTGAGCTTTTCATTTTGGAGTGAGATTGCGCTCCAGTTTGTTCTTAACCCACTGGGTGTAGTCTGCTGACTGGTCCTGCCTACCTTTTAAATTTTTCTTTTTGGTGTGCTCCATTTTAGTGGAAAAAAATCTAATTTTTTAGGTGACGCGTTCCATCCAAAACAATACATTGGTTGCAACACTATAAAGTCAAAAGGGGGGCCTTTCACGAAATGAACTTGTTGCGGGTTACTGTAGTCTGTGGAAAAACCACACTGGCCTTATAATTTTCGACTTTTATCAATTACCAAGAAAAAGAAGTCAGTGAGAAAGGGCCCCGGGTCTGGTCGAGGCCGTGGTTTTTTAGCAGGGAGAGGACGGGGGGTTCTGTGGCTGCTGCCGCACCCAGTGACACAGCATCCCCAAATTTTCCCCCCGGGTTCCTTTTTTGCGCACTTTTTAGGAACCGTACCCCCCGCTGCGGAAGAACAAATTGAAGCCCCTTTTGGTTGGATGGCAGCCATCACGACTTCAATAGCTTCCCCTCCCCCCGGGGCCCCGCACTGTTGAACAACCATCAGTCTTTCACCGCGCCAAATTGCCCAGGGGGTCAGGGTCTGAAAAGGGGCCCCCCTGAGTCTCTCTCTGTTCCGAATTGTTGGGGTTGAAAAGGGGCCCCCCAAAAAGCATTTTGGGGAAATTGAAGAAAAAGGGGTAGCAGTGATGCGCACACTGGTCTCTGAATCTGAAGAGGCGGGTGAGCCGTGCCCCGGTCGCACACCGCAGAAGCATCGATGATGAGGGAACTCAGTTGCGTTTCTGTTGAGCATGGTGTGGCCAGACCACCCAACAACAGCGGGGGGTTGGAAGGGGTAGTGGTGGAATGAGAGGTCCAAACCCAACATGGCGTGGGGAAAAAAGGAAGGTGGGGGGAGCAGCCTTTAGAAGATTTTTCCCCCAAAGGGCCAAACATGGGGGGAGGTAGGCTGCAGAACTCGCTTCCGTACCCCCCCCTTTGGCACCCTTCGGAGATTCCTTCCAAACCCAAAAACCCGGGGCCCCCAGGCTTCCCCGCAGGCCTTTTTTTGATACATTTTCAGATGATATTTCCTATGTCAAATGGCTGTGTAATCAAAAATTAAAAAAAATAAAAGGTCAGTAACTTAATACAAAAAATTTTTGGAAACGTGGGCAAACATTGTTGATTACAAAGACAAAAGGAGTGTGGGGCCCAACTACGCACCCTACACTTAGTGTTTGGACCCCCTTTTCCCCCAGTTCACACACAGTGGTTCGGTTCCTCACGGGGGCCCCAGGAAAAACCTCGTCACTTTTGTCCAGAACACAGTGTTATTCCCCCACAGCGCAAGTTCCCTGTCACCTCACCACCCGGCCCCCAAAAAAACCATCGGAGCACAGGCAGGGGGAAAAGACGGCCTACTCGGCAAAAACCTCCACGAGACGGTTGAAAGCTGGCATTGCAAAATCCTTCCCTTGAAATGCTGTTTTTTCAGGGGGGGGGAGACGCAGTTTCTGATTTAAAAGGGATTGGGGTCCCCCCAAAACAATGTGCCCAGCCGATTTTATTTCAGCAGGCAAAGTCCCGGTCTGCAAAAATGTTTTGGCAAAAAAATTAAACAGCGCTACTAAACGCCGTCAGTAGCAAGGGCACCTGACCAACCCTGCTGGACCGTACCCATGGCCCCGGGGGATACCTTTTCTCCTGCCCATTTGGGGGGAAAGTTGTGGACCGGGTTTTAACCTTTCGGTGGCCTGTATGTTCTGCCAACCCAAGGTTTCCCCCAATAAATCTGCCACATTGACTCCTCCTCCTACTCCAGTTCCTCAGAATCATGCTGCAGGAGCCGTACGGTTACTCCACATGGACCGTGGACCTTTCCTGTGCGCCCCATAGGCACACCGGCCCAAACGGCAACGGCCCCTTCTAAATTTAATTCCCAGGGGAAAAAAAAGCCACACAGCGCGGAGGTTGGAATGCCATAAAACAGAAGGACGTGTGGTTTTTGCCAGCGAATCTCCACCAGGTTGGTAGTGGTGACAAACCCCCAAAATTGGTGGCGTTTGGGGGCCCTTTGGCAAACTCCTCACTACCATGCGGCACATGTCCAATTGGGGGCAGAGTTTTTTGAGGGATATCCGGTCTTGATGACTGTGCACAAGGTCCCCGGGGTGCGCTCATTCGGTTCCAGCATGGCCAGTCGCGCATTGCAGCTCTAAAACGCAGATTGCCCTTCCTGAACATCGCATCATAGTGTACCAAACCCCCAGGTGGAATTCAACGTTCTATGTTGGGGGGTTGTGTGACAGCGCCAGCAGTTAGGTTTTAAAAACTTTCAAGGCGCAATCAACACGAATTTTGGGGCCCGTCCACACTTCCCCCTTAAAATTGAGGGGCCAATATGAAGGACAGGCCACGTTTTGCTGTTTTTGATGATCAACGCGGAGGCGAGTGAGTGATGCCTAGTCAGCCTGACTGCCCCCCCTTATCGCCTGTTTAAAAAAAACACTGAAAGCAAAAGGGGGGGTTTTTTGGGAAAGGTGGAGGATGAGGAGTCACAAATTCCATCACCTTCGGAAAAAAGCAGCGCAACGGGTTTTTCCTCAAAAGGGCGTGGGGGGCTCACTTTGGGGGGAGGGGGAGGGGAGTCAATGGGGAGGAAGGCTCGCCCCAAAGAGGGAGGCCCCAACGCTCTGTCAGTATGTAGACGAGGGGGGGTGATGCAGAGCAGGCAGGATAACGCCCTTGCGGGGCAAAAAGGTTTTTTCCCCAGTTGGGAGTCTGCAGCCATGGTTTTTTATGCTGCAGTGCCAAAAAAACGACCGCCGCATCGCCCACATTCTCCGACGTCTGTTTTTTGGGTGTACACCCTCTAGACCCTCGCTCCGGGAAAACGTAAAAAAGCCTCATCACACCTTAACCCGGGAGCAAAAAAGCGGGGGAACCAAGAACAGGTGCATCCAAATGTTCCCCCTTACTGCCGAAGCATGCTGTGCTAGCTTTAAAAAAGGGGCACTCTGGCGTAGGCGTGTAAGAGCTCTGCAACAAGGGGGAGCACACGCGTGCCTCTGCACGGGGGAAAAACCCGTATGTTAAAATGTGGCAAAAATTTTTTGGCGCGCCACAAATGTCAACCCCCCCGAGGGGGCCCTTCAGCGGGAGGCAACGTACCGTCAGTGGTGACAGACTACTTGGTTTGCCTCTCAGTGTACCCCCAGATGGCTTTCCCCCCTTCAGTTTTGGGCTCTAAGCTGGTAATGGCCCCGACTTGCCAGTAGCTTGGGGGTGCGGGTTGCCTGTGCCGTGTTTAGGAGGGTCTTTAGGGCAGGTGGGACAAAAAAAACCGTGATGCGCTACCTCCGAAAATTTTTCCGGCTTTTTTTGAAAATGAACAAGGCTGGTTTCCCCCAAAATTTTTCGTCCTTTTTTAGATTAAATAACTGGTTCGCAACTTTTTCCCCCTTCCCCTGTTATGTCATCTTTCTACCACCTGAACTCTACTCCGGGGGCCCAAAACCCCCCCGTTGCTCTCGAAGTGTGTTCCCAAACAAAACAAAAGCTCTATGTTAGGGGGTTCAGTAACCCCGCTTTTTCCCGCGTGTGAACGGAAAAAAAATCCCTGTTCCCCACGGACAGAAAAACACATGACCAAAATGCTCCAAATGGGAAGAGCCGTCCCCCGCTTGTTATGCAAAAAAAATGAAATTGTGAAGTTTGCAGGCAAAATGAAAAATTTTTTATGACAAAAATGGACAAAAATTTAAATTTTTCATCCAGCGCATACGCACAGTCAATTAAAATGGTAACAAAAAATAAACATGTCTCTATCCTTTTAAAAATCATAAAAGTAATTTCAACTTTAATTAATGCTTTTAAAGGACTTTATCTGTCCTGTAAAAAATGCAGTAAAAGGATGTACGAATCATTAAACCTCACATCATCACGAGTTTTATTTATGACGAATTTAAAATAACATTTTGATGCCAACTGAACTTCAACCCATATAGAAATGGCCGCATTTTAAAAATGGGAAAATGTCCAAAAAAAAATTATTAATCTAAAGTGCATATGATAGACAATAGGTAGTTATACCGCAATGCTGTTTTAAAAAACCACAGAGATTAAATTAAAAATGGGATTTTGGATCACGTGCATAGTTCTCAGGCAAAATTTTATGTAATACTGTATCTCAATTAAGCAGCGCAACCATTTTTTTGTTAGTCTTGTCTTTTTTTAAAGAGGGAACGTAATTTTTTTGTTTGTCTGGTGGAGTTTTACACATTAAATTATTTTCTGCTGTATTTTTTTTTGCGCCCCCCGTGCGAAAAAAAAGAAAACTAACCTCACATTTGAAGTCACTATTGCCACCGCTACCCTACCCTACGCGTGACAGTGGGGGGGGAGTTTGAGGATAAAAGCTTTGCGCAACCAGACATTTTTTACCCTCTTTTAACACTTAAAGCAAAAAATGCTATTTAAGCCGCAGACTTTTTTGAGCAGAAAACAGGGGTTACCCATCAGAGGCTGTCCACTGTCTGATCAGCTAGAATAACTTTGCTATCCCTAGCCTTTGTTTCCCACACTTGCGGGGACACACTTAATTGTGACAAACAATGCTAATGTTTTTTTAAAAAGGTTATTTTTTATCGTACATTATTGTGTCATCAACACATTGATGACCATGCTGGACAGTCAACATGCTATAAAAAGTTAGATTTTATGAACTTAAATTTGAAAGTCTTGATGTCACAAAAATTTTGCGATGATGTGTGAGTGACTATTAAAAAACCCCCAGTCTTCACTATTTAGGTTTAACTAGCTTCCCTTTTAAGCTTAAAAAAAAAAAAAAAAAAAAGGACTTTTTTTCTTAAATTTAAACACTATTTTTTTTTCCCAATTTTTTGGGGGTGTGTGTTGTTCCATTTATTTTTGACATTGATATGGGGTTTATATTTTAATTTTTTTTTTTTTTTCCCTTTTAAAAATTAGAAAACAGGAATCTTTGTCCCGTGTTAGCCATAGATAGAAAAAATTTTAGTTTTTCAGAGTCGCAGTGGTTGTCCTTTTTAAAAGGATAACTGAAAAATGGAAAAAATTCAAGCTTTCGGCTACTCACGTCCTTATCAGCAAAGATAAATAAAAAATTAAGCTCACATATTTTATCACAACGGACCAGGAATAGGAAATAGGTAAGACAGTAAGTGACGTGTATCAAATGCATTTCTACAGGGAGAACATAAATTTGGGGAAAGTTCCTAGAAAGGGGATGAAATTTGTTCCCCCTTCATTGGGTCTTTTTTTGGGGGTTTTCATCCCCCTGGAAGGCATAGACGCAGATTCCTTAATTGATTAGAAAAAAATAAACCATGTGATCTATTTTTCCATCCTAACATATCAAAGGTCATATGACTTAATTCTAAACCTTTTGTACTTTCTCATATTTGTTTTTTATATTTTAATCCATAATTCCATACCATGATGTATGACCGGGCATACAAAAGTCTTTTGCCAGGGGAAAATTCTTAAAATTTATCTGTGATTGTGTGGCGTTTAATTACCTTGTTCTCCTTTTGTTCCGGGGTCCCCCTACTTGTCTCCCCTCACTTGTCTTGCTTTCCCCTGTGTCCTGTTGTGTGTAAATTTTGTGTTCTTCATTTTTGGCTTTCTTTACCTGATGAAGACACCGGTTTCCGAAGCTTGGAATTTGTTACCATTTTTCTTTGCCATTAAACGTTATCAACCCGGGGGACTGTCAATATAAATATTTTTTATTTGTATTGAAATTCTCATTTTTTTGTCGTAGTAAAACTTATTTATTCTTGTTTGAAGTACATACATTTGAAAGGGGCCACATAACAAGGCAATAACTCAATTTTTTGTGCCTACACCCCCTTCCCCCGGGGCTTCAACAGCGCCAGTTGTGCTCAGAATTTTTAGATGCACAGATGAAAACAATCCGTGTGTTTTGGGGGGTCATAACGCCTGCTGTTTTCCCGCTGTGTGTCTGGCAAAAATTACTGCTGCTAAACACAACTTCAACTTCAAACGTCTCTACTAGGCCTCTGCCAACCCTCCCTTTACCCCCCCTTCAACGGCCATTGCTGCTCGAATGTTAATGACAAGAAAAAATGCTGATGTGTTTGTGGGGTTCAGTAACGCCCCCTGTTCCCCGCTGTGTGTCCGGAAAAATTATGCAAATACCTAATCAGGTGAAAAAAAAAAGACATCTCAAAGTGTCAGTGCTACAATGAAAGGGCTACACCATGATTTTAAACTGTAACATTTGAACGTAACTTTCAACCAAAATATTTGTTTTTGTCACAAATCTGTAAAAAATAATTGTGACATTTTATTAAAAGATATCCCTGCGAAAAAAATGCAAACACAAAAGCCAATTTTGAAAAAGGGTAGAGGAACCTTGTCACCCTAGTTGACAAATCCAATCACATCATGATACTCAAATACTGAATGTTGGAAGTGTAATTGGTTTTAAATTTAAAAATGCTGCAGTGCAAGGTTTTATTAGTGTTCTTCCTTTTAAAAAAAGCTACAAGAAAAAATAATATCCAATGTTGTTAAGGACATGATGACATGAATATTGTGAAACAATGCATTAGGAATAGCCCTTTTAACATTACTTATATTTTTGTATTTTAAAAAAATTTTCATATTTGATTAGAAAGTTAACAGCCCTATCATAAAAATCCTTCATGTAAACATGATAACGCTAACAAAAATCATGTTACTTGGGAAAGTAAAAAGTGCATAGTCACAATAGCAAAATATAACCTGTAAGTGGTGCTGAAAAAAAGGGGCACTGATAGAATAGGTAATGTTTTCTTTTATCAGATGAAAGCGACCCGTACAATGTCGTATAATATGTCCTTAAAAAAAAAGTGTGTCACACCCCTCACACGCATTTTTCTTTTTTCTTTTTGTAATGGGAATGCGTGTTTTTTCATCATGGTGCATGTTTACTGAGTAAAGCATCTGACAACGCCCCTTTTGTTGTCGGTACGTTTTTATGTGAACGATGGCACCGGGGAAGTTAGTTGCTCTAAAAAAGCACAGCGCTCCCCAAACCAAGCTCACAGCAGGAAGCTCTGTGGCCAAACAAAGGGCAAGCTAATTTTACGTACCCTTTTTAAAGCTATATAAAAAAAGGATGTAGTAGTAACGCACACTTTTGGGTTCAGTATTTTATCGCCTTCACCTCTGTGGTATGCGTTTCTATAATACCTTATCTTCCGTTGTCAGCTTGAAACCCAGTCAGGTAAATAGCTTTTTCACTATTTTACTTTTTAAAGGGTTTTTTTGTTAATATAATGATTGGCACTTTATCAGTATTACAGAGGAAATTTAGATTTTTTAAAAAAATTTTTTGTGATATTATGCAAATGAAAAAAGGGTACTACTGTTTTTTACCCTCATTAATGGATTTTTGATATGTTTGTATGCTTTTATTTAAAACCGTTAGCAATTTTAACCATTTTTTGTGGTTTGCATTGCATTTCAAATGTTAATGATGCGTTTTGTTTGTAATTTTAATTTACAATATTTTTTAAATAAAATCATCATTTAGGTACTAAAAAGGTTTTTTTTTTCTTGTTTGGGTATGCATTTTAATTTTCACGAAAAGGAAAAAACTTACAGTATTTTAAAATCCTCCTTTTCCCCGGGGTCCAACACCGCATTGTTGCTTGGAAGTGCGTTGCACAGTCTTTTACTTGCCCTGTGTTACGGGGGGTTTAGAATGTCAGTGTTTTCCCGCTTTTGGGGGGGAAAAAGTCCTGCTGC
>JARQOD010000008.1:22268928-22310474 GCA_033576555.1 Oophaga sylvatica | reverse complement strand
AACGCATTCTGAAAGAATCCGTTTTTATGTGTTGCCTGTTTTGTCTCATCCCTTGCTTTTAGGTCTACCATGGCTTCAGATGCATGAACCAGTTCTAAATTGGAGAACAGGAGAGGTTCTGCGTTGGGGAGATTCCTGCATGTATCAGTGTCTAACCTCGATTCAACCTGTTTCGCCTCCAGTCCAACCAGTTACCCTGCCAGGGTTACCTTCCCCTTACTGGTCCTTCTCTGATGTCTTTGGAGAAAAGGAGGCAGAGAGACTACCTCCACACGGGTCGTATGACTGTCCGATTGATCTTCTCCCCTGAACATCCCTCTTCGAGAGAGAGTTTATCCTCTTTCTCAAGCAGAGACTCAAGCCATGTCTGACTACATCCAGGAGAACCTGGCCAGAGGATTTATCCAGAAGTCATCTTCACTGGCAGGAGCAGAAATCTTCTTCGTGAAGAAAAAGGACGGATCCCTTCAGCCCTGTGTCGACTACTGGGGCCTAAACCAGATCACGGTAAAAAAACAGGTATCCATTACCTCTTATTTCAGAGCTGTTTGATCGTCTCAGAGGGGCCAAGATCTTCACCACATTGGTTCTGAGGGGCCTACAACCTGATCTGAATTCTAGAAGGAGACGAATGGAAAACAGCCTTCAACACCTGAGATGGCCACTACAAATACCTGGTAATGCCGCTTGGCCTAAGCAATGCACCCGCGGTGTTTCAGGAATTTGTAAACGACATTTTCTCTATACATGTGTCGTTGTTTACCTGGACGACATTCTGATCTTCTCTGCAGACTTGAACTCGCAACGGAGGCAAGTACGTCTGGTCTTACAAAGACTCAAAGAGAACAGGCTTTATGCCAAACTTGAGAAATGTCTCTTTGAACAATCCTCTTTGCCTTTCCTCGGTTACATAGTGTCTGCTGGCCTCAAGTGTGAAATTCTCCACCTTTGCCTCCACTTCCATTCATTACAGTTTTCTCATCTAGAGCTGGGAATTAGAGGAACGCTTTCTCTAAATCGGTCTTCTTATCTTCCTTTTTTCTTTTCATTCTATTCTTCATCTTTACTTCATTGAATTTCTGTTTGAAGTTTCCCTGTGTGAAAGAAAAACAGGTTGCATTGAGCTTTCATGGTAACCCCTTAAGGACCATGCGATTTTTCTTTTTTGTTCTTCCCTCCTTTTATTCCAAGAGCTGTGGTGTAGTGACCCTTGATACAGCTAGGGGGCACTGTGTATGCTCCTTGGGATATGCATGGAGGCACGGTTTGGGTTGTTGTAAAGGACCTGTGGTGAGGTCATGACCAGGTGACCTAACCATGTGATCCTGACCTCACCTGTGGGTGGGGTTACAGCTATGTAATGGAGTGTTTTTGGCACCTGGGGGAGTGTTGTGGGAGTCTGCCAGTGTGGACAGACTTCCATGTGTCCAGGCGGGACATGACAGAGAGGTCTCTGTGTCTGAAGAGTGAGGCTCCAGGACAGAGCTGAAGTACTGGAGAATTGTACTGTATGTTGCTGAGAGGTTTAACCCCTCTCTGACATTAGACGTACTATCCCGTCCATAAAACCCGTGACAATCTGACCATGGACGGGATATTACGTCATAGGCGATCAGCTGCGCTCCCGGAGGGAGCGCAGCTAATCGCCGCCGGGTGTCAGCTGATTATCACAGCTGACACCCGTGACTGTGTGTCAGGAGCGGTCACGGACCGCTCCCGGCACATTAACCCCTTGCACACCGCGATCAAACATGATCGCGGTGTACTGGGGGCACAGGGAAGCATCGCGCGGGGAGGGGGCTCCCTGCGCGCCCCCCTGAGACCCTCAGACCAGCGCGATGTGATCGCGCTGTTTTGAGGGCTTCCTCCCTCCCAGAACCCGGATCCAAGATGGCGCCGGGGTCCTGGAGGGAGGCGGCTTCCTCAATGCCTGCTGAGAGCAGGCACTGAGAAGCCTGCTGCACTGCCTGAGAGATCGCTGGTGTGACAGAGTGCTGTGCACACTGTCACACCAGCGATCTGATAAAATACAGTGATGTCCCACCCTGGGACAAAGTAAAAAAGTTAAAAAAATAAAAATAAACATGTTTTAAAAAAAAATCCAAAATGAGTAAAAAAAAAAAAAAAAAATATTCCCCAATAAATTCATTTCTTCCTGTAAATAAAATAAGCAAAACAATAAAAGTACACATATTTGGTATCGCCGCGTCCGTAACGACCCCCCCTATAAAACTGTCCCACTAGTTAACCCCTTTAGCGAACCCCTTAAAAAAAAAAAAAAGCAAAAAATCAATGCTTTATCATCATACCGCCGAACAAAAAGTGGAATAACACGCGATCAAAAAGACCGATATAAATAAACATAGTACCGCTGAAAACGTCATCTTGTCCCGCAAAAAACGAGCCTCCATACAGCATCATCAGCAAAAAAATAAAAAAGTTATAGCTCGCAGAATAAAGCGATGCAAAAATAATTATTTTTTATATAAAATTGTTTTTATTCTATAAAAGCGCCAAAACATAAAAAAATGATATAAATGAGGTATCGCTGTAATCGTACTGACCCGAAGAATAAAACTGCTTTATCAATTTTACCACACGCGGAACAATAAAAACTCCCCCCCAAAAGAAATTCATGAATTGCTGATTTTTGTTCATTCTAACCTCCCAAAAATCGAAATAAAAAGCGATCAAAAAATGTCACGTGCTCAAAAATGGTACCAATAAAACGTCAACTCGTACCGCAAAAAATAAGACCTTACATGACTCTGTGGGCCAAAATATGCAAAAATTATAGCTCTCAAAATGTGGCGATGCAAAAAACTATTTTTGCAATAAAAAGCGTTTTTTAGCGTGACAGCTGCCAATCATGAAAACCAGCTATAAATAGTAAATCAAACCCCCCTTTATCACCCCCTTAGTTAGGGAAAAGTAATAAAATAAAACAATGTATTTATTTCCATTTTCCCATTAGGGTTAGGGTTGCGGCTAAAGTTAGGGTTAGGGTTGGCGCTAAAGTTAGGATTAGGGTTAGGGTTGGGATTAGGGGTGTGTTAGGGTTAGGTTTGTGGTTAGGGTTGGGACTAGGGTTAGGGTGTGTTTGGGGTTAGGGTTGGAGTTATAATTGGGGGGTTTCCGCTGTTTAGGCACATCAGGGCTCTCCAAATGTGACATGGCGTCTGATCTCAATTCCAGCCAATTCTGCGTTGAAAAAGTCAAACGGTGCTCCTTCACTTCTGAGCTCTGCCATGCGTCCAAACAGTAGTTTATCCCCACATATGGGGTATCAGCGTACTCTGGACCCCAAGAGTTATTGTGCAATTTGTCCTATTACTTCTGTTACACTTGGGAAAATAAAAAACTGGGGGCGAAAATATCATTTTTGTACAAAAAAAAATATTTTTTTGTTTTTACGGCTGTGCGTTATAAACTTCTGTGAAGCACTTCGGGGTTCAAAGTGCTCACCACACATCTAGATAAGTTCCTTGTGGGGTCTATTTGCCAAAATGGGGTCACTTGTGGGGGATTTCCACTGTTTAGGTGCATAAGGGGCTCTCCAAATGTGACATGACGCCCCCAGACCATTCCATCAAAGTCTGCAATCCAAAACGTCACTACTTCCCTTCCGAGCCCCGACGTGTGCCCATACAGTAGTTTTCGCCCACATATTGGGTATCAGCGTACTCAGGACAAATTGGACAACAACTTTTGGGTCCAATTTCTTCTGTTACCCTTGTGAAAATAAAATATTGGGGGCGAAAAAATCATTTTTGTAAAAAAAAAAAAAAAAGATTTTTTATTTTACAGCTCTACGTTATAAACTTTAGTGAAACACCCGGGGTTCAAAGTTCTCCACCACATCTAGATAAGTTCCTTGAGGGGTCTAGTTTCCAAAATGGTGTCATTTATGGGGGTTTCCACTGTTTAGGCAGATCAGGAGCTCTCCAAACACAACATGGCGTCCAGCCAATTCTGCGTTGAAAAAGTCAGACGGCGCTCCTTCCCTTCCAAACTCTGCCATGCACCCAAACAGTGGTTTACACCCACATATGGGGTATCAGCGCACTCAGGACAAATTGCACAATAACTTTTGGAGTCTTGTTACCCTTGGAAAAATAAAAATTTGGGTGAAAAGATATATTTTGTGGAAAATATATGATTTTTAAATTTTACGGCTCTACGTTATAAACTTGTGTGAAGCTCTTGGGGGTTCAAATTGCTCACTAAAGATCTAGATAAGTTCCTTAGGGGGTCTAGTTTCCCAAATGGGGTCATTTGTGGGGGGTTTCCACTGTTTAGGCACATCAGGGGCTCTCCAAATGCAACATGGCATCCAATCTCAATTCCAGCCAATTTTGGTTGGAAAAAGTCAAATGGTGCTCCTTCCATTCCGAGCTCTGCAGTGCGCCAAAACAGTGGTTCCCCCCCCACATATTGGGTATCAGCGTACTCAGGACAAATTGTACAACAACTTATGTGGTCCAATTTCCCTGTTACCCTTGGGAAAATAAAAAATTAGTGACTAAAAGATATTTTTTGTGGGAAAAAAATAGGATTTTTTATTTTCATGTCCGGGCATTATAAACTTGTGTGAAGCACTTGGGGGTTCAAAGTGCTCACCAAAGATCTAGATAAGTTCCTTAGGGGGTCTAGTTTCCAAAATGGGGTCACTTGTGGGGGGTTTCCACTGTTTAGGCTCATCTGGGGCACTGCAAACGGAACATGACCCCCATCAACGTCTGCATTCCAAAACGTTACTACTTCCTTTCCAAGCCCTGGCGTGCGCCCAAACAGTTTCCCCCCCCCCACATATGGGGTATCAGTGTACTCAGGACAAATTGGACAACAACTTTTGGGGTCCAATTTCCTTGGGAAAATTCAAAAATTTGGGACTAAAAAATCATTTTTGTGGAAAATTGTTTTTTTTTTTTTTCACACCCAGGCATTATAAACTTTTGTGAAACACTTGGGGGTTCAAAGTGCTCATAACAGATCTAGATAAGTACCTTAGGGGGTCTAGTTTCCAAAATGGTGTCACTTGTGGGGGTTTCCACTGTTTAGGCACATCAGGTGCTCTCCAAACGCAACATCCAATCTAAATTCCAGCCAATTTTAGTTTGAAAAAGTCAAACGGCGCTCCTTCCATTACGAGCTCTGCCGTGTGCCCAAACAGTGGTTTTCCCCCACATATTGGGTATTGGCGTACTCAGGAGAAATTGCATAACAACCTTATCTGTCCATTTTCTCCTTTTACCCTTGTGAAAATAAAAAAAAAGTTTGTAAAAGATCATTTTTGTGGCTAAAAAGTTAAATATTCCTTTTATTCCTTCCACGTTGCTTTAGTTCCTGTGAAGCACCTGAAGGGTTAATAAACTTCTTGAATGTGGTTTTGAGTACCTTGAGGGGTGCAGTTTTTAGAATGGTGTCACTTTTGGGTATTTTCTGCCATATAGACCCCTCAAAGTGACTTCAAATGTGAGGTGGTCCCTAAAAAAAATGGCTTTGTAAATTTTGTTGTAAAAATGATGTACAATAATAAATTATATTGTGGTACCGTGTTAGCCAGAAAAATCGATGTGAATACTTTTCCATCCAATTATGACAAGAGCATTCTTAAGGTGATACCACCTTAAGAATGCTCTTGTCATAATTGGATGGAAAAGCATTCACATCGATTTTTCTGGCTAACACGGTACCACAATATAATTTATTATTGTACACCATGAAAATGGAAGATACCCCAATGTACCGATCACAGATGGATTTGAAAAATCTCCTGAAGAAACTGGCACAAATGAACAGCGACATCTTCTTTCTATCCAGATGCAAAAAGGAAAACCTAATCCCTAAAGGCCTCATGATAAGGAATCCAACAAAATATACCTACAACACCCATTTTTCACAGAAACTTTGCTACAGATCATCTGAGAGACTGCGGAATCATCTCATTGGATAGCCAATAAAGGTATCACCTTAAGAATGCTTTTGTCATAGTTGTAAAAATGAGAAATCGCTGGTCAACTTTTAACCCTTTTAACTTCCTAACAAAAAAAAATTTTGGTTCCAAAATTGTGCTGATGTAAAGTAGACATGTGGGAAATGTTATTTCTTAACTATTTTGTGTGACATATTTCTCTGTTTTAAGGGAATAAAAATTCAAAGTTTGAAAATGGCAAAATTTTCAAAATTTTCGCCATATTTGCGTTTTTTCAAAAATAAACGCAAGTTATATGGAAGAAATTTTACCACTAACGTGAAGTACAATATGTCACGAGAAAACAATCTCAGAATCGCGAAGATCTGTTGAAGCGTTCCAGAGTTATAACCTCATAAAGTGACAGTGGTCAGAATTGTAAAAATTGGCCCGGTCATTAACGTGCAAACCACCCTTGGGGTGAAGGGGTTAAGGAGCAATAAACCTGATGAACTTTTTGATAAAAACCGTGTCTCCTGATTGCCTCTGAAGCAGCTGAGCGAGTCGAAACCTTACAGAGCCATAACTTTTTTAATGTTTTCATTGACATAGTGAGGATTTGTTTTTGTGGGATGAGTTGTAGTTTTGAATGACACCATTCATTTAATCATGTGATATACTGGAAAGCAGAAAAAAAAATCCAAATTTGGCAAAATAGTTTAAAAAAAAAAAAGCACAATTCCACAAATTTTTTTTAACTATTTATTTACAGCATTCATTTTATGGTAAAAATAATTTAACAATATAATTCTACAGGTCAGTATGATTAGGGAGATTCCACACATGCATAGTTTTTATTTTACCTAGTTGGTGAAAAAAAATTCTGACATTTGTAAAACAGAAAAAAAATGCAATTTTCAGAGAGCTGTAATTAAAAAAAAAAACAAAATAAAAACAACTAAGAACTACAGCTCAGACTCTAGAAAGGATTCAGTTAACATATTAAATGTTCATGGCAATACAAATTGAAAAATGCTGAAAAAGTATGGGTTGTTTAGAAGAGTTGCCAGTAGAAAGCCTTTTCTTTGTAACAAAAAAAGCAAGGTGTCATGACTATAGTCTGCAAAGCTGCACCTGAATAAATTATTAGACATCTGTAATAATGCCCTTTGGACAGACGAGATCAAAGCAGAAAATACCCACGATGATGCTCTGTTCAGAGTGACACATGAGTGACCAGTGCAGCGCATGGACAAGGAGTTGGAGGGGATGAGACCCCAGATTTCAAAAGCTTTGCCACAGCTCTCATGGCCTCTCAAGTATTGGGAGAACACGAGATGAATGGGTACAACTGTAAGGCCGGAGTCACACTACGAGAAATACGGACGAGTGCAATGCGAGAAAAAATCGCATTGCACTCGGACCAATGTTAATCTATGGGGCAGCTCCCAGAAGCCATTTTTTTTCTCGGCCGTTTTATACGTGCGAGTGAAATCGCAGCATGCTGCGTTTGCACCGTATATTGGCCGAGACTCGCCAGTGCAAGTCAATGGGTGTGTGAAAACATCGGATTACACACGGACCACACGTGTGACTTGCAAGAAATACGCACTGGTGTTCCTTCAGAAAAGCCGGCAATTCAGTGGCTATACTCTAAAATCACACTGACAGGTTTAATAAACAATGGAAAGAATAGATATATACACATAGAATATATATATGTATATATTTATAGTTCATACACTTCTACATAGTATAATAGCCGCTAATTCAATTGCCGGCTTCTGTAAAATCAATACTGAACCCGACATGAAATGAAACATGGTTTACTAACAGTAAACCATTTCATTTCATGTAGTTTGACATATGGTTTTGATTAACAATTACATAAGTGTATGTGTGCAAAATTTCATACATGTAGGGGTTAATTAAATGTGTAAATTCGTTGAAAAAAAATGTGTGGGCTCCCACGATACTTTCTCCACCAGACAGGGAGAGCCAGTGAGTGTGGGCAGATAATAGCCTAGGGAGGGTGCATTTTTTGTGCCCCCCTGCTACTAACATCTGCCCCAGCCACCCCAGAAAAGGCACCTCTATTATTAGATGCGCCTTTTCTGGCACTTAGCCCGTCTATTCCCATTGCCCTGTAGCGGTGGCTAATGGGTTAAGGCTACCTTGCTATTGGAAGATGACATTAAGCCGGGTTAATAATGGAGAGTTGTCAATTAGACAACTCTCCATTATTAATCCTATTGTATGAAATGGTTAAAAAACACACATTAATTAAAAATTATTTTAATGAAATAAATGCACATAGTTTTTGACCATATTTTACATTTTACAGGGCAATGGGAATAGATGGGCTAAGTGCCACAAAAGGCGCATCTAATAATAGATGTGCCTTTTCTGGGGTGGCTGGGGGCAGATGTTAGTAGCCAGGGGGGCACAAAAAAAATGCACCCTCCCTAGGCTATTATTATCTGCCCTCACTCACTGGCTTTCCCTGTCTGGTGGAGAAAATACCGCGGGAGCCCACGCATTTTTTTTCAACGAATTTACACATTTACTTAACACCTGCATGTATGAAATTTTGCACATATACACTCATGTAATTATTAAAACCATTTATCAAACTACATGAAATGACATGGTTTACTGTATGTATTTTACAGAAGCCGGCAATTGAATTAGGGGCTATTATACTTTGTAGAAGTGTATGAACTATAAATATATGTGTATATATATGTCACAATGACGTGTGTGTATGTACGTATGTATATACAGTACAGACCAAAAGTTTGGACACACCATCTCATTCAATGATTTTTCTCTATTTTCATGACTATGAAAATTGTAGAATCACACTGAAGGCATCAAAACTATGAATTAACACATGTAGAATTATAGATTACACTTTACAAAAAAGTGTGAAACAACTGAAAATATGTCTTATATTCTAGGTTCTTCAAAGTAGCCACCTTTTGCTTTGATTACTGCTTTGCACGCAGAAAAGGTGAACGGATGGACTCTACATGCCTGGTTCCCACCGTGAAGCATGGAGGAGGTGTGATGGTGTGGGGTGCTTTGCTGGTGACACTGTTGGGGATTTATTCAAAATTGAAGGCATAGTGAACCAGCATGGCTACCACAGCATCTTGCAGCAGCATGCTATTCCATCCGGTTTGCGTTTAGTTGGACCATCATTTATTTTTCAACAGGACAATGACCCCAAACACACCTCCTGGCTGTGTAAGGGCTATTTGACCAAGAAGGAGAGTGTTGGGGTGCTACACCAGATGACCTGGCCTCCACAGTCACCAGACCTGAACCCAATCGAGATGATTTGGGGTGAGCTGGACCGCTCACCGCTTCAATTTTGAATATCTGAATCCCCAACAGTGTCACCAGCAAAGCACCCCCACACCATCACACCACCTCCTCCATGCTTCACGGTGGGAACCAGGCATGTAGAGTCCATCCGTTCACTTTTTCTGCATGCAAAGCAGTAATCAAAGCAAAAGGTGGCTACTTTGAAGAACCTCGAATATAAGACATATTTTCAGTTGTCTCACACTTTTTTGTAAAGTGTAATGTATAATTCCACATGTGATAATTCATAGTTTTGATGCCTTCAGTGTGATTCTACAATTTTCATAGTCATGAAAATACAGAAAGATCTTTGAATGAGAAGGTGTGTCCAAACTTTTGGTCTGTACTGTGTATATATATAATATATATATTATTTTTATGTGTATATATCTATTCTTTCTTTTGTGATTTAAAAACTGTCATTTGGATCCTTTATATGTCGGTTTTGCAAGCCAGTGAGAAAATCTCGCTGTACGGATGCCATACGGATGACACACGGATATTTTGATGTGAGGAAATCGCATCCTCGCATTGCACACGGATGACATACGGATCACTGTTCAGGGGACTTTTCTGTGTATTACGGCCGTATAATACGGTCCGATTTTTATACGGTGTGTGTGACTCCGGCCTAAGAATCAAACTCAGAGCTATCGAAGCTACGGCAATGGGTGACCCTCGGCCAAAAGCCCAACAAAGAAGAATGGTGAGCCTTACAGACATTAGAGCAGTGGGAACTGCTCTGCATGAAGAATTGCCTACTATACAGATGAATACAGTTGCCCAGAGAGTTTGGGATTACATGGCAAGTAGTTGTTCCAGAAGAGATGGGAAAGAAGCCCATGAGAGAAGCGCTCACTTCGGAAAGGAGTTTCAAGTGGTTGCAACAACTCGTTTATTGGCCACAACTATGTCAAGTGGTGAAAGAAGTCTTTTGGAAGTGCCGTTAGTGTGAACTGGCAAAGCCTACAGAACACAGGGTACTCATTCAGGTGATAAAACTTCTGAGCCGCTGGAAGTGTTAATGGTGGACTAACTCATGATCTGTCCATCCCATAACGGCTGTGAAAATTGCCTGTTGATGACGAACCTTTCCACGAAGTTCGCAGTTGTGACATCGACTCAGGATCAGACAGCCAAGTAATCAGGCCGAGCCATCTACTGATACTTCATCCAGGTATATGGGTGCCCGAAAACGATCCTCTCCGATCAAAGGACATGTTTTCAGGGGATGATCAAGGAAGAATTGCACTGAATCTATGGCATTGAGAAATTAATTATTTTTCTCCCAGTTTATATAGTCCAAATAAACATCACCCTCCCCAACCCTGCTTTCTATAAATGTCTATTTCAAATGTGGTCAATTTCCCTGCAAGACATGCACACTAGTGTTGAGCGATACGATACCGCAAGTATCGGGTATCGGCCGATATTAGCTCTATCGGACTTTCGATACTTAGTTCCGATATTTTCGTCTTATCGGATACCGGAATCGGATTTGTCACTGTCAGTGTCCGTCGGTCGGGTCTGTCAGGAGTCAGCGGCACTTACCTGGCAGAAGATCTCCGGCGGTCACGGGCTGGACTGCTTGATGGCCGCCATCATCTTTCCCCGGCAGTCACATGCAGTTTCTCGCGATAACTGCAGTGACTGCTGGGTAATCCCGGCCGTAAAGCAGTCAGTCCGATGACGTCACCGCCAGGGAAGCAGGTAATCAGCTGTGCTGCGTCGCGATGACATGCTCTGCCTGTCATTGCGATGTAGCAGAGCTGGATCGTCGTGGGACAGTCGTTACTATGGACTGCGTCGGACAGGTGGTATACTGTTGGTTTTTTTTTTTTCTTTTTTTACAGGAGATCGATGGCGTCGCAGGAATGAGTGTATAATAAAATTAATGAAAACTGTGTTGTCTCTTTTATTTCATTAAAATACTTTTTTCTTGCTGTGTCTTTTTTTTTATACATTTAAAAACTTTGGGATTAATAATGGATCGGTGTCTTATTGACACCTCTCCATTATTAACCGGGCTTATTGTCACCGTGCAATCAACGGTGACATTAACCCCTTATTACCCCACTTGCCACCGCTACAGGGCAGTGGGAAGAGCCGGGTAAAGTGCCACAATTGGCACATCTTTTGATGCGCCAAATGTGGGGCTGCTGTAGCCTGGTATTATCAGGCTGTTGAGGGCCAAAATCCATGGACCTTGACAGTCTTTTAATACCAGGCCGCAGCAGTCTGCATTTTACTTGGCTGGTTAACAAAAATAGGGGGACCCCTACGCCGTTTTTTTTTCGAGGGGATCCCCTATTTTTGTTAACCAGCCAAGCTAAGCAGACTGCTGTGGCCTGGTATTATCAGGCTTGCAAGGTCCATGGATATTGGATCCTTACCAGCCTGAAAAACCAGGCCTCAGCAGTCTGCTTCATCTGGCTGGTTAACAAAAATAGGGGGGACCCCACGCCAATTTTTTTCGAGGGGATCCCCTATTTTTGTTAATCAGCCAAGATATGCAGACTGCTGTGGCCTGGTATTATCAGGCTGGCAAGGTCCATGGATCTTGGCTCCTTAACAGCCTGAAAATCCAGGCCTCAGCGGTCTGCTTCATCTGGCTGGTTAACAAAAATAGGGGGGACCCCACGCCAATTTTTTTCGAGGGGATCCCCTATTTTTGTTAATCAGCCAAGATATGCAGACTGCTGTGGCCTGGTATTATCAGGCTGGCAAGGTCCATGGATCTTGGCTCCTTAACAGCCTGAAAATCCAGGCCTCAGCGGTCTGCTTCATCTGGCTGGTTAACAAAAATAGGGGGGACCCCACGCCAATTTTTTTCGAGGGGATCCCCTATTTTTGTTAATCAGCCAAGATATGCAGACTGCTGTGGCCTGGTATTATCAGGCTGGCAAGGTCCATGGATATTGGCTCCTTAACAGCCTTAAATACCATGCCTCAGCAGCAGGGGCGTACATAGAAATCATGGGGCCCCATAGCAAAAGTCTGAATGGGCCCCCCCCAAAAAAAAAAACCCAGAGCCATTGTAAATGTAAAGTGCCAGCACAGTGAGGGGACACATTAAACAAAAAAATGTATTATGCCCCCATAGATTGTGCCCCATAGATGCTCCATAGTATAGGCCCTTATGCTGCCGCAGCTGCTGCAACCAAAAAAAAAAAAAAAGACATACTCACCTTTCGTCGCTGGGGGCCAGGTGCCGGTGTCCTGAGCAGGGGGTGACACCAGGTGCCGATGTCACCACTCGCTCAGGGCCCCGGCACCTGAGATATTTACCTGTCCTCTCTCCACTGCTGAGTGCCGCTGTCTTCGGGGTCCTCCAGCAGTGAATGATCAGGCAGAGGGCGCGGCGCGCACTAACGATGTCATCGCGCCCTCTGACCTGAACATTGCAGCAAGAGGACGCGAGCAACGGTGGAACGGGACAGGTAAATATCCCTTATACTCACCCTTCCGCCGGCGCGGTCTGTGCAGCCCCTGCTCTTCTCCCACGGTCTCCGCCGCCAGTGTTCAGCGGTCACGCGGGACAGCTCATTAAAGTCATGAATATGTGCGTATTCATGACTGTAATGAGCGGTACCACCTGACCGCTGAACACAGGCGTCGGAGACCGTGGGAGAAGAGCAGGGGCTGCAGAGACCGCACCAGGAGGGGTGAGTATATAGAAGAGCTGCGCTCCCCCTCCCCCGCCGACCCCCTGGTAGTACTGTGTCAGCACAGCTACCCAACCGTCGAGGGCCCCCTCACCTGTCCGGGCCCCATAGCAGCTGCTTGGTCTGCTTCATTCACGGTACGCCACTGCTCAGCAGTCTGCTTCATCAGGCTGGTTAACAAAAATAGGGGGGACCCGACGCCATTTTTTATTCGAAGGGAACCCCTATTTTTGTTAATCAGTTCCCTCTGACGTCACTGATTGTGTCCCTGGCTGACCTGAAGTGAAAGTGGAAAGCAATCAATTAAGCTTTCCACTTCCTCTCCTGTCAGCCAGGAGAGGAACTCATTCATTTGGGGGTTTACTGTGAGGCTGCAGCATTAGCTGCGGTCCCTGCAGTAAACATTAACCCTTTCTGAAGGATTACACCGTGGGACCTGACTGTGCATGGGATAGGTAAGAATAATTTTGCTTTTTTATTTTATTTTTATTACAGGAAATGGTTTTTGCAGTCAAATAAAAGATGGTCAAAAACATGTGTCTTTATTTCATTAAAATGATTTTTAATTAAAGTGTGTGTGTTTTATTTTTATTTCATGCAATAGGATTAATAATTGATAGTTATCTAATTGACAGCTCTCAATTATTAACCTGGCTTAAGGTCACCTTTCAATTGCAAGGTGGCTTTAACCCCATATTAACCCATTCGCCACCGCTACAGGGCAATGGGAATAGACGGGCAAAGTGCCAGAAAGGGCGAATCTAATTATAGATTTGTCTTTTCTGGGGTGTCTGGGGGCAGATGTTAGTAGCCAGGGGGGGCCAAAAATAATGGTCCCTCTCTGGGCTATTATTATCTGCCCCATTCGCTGGCTTTGTCTGTCTGGTTGCGAAAATAGGGCGGGAGCCCACGCATTTTTTTTAAACAATTTTACACCTCATATATATATATATATATATATATATATATATATATATACATATACATGTCATTGAATTTGTGACACATATATATATTTATATTATATTCATACACTTCTACATAGTATAATAGCCGCTAATTCAATTGCCGGCTTTTGTGAAAATGCAGAACCCGACATGAAATGACACTTGGTGTACATAGGGTTAACCATGTCTTTTCATGTCCTTTGCTATCTGATTTGCACAAACAATTACATCAGTCTATGTGTGCAAAATTTCACACCTGTAGGGGTTAATTAAAGGTGTAAATTCGTAGCAAAAAAGTCCGTTTTTTTTACAATGAATTTACACCTTTAATTAACCCCTACAGGTGTGAAATTTTGCACACATAGACTGATGTAATTGTTTGTGCAAATCAGATAGCAAACGACATGAAAAGACATGGTTAACCCTATGTACACCAAGTGTCATTTCATGTCGGGTGCTTCTGTCTTTTCACAGAAGCCGGCTTTACCCGGCAATTGAATCAGAGGCTATTTTACTATGTAGAAGTGTATAAACTATACATATATGTATATATATATATGTCACAATGACATGTATATATATATATATGTATTCTATGTGTGTAAATTTTGTGTTTACAACGAAAGAAAGGGTTTTTTTAGTTGCGATATTTTGTTCCCATAGACTTACATGGGACTTCCGGTATCGGAATCGGATATCGCCGATATTTAGTGATATCGGCGATACCATTCCGATCCGATATTTTTAGATATGGAGCAGTATCGCTCAACACTAATGCACACGCTTCATCAAGACCCAAACTTTTTCTAATTCTCATGGCTCCAAAACTTTTAAAATAAGTCTAAATTGCAACTACAAGTTTATATTATAGAATATTGTGCTTGCAATCTCAAATTTGTTGAATCTTCCATCTGAAAGCTGAAATCAAGGATACGTGAACATCTTTTTGCTGTTAACCAACATACAAACTGGAATGTATCCAATGCATCTAAACACTTTATTTCAGTACATAACAAACAAATAGCAGAATGCATTGTTTATGCTATATAAGATATTCCCGAACATATGCGAGGTGGGGATAGAAAAAGGGCATTTCACAATAGGGAAGATGTTTGGTATTTCATCTCAATACATGGGTTCCTGAAGGGTTAAATTTAAAATGTGAAATCATGTTATACTACTAACCAGCTATCTAGCTTACGGCTATATATCTGGTTTTTTTTCTGTCATTAAATTGTGTTTTTAAACTGCACTTAATATTCTCACATATAGGATTATGTTTCCCAATTGCCCAGGAGCACTCTCTGCCTTCTGGATTCAGAGCCAGACCTTCACAGATGCTAAATAATTAACCAATCGCTTGTTCAAGCCATACCACAACTTTAAAGCTTCAGGCTATGTTTCCACGTTAAGGAAACGCTGCGGAGAGGACGTCGCTCCGCCCAAAGCACTGCCTGTTATGTTTCGGTAGCTGAGGAGTGCAGGTAAAAAAGGCAATACACCAGAGCAGTTGGAATCTATGAGATTGCAGTACCCTGACTAACCACCACAACTAGAGGCAGCCGTGGAGCGTTCCTACGTTGGTCCTAGACGCCTCGTCACAGCCTGAGAAACTAACTACACCTAAAGATAGAAAGAGGAAAGCTATCTGCCCCGGAGCAGATCCCCAAAGAACATAGAAAGCCCCCAAACATGTAATGGCGGTTAGACAAGAAGAAATACTGACACAGACAGAAAATAGTATGAGCAAACGCTGGGGCCCAAACTTGCTAAATAGAAAAGGATAGGAAGGGCACTTACTGCAATCCCAAAAAAACCCTGAAAAGCACCAACTCTACTAATTTCAAAAACACCTGAGATCACACGACCTCTACCACCTAAATTAGTTCTCTGGTGTAACAAAATCAAAACAGCAGCCACTGAAAAAACTGGAAAAAGCAAATGTACAAACATCAGTGGCTGAACTAAACTGAGAGGGCAGAAGCCCCCGGCGGGGACCCTGAAGGCCCCCACAGAAGTGCAGGACAAAATGCAAAAATCAAGCACAAAAACAAAAAGAAGAAAAAGTCTTATCTGTTAGCAGGAGATGCAGACACGACACAGCAGGCTACAAAGGAAACAGGAATCAAGGATTGAGACCAGAACAATTGATCACCGGCAACCCTGATGGGAAGGCGACTCCCTTATATAAGACCAGTCAGTAACACCTGATTCCCAATCCTCACAATCTTCACTGGACAGTCCAGTACCGTTTGCAACCACCAGAGGGAGCTTCTGCTCAGAACTCATTTCTAGCCCATTCACAACAACTGCCCCTTTTTTACGCGCGGTGATTCCGCATGTTTTCATTGAACACATGTCGAATCATCGCATCCTATACATAGACTGTGTTATTTATCTTTCGGAGACGGAGCGTCGCCGCAAGATAGACATGCTGCGGTCTGGAAAGACGCGCCCCATGTCCGGTTACGCAGGTCTGCCACCTGTGTGTTTGTGCGCATGGTGGAACTGGGATTTCATAAAATCCCCTCCACTATGCTGTAACATCTGGACGCTGCGGATTGGACGCTTCAGCTGTACGCAGCATCCAATCTACAGCAAATACTGAAGGAATATGCCAATTAGAAACAGCCTAATTTTTCTGGCTCTCGCCCCATCAGACCAAGTGTAAAAACGCAGATGCTGAGTCATCTCGTTGAACAAAGATTCCAGGAGATGAGTCCTCTGAATACAACCCTGGTGAAGGAGCCACCACTACAACCCAGAGATTGAGTGCTGATATGATCAAAATGCTATAGGAGCAAGTTGGATTACAGATGGGAGGCCAATAACTACCTAGTAACAAGGAGAGTTCACTCTGAGAATCTGGTGTATGAGGTTATTATTATTTATTTATATAGCGCCATTAATTCCAAGGTGCTGTACATGAGAAGGGGTTGCATACAAAGTTATAGATATCGTTTACAGTAAACAAATTTTCAATGACAGACTGGTACAGAGGGGAGAGGACCCTGTCCTTGCGGAATTACATTCTACGGGATAATGGGGAAGAGACAGAAGGTCGGGGGTGCGACAGCTCTGGTGGTGGTGGTGAGGCAGCAGCTCTGGTGGTGAGGTGGCAGCTCTGGTCGTGGTGGTGAAGTTCATCCCAGGGTGAAGATTGGGCACGAGGAATAGTACTGCACAGCAATATGCTTTGTCTGTGATTCTGATGAGGAAAGAGTAGCGGAGTCCTCGCAAAAACAAAGGAACCCTGCAGCACTAGTACTCGCGGATGATGGAGAGGGGTGGATAGTATTTGTGGTGCCAATAGAGACAATACTACCACCTTGAAGCAATCCAGGGAGCAGATCAGGGGCTGAACCCAAGAGAAGAGTATCAGAAGGTCTGAATGCCCCCAAATAGGCAAGCCAAGGGGGCCTCATAGAACTGAGCATGACAACACTGGTATCCCACCCACTATGTACGTGAAAGATTTAATCTGGCAATACATTATTGGGGAAACGCAGGAGTGTGCCCGAATCTTAGCAACGCCCCAAGGAGACTATAGAGTCTGAACTGATCTTTCTCGCTCAAGGATTGGCAAGTTTAAAGAAGAAAGGAATGTTAAGGGATGAACAAATAGACGATTTTCACAGTTAATGTATAACGATGTCTGAAAGGGCTACCATCTACTGGTCAAAGATTGTAGGACAAGAGAAATTGGAAAGGATTGCATCAGCAGGAACTGCATAATGAAGCACTTGATTCTTGAGGAGAAGAGATTGGAGGAGACACCAGGTCAGGTGACATCAGTGGTACAGTTAATAATTATAAATTGTCTAGGAGGGCATTGAGGGGGAGGAGTTGGAGCTTGAACCTTTAGCAGGACAGACGTGTTTTGCCACGATGTTGGCTTATGGGTGACATATCGAGTGAGCAGACCTAATTAAAGAATTGAGTGACCAGACTCGAGTGAAGAATCGAGGGACCAGACTCGAGGGAAGAATCCAGTGAAGAATCCAGTGACGAGACTCAAGTGAAGAATCAAGTAACCAGAATTTAGCACGACAGACCAGAGCTGGATAGCTGGATCCAGAGACGAGAGACCAGAGCTAAGAGATCAAAGCTGAATGAGCAGAGTCAGAGCCGAGAGGGACAACCAGGCCATTGAAGAGTGACATTCATGTTAGCTGTGACTTCTGGTGTAGACGTATGGTACACAGGGAACAATATAAGGGAACAATAGTGTGTAGTTAGAATTGTGTTGACATCCTGTATAGGAGAATTGCTGTATTTTATTGTACAGTAACATACAATCCTTCTGCAGTTTGCGTTACCCTTTTATTATGCCCTAGGCACCACTTATACTTGTTTTAATTAAATCTTTGTTGGTTAAGTTACCACTGTGTCCTCATCCTCTGCGCCGTTGCATTTGCGTACCTGTTTACAGTTGTGTAATATTTGTTTAGCATCAGTACTGTCTATGGACTTAATGAATAGCTTGCAAACAATCCCTTTCTAATTAGAACCTAAGGATTTATTCACATCTTGGTCCAAATTTATAGACAGATTAAGATGTTAATTGCTCTGATGTGAGACATTAGTCTGTAGAGACAACAGGTTAAATAGAAAACATTGGAATTCTCTGGAGGAATATGAGTAATGATCTATTAATTAGGTACAATCTATCCGTGATGAACTCATCCTGGGATAGATGGGATTGTGAGCTCAGTGCACCATGTCATCCGATATTGAGGGTTGGAATCTGTGTCGGGTGCCGGTCCTGCTGGTGAAGTTCAGACAAAGATTCAAGGATGAGAGGAAATGAGCGGCACATCCATCCAACAATAGATAAAAATTATTTCATGCTTTCAGTGTTGTTACCACATATAGTGACACTGGTCAGATTTGAAAAATGGGGCTTGGTCTTTAAGGTTAAAATTAGCTCTGTCACTAAAGGGTTAAAAGCCATTAAGTGGCACTAGGTATAAAGTTCTCTTTTTCTAGAGAAAATATAGTTTAACTAGCTGCAACTTTGAGCAGAAATTATTGCTATTATTTATTATTATGGAGCCATTTATTCCATGGTGCTTTACATGGGAATTAGCGTATACCATCTACAGCAGGGTTCCCCAACTCCAGTCCTCAAGGCCCACCAACAGGTCATGTTTTCAGGATTTCTTTTGTATTGCACAGGTGATGCAATTATCACCTGGGCAATACTAAGGAAATCCTGAAAACATGACCTGTTGGTGGGCCTTGAGGACTGGAGTTGGGGAACCCTGATCTACAGGGTACAGAATGGTAATCAGCAGATAAAGGGAGATAAAAAAAATGTCATGCAGAAAACCAAAAACCCTGGATTATTGTAACAAGAAAACAAATTCAAGTTCCCCACTAAAGTCTACTAAATTTTGTATATGGAAAGTTAAGGTTTTTGTTTTTTTTTTGTTTTTTTTACTGTGAAGTTTCTTTGTTTTTTTCATTCAGTTAACCATCAGCTTTGTGTTGTAAAGGCCCCGATAAGTTGCTCTCCTATCTCAGCTTCCTAAACTATTGTGAGATTGGCATGAGTTGTAGTGGGATGTTGGCTTACACTCCAGAATTTTCGTTGTGTGGACTTAAGCTTTAGTTATGTAACTTTATGAAAGAATTAACTTTTCTACGCAACACAGCTTTGACAACTTTATTCTTCAAGCTGTTTATAAGAGGGTTCAGTACTGTAATGGCGCAGCACCTGAGCTAAAGAGAGAAAGCACCATGCTGTCAGGTAATATAGATTTCAGATATTGGTGGATCAGAGTGGTGTAGCGCAGGATGACCATTGTGAGTTGTGAGAAACGTGTAGATGGCTTTCCTTCTTCCATCCCTGAAGCGGATCCTTCCTTAGTATGGCGGATATAATAAAAACATATGACATGGCTTAAAAAGAAAGGATCCAAGAGCCAAGATAACAGCTCCTTTTACAATGAACAAAGTCTTCAATACTGAAGTGTCACCACAGGACAGTTTTATTACAGGCACCATATCACAGACAAAATGGTTGATGATGTTGGCGTTTGAACAGGTAAATCCTGTGACCAAAACAGCATAGGATATTATCTGTAAAAAAACAAGTACAGAGGCCAACAAGACACAAATCTTTTGGTTCATGAAACATGTATCTTAGAGGGTTGCAGATGTCCACATATGTCATAACTCATGACGGTCTGGAGCAGTAATTCCTCACTGACAAAAGATCCAAAGAAATATATCTGGGCTATGCAACTTAGATAGGAGATAGGAATAACTAGAAACAACTATCAGAAGCATGATATGTAGAGTAACTGTTGCAGAACACATGTAAGTAATGGCCAGGTTTGCCAGGAAGAAGTACCTAGGAGTATGAAGATAATGGCCCTAAGCAGACCAGAAGTATGGTCATAGTACTTCCAAGAGTCATGAGATAAATGAAGAGGATCAGAAGGAAGATGGGAAGTTGAGGCTCAGGAACATCTGAGGTCATGATGATGATGAGATACTGATGAAAAATGTAATTCACTGCGACAACTCGCGCGTACCTTCAGCGCTGCCCCACTCACCATGCGTTTTTTTTCACGGCAGGCCATGCCGCTGAATTGGTTTCTTCCTGTGCTCCTCTGTGTTGCTACTGCATGTGGAATCCATCTGGCCTTAATGGGCATGGTCAGTCTCTGAAGGTATTTAACCCAGCTGTATCTTGCAGAGATTTGGTTCCCCGGACTATCTCTTGCTAGCAGGGCCTATTTTAGGCGGCTCAACCCACCATCCTTGTTTGAACGTGTTTTCTGCTCCATCAGTCTATATGGATACAACGTCCTGTATCCAGATTCACATTTATGACTGCCTGTTTAGCCATCTTGCCTGACCTCCACTCCTAACCTGATTTACGTTTTCTGATACTGTGCTGCCTGCCTGAGACCTCAGACTGTCTGACTTCGCTTGTCTGGCCCCTCACGCACAACGTACTGATGCCTCTGACCATTCGGCCACCTGCCGCAGTCCCGGGGACTGCCCTTGAGTGACACCTGGGGACTACCTGTGGCCAAGCTTAACCTCACCATCAGATGTTCTAGTGAACACCAGGTAGTCGCCTAGTCTCGCCCCTCCAGGGTAAAGCCCGGCCTGTGGTGCAGTGGATTCACACCCACCAGCGTTACAGTAATCATTTGGTTCAGTTGCTCCATCATATTCAAACTAATAGAAATGTTCCTTGGGGTCAGAGAAAGCAGAGTACGATAATGTTGTTCTAATTATTTATGTAATCTGTAAGTAATAAAGGAAAGCAATTTTGAAAATATATTGGCAAAGTTCATTATAGTACTTACTAAAGTGTAACCTACCTAAAATGTAATTAATAAATGGTAATTTTTATTTTTTTTGAAAGCTCAAAATTTGACTTTCCTCACACCAGTGCAGATGAGATCTAAAAGGAGAGGAACAGAGGAACCCAAATAAACCCATGACAATCTACCAAGCCAGAAGGTCATAGCAAGGATGAGGGTTATGTGGCCACTCTTCACCCTTGTATCCATTAAGAACTTTGAAGTTCACCAATGACAATCTGGATGATCTAGATGAGGCATGGGAGAAGGGTCATGTGGTCAGATGAGACCAAAATACAACATTTTTGTATCAACTGCACTTGCCGTGTTTGGATGCAGAAGGATGAGTGCAACCCCCAGAACACGATCTCAACCATTAAACATGAGGGGACACATCATACTTTGGGGGTTCTTTTCTGCAAAGTGGACAGGACGACTGCACCGTTTGTAGGGAGGATGGATGGGGTCATGTATCGTGAGAGTTTGGCCAACAACCGCCTTCCCTCAGTAATAGCATTGAAGGTATTTTGTAACTGGATCTTCCAGTATAACAACGACTCAAAGCAAACAGCCAGGGCATAAAAGATAAAGGAGGCGTTCTCAAACCAATTTTTGCTAATATGGCTAGTGCAACAGTGGAAACTTTTTAATTTAATTTATTCAGGTTGCCCGTAGTGCCCTCTTCCCTTCCTGCAGACTCTCACTGTACTTGTTTAGAAACCTCCTCAATGTCATTCAACTGCTTTTATTCTTGTCCGTTGGCTTTTTCAAATGACCTTTCTGCAATGTCTTCCTCCCTCAGATAGTTGTACAAACTGTTTCTAAAAATGTAATAAAAATCTAAGCTAGATAAAAATACTACTAGTATAAAACAGTAAAATGAAGACCAAGAGGTGGGAGGAGGGGATGCAGCTGCGTTACCTTGCTGAATGGTTAAAAAAAACATTAAATGAGACCGCGTTCACATGGGAGGAGAAGGAAATAGTTTATTTGGGGATTAGGATAGCTGGAACAATCCAAACTACAGTTGGGGCCAACCTGGACAGTATCCTTAAGACCTTCATGGGTGATCTTTCCTTCTTGGCACAGCTAGAGGTTTCCATTTTTGGGAGAATACTAGCAGTCAAAACCTTTATTTTACCTAAAATTCTATATATTTTTAGGACCTTGCCAGTTAATCTTCCACGTCAAACTATTCACAGAATTCAGAAGCTCATTCAACTTTCCGTATGAAAAGGTAAGAAGGCTAGAATCAGCAGACATACTTTATAAAAACAAAAATCATGGAGGCACAGGACTGCCCAACATATATGCTTACTACCTTGCTTCGCTAATTAAACAGAGCTGGCACTGGTTTACTGATAACAGGCTGCACCCAGCTTGGTTTGGTTTGGAAAATGATATTAGCGGCATGGATTCTGCTCGGAAGCTCTTTTTTGATTTCCTCCTACAAAAGACTTGTAGGAACTCATCACATCCTATTTTTCGGTCGATAATCTCTGCCTGGAGGGAACTCATTAAACCATCTAAAAAGCTCAAAAAAGTGGAACAAATTTCAAAATTACCCCTTTCTTCACTGGCTTTGCTGGTTGATCTCCCGATGCCGGAGGCTTGGGGGAAATTTGGAATTAAAAAAGTGGGGGATGTCTATAGGGAGGGAAAATTCCTGATGGTCAGCGAGATCAAGGCCAAATATATTTTAACATCCTCCGAATTGGTTTTCTACACTATGCTAAAAGACAAAACTTTGAAGATTATAAACGGGAAGTCATTAAACTATGAATTACTATCTTCACTATTGTGCAACCTCAATAATAAAAATATCTGGAGTCTGCGTAGTCTGTATGGATCTATCGTCAAGGACCTGACGAGCCACAAAAACATTTATATGAAGAGATGGGAGTCCGATTTAGGAACTGACATCCATCCAGAGAACTGGTACGGGGCCATCAAAAATACCTATAAATCTAACATTTCAATGAGCCTTCATAAGGTTTTTTTTAAGTTGATGAATAGATGGTATTACATCCCGGTCAGACTCTCACACATTAACTCAGAGTATTCTCCTTTGTGCTGGAGGGGTTGCGGACATCAGGGAAATCTCCATCACTTGTTTTTGAACTGTCCAAAAATCAAAGGCCTTTGGCTCCAGGTTTCCCAGCACATTAATCTTTTTTCCAAGGATTTCATAATCACACCAGAAAGAGCACTTCTTTCAATAGACATGGAGCAACTCGATTGCTCAGTTAGATACGTTATCATTCACATCTTCTTAGTGACTAAGACTATATTGGCACAATGGTGGAAAAAACCCGAGGTACCCAAATTCTCCGACATACCAGATAAGATAGGCCAACACAGTGACCTAGAACGGAGATTCGCGATTAATAATAATCACATCCACAAATATACCAAAAAATGGAAGACTTGGAATAACAAATTTCATATTAATTAGGCTTGCTAGGCTAAACTTTATGTTGAGGCTTACTCCTTATGGTCGCAATATCGGGGTGTTGTATCTCTTTCCACGGATGTTATCCCACAAAAAAATGGTTTTGTGACTTAAAGATTCTTTTCCTTATTTAGTGTCTCTTGTTATGTTTCTTAGAGACTGTTTGAGGGTTCTCTACTTTTTAATCTTCCCGTACCTGTATAAGGTTCATTACTTCTACCCTACCCTACCCTCCCTTTGTATTCTGTTCCTTTCCCCTCCCAGTTTAAATATAAAATCTAATAAAAACATTTAAAAAGAAAAATTGGTAACCGTCGTTTAATGACAGAAAGACCCACAATGGTCACAGAAATAACTTGAATCTGACAAAAGTAATAATAAATCAAAAATTTATGAATACGATCAAACAAATGAAAGTCAGCCATCGCTTTTCAACCATGCTTCCACAGAATTTAAAAAAATAAATAAAACTCATGAAATAGGCCTGGACAGAAATGATGGTACCCCTGAAAATAATGTGACAAAAGGGACATGTTGTATGAAGGTGAGTCCACTAATTAGCATCACAGGTGTCTACAATCTTGGAATCAGTGAGTGGCCTGTATAGAGGGCTACAGATACTCACTGTGCTGTTTGGTGACATGGTGTGTATCACACTCAACATGGACCAGAGGAAGCGAAGGAAAGAGTTGTCTCAGGAGATTAGAAAGAAAATTATAGACAAACATGTAAAAAGGTAAAAGTTATTAGACCATGTCCAAGTAGCTTGATGTTACTGTGGCTACAGTTGCACATATTATTCAGAAATTTAAGCTCCATGGGACTGTAGCCAACCTCCATGGACGTGGCCGCAGGAGGAAAATTGATGACAAATTAAAGAGATGGATAATATGAATGGTAACAAAAGAGCCCAGAAAAACTTCTAAACAGATTAAATGTGAACTTCAAGCTCAAGGAACATCAGTGTCAGATCGCACCGTCCGTCATAGTATGAGCCAAAGTGGACTTCATGGGAGGTGACCAAGGAGGACACAATTGTTGACAAAAATCATAAAAAAGCCAGACTGAAATTTTCCAAACTACGTGTTGACAAGCCATAAATCTTCTGGGAAAATGTCCTATGGACAGATGAGACAAAAATTGAACTTTTTGGCAAGCCACATCAGACAGAAAAATGAAGCATATCAAGAAAAGAACATTGTCTCTACTGTGAAACATGGAGGAGGCTGTGTTATGTTCTGGGGCTGCTTTGCTACATTTGGAACAGGATGTCTAGAATCTGTGCAGGGTACAATGAAGTCTCAAGACTATCAAGGGATTCTAGAGAGAAGTGTGCTGCCCAGTGTCAGAAAGTTTGGTCTCAGTCGCAGGTCATGGGTCTTGCAACAGGATAATGACCCAAAACACACAGCTAAAAACACCCAAGAATGGCTAAGAGGAAAACATTGGACTATTCTGAAGTGACCTTCTATGAGCCCTGACCTAAATCCTATTGAGCATCTTTGGCAAGAGCTAAAACATGCCATCTGGAAAAGGCAACCTTCAAACATGAGACAACTGGAGCAGTTTGCTCTTGAGGAGTAGGCCAAAATACCTGTCGAGAGGTGTAGAAGTCTCATTGACCGTTACAGGAATCGTTTGATTGCCTCAAAAGGTTGTACAACAAAATATTAGTTAAGGATACCATCATTTCTGTCCAGGCCTATTTCATGAGTTTTATTTTTTTTTTTAATTCTATGGAAGCATGGTTGAAAAACAATGTCTGACTTTCATTTGTTCATTTTCTTAGATTTTTTTTTTTTTTTATTACTTTTGTCAGATTCAAGTTATTTCTGTCACCATTGTGGGTTTTTCTGTCATTAAACGAGGGGTACAGACAATTTTGACCACACGTGTAACATCCTCACCTGTGACCTGTGAAAAATGCTAGGAAAATTGCTCGGGATGCAAAGAAAAACCCACAAATAATATCAGCTGTGTTACACCCGGTCCCCATGCTGGCTCTGCACCCCGTTCTGGTCACTCACCTCCTGCTCTTCACGCTGTCCCTGTGCAGCTGCGAGCTCCCTGTCTGGGATCTCATGCTCTCTCTGTTTCTCAGCGTCCGGCTCTCTCTCCCTCCCCCATCTCCTGGCGTGCTGTCAGCAGATCTTCAGGGAAAGCTATTAGGATGCGAGCACGCACACCTCTGGTTTCCTAAAGGGACAGCGTGCATTTTTGAATTTGGTAATTATCCAATGGCAGCGCACTGATTACTATTTCTGGTCTCTCCTCCATAGGGAGAGCGCCAGAGCAACAAGTATCTACCATTGCTACATCCGGTTCTGTTTCTGACCTATCTGCACTGCGTTAGCAGTCTCTGTGCACTTGCTCATACTATTTGTCTCCACAGAGTATCAGTATCCTGCTATCCCTGACAACCTCTGCAATCACCTGTGCAAGTGCAATCCCGTTCCACCAAAGGCCATCCAAATCCGTGGACCGTGTCAAGGTTACTGGAGCCAGCTTGCTACCATCTACCGGAACCAGGACCTTCCTCACCTGTGTCTACCTCTCTACGGTCTCTTCCATTATATCTGTCACCCCTTTTTGTCCGGTGGGGCAGCTGCCACATGTCCGGGGTCTAACTGGAGGTAGCAACTGTGTCCTCCGGGTATTCCACTCTGGTCCTGTTCAAGGGACTTTACTACGGGTACCCGGGGCTCACTAGTTACGCCCCCTTCGGAGCCCCCCAGACCGTGGTCCCGAGGTTCCACTTCAAAAATAAAAAACGAATGTGAACTTCACCATCTCTGCTTCTGCTTCCATTCGTTACAGATTGCTCCTGCCATGGAACCCGCTGGACCCCAGAGGCCTCAGACTGTGGAACTGTGCCAAGAGGTGACCCGTTTAAGAGATCAACAGGACAAGATCACAACTTATCTACGCAGCTTGTCTACCCGCATGGATTCCCTGCTGACCTCGTCTTCACCTGACTCATCTACCAGCACCCAGGTACCTGCCTTCACAGCAAGTAAAGGCCCTCGCCTGGCAGCTCCTGCCCGCTTCCATGGTGATCCTACTCAGTGTCTGGGTTTTCTCAATAAGTGCACTCTACACTTCGAAATTTTGGGGCATATGTTTGCTTCTAACCGAGCTAAGGTGAGCTTCATTATGTCACATCTAGCAGGAGAAGCTCTCACCTGGCTAAACCCGCTATGGAAGAGAGGGGAGCCGCTGGTTAATGATCTTCAATCTTTCCTAGAGGCTTTTTGCAGGACCTTCAATGAATCTGGTCGTACCACCTCGACTGCTTCAGCCTTGCTTCGCTTAAGCCAAGGAACTCTCATGGTGGCTCAGTATGCTGTTAGGTTCCGCACCCTCTCATCTGAGTTATTTTGAAACAACGAGGCCTTGGTGGCTAAGTTTTGGGAAGGCCTATCAGGAGGAATCAAGGATGAGCCGGCGGGACAGGACAGGCCTACCACCTTGGAAGATCTAATATCCTTGGCAACCTGAATTGACCTGCGTTTTCAGGAGCATTCCATGGAGATCAACCGAGACAAATGGCCCTATCACCCGGACTCTAGTTCTTTAAAAACGGTTACTTCGCCTCCCTCTCCTGAGGCCATGGAGGTCGACCGTGTATTTTTTTTCCACCCGCCGCCAGGAGGCACGTCGCAAAGAAGGAAGTTGTTTCTACTGTGGTAGTTCTGAGCATCTGGTCCGTTCCTGTCCTAAGAAGTCGGGAAACTCAAGTGCCTAGGTTCGGTAGGGGAGGCCGCCCTAGGTAGAGAACATTCCTCTCCCTCATTGCAAATCTCGGTCTCCGTGTCCTGCGGAGCAATAAAATTTTCTGGACTGTCTATTGGATTCTGGAGCTGCCAGGAACTTTATCCAGCAGGCGCTCGTGGAACATTACCGCTTACCTGTACAGCGTCTTTCTGACCCTTTGCGGGTGACTGTCTTCGATAGCAAGCCACTGACCGAACCCGTCCATTTCCAGACCGAGCCTGTGGAACTCCGGGTAGGTCTAATGCACTCTGAAAGAAACCGTTTTTATGTGTACCCTGGTTTGTCTCACCCCTTGCTTTTAGGTTTACCATGGTTCCAAATACACGAACCGGTTCTTAATGGGAAAACAGTGGAGATTCTGCGTTTGGGAGATTCCTGTACGGACCGTTGTTTAACCCGGATTGAACCAGTTTCGTCCTCTATCCAACTTCTACCTTGCCAGGATTACCATCCTCGTACTGGTCCTCGGTAGTGTTGAGCATTCCGATACTGCAAATATCGGGTATTGGCCGATATTCGCTGTATCGGAATTCTGAGATCCGATATTTTTTGCATATCGGATACCGGAATCGGACTTTGGCAGTAAAGTCTATGGGGAGTTCCTGTGTCACAGAAGAAAGTACGTGACACAGGAACTTCCCGAAAGTGTCACTGTCAGTGTCGGTCAGGTCTGTCAGGAGTCAGCAGCACTTACCTGGCAGAAGATCCCCGGTGGTCACATCCTGGACTCCTTGATGGCCGCCATTACCCTCTCCCTGGCGGTCACGTGCAGCTTCTCGCGATAACTGCACGTGCTGCCGGGTACTGGGTACTGGGTACTGGGTAATCTCGGCCAGCTGTCGCGAGAGTACAGCAGTCCAGATGACGTCACCGCCAGGGAATCAGCTATGGTAAGCAGCTCTGCTGTATCTGGATGTCAGGCCCAGCCTGGCATGCAGATGTAGCAGAGCTGGACTCGTCGTGGGACACTCGTGATTTTGGACTGCGTCAGACAGGGAGTATTTGTGTTGGTTTGTTATTTTTGCTTTTTTACAGGAGATTGATGGCGTCGCAGGATGAGCATGAAATAAAAGTAATGAAAACTGTGTTGTGTTTTATTTCATTAAAATACTTTTTTTCTGGCTGTGCATTTTTTTAAAAATTTACAAACTTTATGATTAATAATGGATCGGTGTCTTATTGACGCCTCTCCATTATTAACCCGGCTTATTGTCACCGTTCAATCAAAGGTGACATTAACCCCTTATTACCCCGCTTGCCACCGCTACAGGGCAAGTGGGAAGAGCAGGGTGTTATGATTTGGTAGCTGAGGAGAGCAGGCAAAAAGGAAATACACCAGAGCAGTTGGAAACTATGAGATTGCAGTACCCTGACTAACCACCACAACTAGAGGCAGCCGTGGAGCGTTCCTACGTTGGTCCTAGACGCCTCGTCACAGCCTGAGAAACTAACTACACCTAAAGATAGAAAGAGGAAAGCTATCTGCCCCGAAGCAGATCCCCAAAGAACATAGAAAGCCCCCAAACATGTAATGGGGTTAGACAAGAAGAAATACTGACACAGACAGAAAATAGTATGAGCAAACGTTGGGGCCCAAACTTACTAAATAGAAAAGGATAGGAAGGCAACTTACTGCAATCCCACATAAAAACCCTGAAAAGCACAACTCTGAGAGGGCAAAAGCCCCCAGAGGGGACCCTGAAGGCCCCCACAGAAGTGCAGGACAAAATGCAAAAATCAAGCACAAAAACAAAAAGAAGAAAAGTCTTATCTGTTAGCAGGAGATGCAGACACGACACAGCAGGCTACCAAGGAAACAGGAATCAAGGATTGAGACCAGAACAATTGATCACCGGCAACCCTGATGGGATGGCGACTCCCTTATATAAGACCAGTCAGTAACACCTGATTCCCAATCCTCACAATCTTCACTGGACAGTCCAGTACCGTTTGTAACCACCAGAGGGAGCTGCTGCTCAGAACTCATTTCCAGCCTATTCACAACAGTACCCCCCCCTTGAGGAGGGGTCACCGAACCCTCATTTGAGTAACCAGGTCGGTCAGGATGAGTTCTATGATACGCACGGATGAGTCTCCTAGCATGGATGTCCGAAGCAAACACCCAAGAATTGTCTTCCTGACCATAACCTCTCCATTTAACCAAATACTGGAGTTTCCGTCTAGAAAAACGAGAATTCAATATTTTCTCAACCACATACTCCAGATTGCCCTCAACCAAAACAGGGTCAGGAGGCACAGTAGTAGGAACCACTGGCTCAAAGGACTTGTGGAACACGTTATGGATCTTAAATGTCCCTGGAAGAAGCAAACGAAAAGAAACAGGATTAATAATCTCCATGATCTTATAAGGTCCAATGAACCTAGGCTTAAATTTAGGAGATGCTACTCTCATAGGAATATTCTCGAGGACAACCAGACCAAGTCCCCCACTTCAAACCGAGGACCATCAGTCCTATGCCGGTTAGCAAACCGCTGGGCCCTCTCCTGAGAGAGGGACAACCTCTCCACTACCTGGTCCCAAATCTGTTGCATACGCTCCACAACAGAGTCAACACCTGGACAGACAGAAGCCTCCGTCTGTCCTGAAGAAAGTCGAGGATGAAACCCAGAATTACAGAAAAATGGAGACATCAAAGTGGCAGAGCTAGCCCTATTATTAAGAGCAAACTCAGCCAAAGGCAAAAAAGAGACCCAGTCATCCTGATCAGCAGACACAAAGCATCTTAGATAAGTCTCCAATGTCTGGTTTGTTCTCTCAGTTTGACCATTGGTCTGAGGATGAAACGCCGAGGAGAAAGACAATTGAACACTAATTTTAGAACAAAAGGTCCTCCAAAATCTGGAAACAAACTGGACTCCTCTATCAGACACAATGTTCTCAGGAATGCCGTGTAAACGAACCACGTGCTGAAGGAACAAAGGCACCAATTCAGAGGAGGAAGGCAAATTAGGTAATGGCACAAGATGTATCATCTTGGAAAACCTATCGCAAATCACCCAGATGACGGTCATTCTCTGAGAAACAGGGAGGTCGGAAATGAAATCCATTTGAGATATGGGTCCATGGTCTCTTGGGCACAGGTAATGGCATCAACAAACCACTAGAACGAGAGCAAGGCTTGGAGCGAGAGCAAGTCCCGCAGGACTGCACAAATTCCCTGACATCACGAGACAAGGTAGACCACCAAAAGGACTGACTAACCAAGTCTCTGGTACCAAAAATTCCGGGATGACCGGCCAACGTGGAACAATGAATCTCAGACATTACACTCTTTTTCCACTGGTCCGGGACAAACAATTTTCCAACAGGGCAGCGCTCGGGCTTATCCTCCTGACACCCCTCCAGAGCCAGTCTCAAATTGGGCGAGATGGCGGAAAGAACTACACCCTCTTTCAAAATAACAGAAGGATCAGATAACTCAGGAGAGTCCGCCAGGAAACTCCTCGAGAGGGCATCCGCCTTAACATTTTTAGTGCCAGGAAGAAATGAAACCACAAAATTAAAACGTGTGAAAAACAAGGCCCACCTGGCCTGTCTAGGATTAAGTCGCTTGGCAGATTCCAGATAAACTAGATTCTTATGGTCCGTAAGGACCACCACCTGATGTTTGGCTCCCTCCAGCCAATGTCTCCACTCTTCAAAAGCCCACTTCATGGCTAATAACTCCCGATTACCCACGTCATAATTACATTCAGTGGGAGAAAATTTTCGAGAGAAAAAGGCACAAGGGTTACTTTTAGAGGTCTCTGGATCTCTTTGGGACAAAACGGCACCTGCCCCAATTTCAGAGGCATCAACCTCCACCTGAAATGGTAGAGAAACATCAGGCTGCCGTAGAACAGGAGCAGAAGTGAATCTCTGCTTAAGTTCCTGAAATGCAGAGACTGCCTCAGGAGGCCAATTCACCACATCAGAACCCTTCTTGGTCAAATCAGTTAATGGTTTAACAATAACAGAGAAATTACCAATAAATTTACGATAAAAGTTGGCAAAACCCAAGAATCTTTGAAGAGCCTTTAATGAAGTAGGCTGGACCCAATCACAGATGGCCTGAACCTTGACCGGGTCCATTTCAATAACAGATGGGGACAAAATGAATCCCCGAAATGAGATCCTCTGTACACCAAAAAGACACTTTGATCCCTTCACATACAGAGCATTCTCTCTCAAAATCTGGAACACAGTCCGAACATGTTTTACATGAGAGTCCCAGTCATTGGAAAAAATCAAGATATCATCCAAATAAACAATCAGAAATTTATCCACAAAATCCCTGAAAATGTCATTCATGAAGGACTGGAAGACAGAAGGAGCATTAGTGAGCCCAAAGGGCATCACAAGGTACTCAAAATGCCCTTCAGGGGTATTAAATGCCGTCTTCCATTCATCCCGTGCTTAATGCGAATAAGGTTATATGCCCCCTTGAGGTCAAGCTTGGTAAACCAAGTAGCGTTTTTCACCCTGGAAAACAGATCAGAGATCAAGGGTAAAGGATATTGATATTTCACAGTAATATTGTTCAAGAGACGATAATCAATACACGGCCTTAATGAACCATCCTTTTTGGCCACAAAGAAAAAACCGGCACCTAAGGGTGAAGAGGATGGTCTGATATGACCCTTCTCCAATGACTCCTTGATATAAGACCGCATAGCGTCATGTTCAGGTACAGACAAGTTAAAAAGGCGACCTTTAGGGAATTTACTACCAGGCACTAATTCAATAGCGCAGTCATAGCTCCTATGGGGAGGTAAGGATGCAGATTTACTTTCGCTAAACACATCAGAAAAATCAATCAAAAAGTCAGGAACATCCTGAGCCTGGGGGGAGGCAGAAAAAACAGGAGTGTTGGTATTAACACATTGGCAGCCCCAACTGGTAACAGACACAGATTTCCAATCCAAAACAGGATTATGAGACTGTAACCAAGGGAAACCCAGTACGATAATGTCATGCAGATTATACAGAACCAAAAATTTGCAACTCTCCTGATGATCAGGTTCTATCCTCATTATCACCTGAGTAGAGAACTGAGGTTTATTCTCAGCCAAAGGGGTAGAATCGATCCCCAGTAGGGGAATAGACTTCCGTAGGGGTATCAAGCGAAACCCACAACGTTTAGCAAAATCAAAATCCATCAGGTTAATAGCTGCTCCAGAATCAACAAAAGCCTGAGCAGAAAATGAGGACAGAGAGCATATCAGGGTCACAGTTAATAAAAACTTAGTCTGAACACTACCCAAGACAACTGAGCGTGCAAAACGTCTTCCCCGCTTAGGGCAGACTGAAATAGCATGAGAGGCATCACCACAGTAGAAACATAACCCATTGCGCTTTCGAAATTCATGACGCTGTGCCCCAGAAACCACTCCATCACACTGCATGGATTCAGAAGCAGGTTCACAAGGCAACATTATTCCACGCATACCTTTCCGCTCACGCAAACGTCTGTCAATTTGAATCGCTAATGACATAGAATCATTGAGACCAGAGGGAACAGGGAATCCCACCATAACATCTTTTACATTATCTGACAGTCCCTTCCGAAAAAGAGCTGCCAAAGCGTCGTCATTCCATTTGGTCAGAACTGCCCACCTACGGAATCTCTGACAGTATAACTCAGCGTCCTCAAGCCCCTGACTTAATGCCAACAAAGTTTTTTCAGCTTGATCAGTGACATTAGGCTCATCGTACAATAACCCCAAAGCCTGAAAAAACCATCAACATCACTCAAAACAGGATCCCCAGGTGTCAGGGAAAAAGCCCAATCCTGAGGGTCGCCGCGCAGGAGAGAGATGACAATTTGAACCTGCTGCGCTGCGTTCCCTGAGGACTTAGATTTTAAGGCAAAAAACAATTTACAGTTATTTTTGAAATTCAGAAATTTAGCTCGATCCCCTAAAAACAAATCTGGCATGGGAATCCTAGGTTCCACAACAGGCAACCTAGCAAGATAGGTAGCAATACTCCGAACTTCAGTGGCAAGCTGATCCACACGGCCAGACAACTGTGCAAACTCCATTGAGAGAGAAAAAAATCCTCCTCAGCACCCAGAGATACAGAGGGAAAAAAAAAATGCAACAAACAGACAAAAAAAAAAAAAATCTCTGACAGCTCTGACAACTTTTTTTTTCTTTCCACAATATTTTTCCCTTCTGTGAGTACCATATAATTTTCAGTTTTGGGCCGGTGATACTGTTATGATTTGGTAGCTGAGGAGAGCAGGCAAAAAGGAATACACCAGAGCAGTTGGAAACTATGAGATTGCAGTACCCTGACTAACCACCACAACTAGAGGCAGCCATGGAGCGTTCCTACGTTGGTCCTAGACGCCTCGTCACAGCCTGAGAAACTAACTACACCTAAAGATAGAAAGAGGAAAGCTATCTGCCCCGGAGCAGATCCCCAAAGAACATAGAAAGCCCCCAAACATGTAATGGCGGTTAGACAAGAAGAAATACTGACACAGACAGAAAATAGTATGAGCAAACGTTGGGGCCCAAACTTACTAAATAGAAAAGGATAGGAAGGGCACTTACTGCAATCCCAAAAAACCCTGAAAAGCACCAACTCTACTAATTTCAAAAACACCTGAGATCACACGACCTCTACCACCTAAATTAGTTCTCTGGTGTAACCAAAAACAAAACAGCAGCCACTGAAAAAACTGGAAAAAGCAAATGTACAAACATCAGTGGCTGAACTGAACTGAGAGGGCAAAAGCCCCCAGAGGGGACCCTGAAGGCCCCCACAGAAGTGCAGGACAAAATGCAAAAATAAAGCACAAAAACAAAAAGAAGAAAATGTCTTATCTGTTAGCAGGAGATTCAGACACGGCACAGCAGGCTACCAAGGAAACAGGAATCAAGGATTGAGACCAGAACAATTGATCACCGGCAACCCTGATGGGAAGGTGACTCCCTTATATAAGACCAGTCAGTAACACCTGATTCCAAATCCTCACAATCTTCACTGGACAGTCCAGTACCGTTTGTAACCACCAGAGGGAGCTTCTGTTCAGAACTCATTTCCAGCCTATTCACAACAGCCGGGTAAAGTGCCACAATTGGCGCATCTTTGGATGCGCCAATTGTGGGGCTGCTGCAGCCTGGTATTTTTAGGCTGTTGAGGGCCAAAATCCATGGGCCTTGACAGTCTTTTAATACCAGGCCTCAGCAGTCTGCTTTTTACTTGGCTGGTTAACAAAAATAGGGGGACCCCCACGCCATTTTTTTTTCGAGGGGATCCCCTATTTTTGTTACCCAGCCAAGATAAGCAGACTGCTGTGGCCAGGTATTTCAGGCTTGCAAGGTTCATGGATATTGGCTCCTTAACAGCCTGAAAAACCAGGCCTCAGCAGTCTGCTTCATCTGGCTGGTTAACAAAAATAGGGGGGACCCCACGGCATTTTTTTCAAGGTGATCCCCTATTTTTGTTAACCAGCCAAGATAAGCAGACTGCTGTGGCCTGGTATTATCAGGCTTGCAAGGTCCATGGATATTGACTCCTTAACAGCCTGAAAAATCAGGCCTCAGTAGTCTGCTTCATCAGGCTGGTTAACAAAAATAGCGGGGACCCCACGCCATTTTTTTTTTCGACGGGATCCCCTATTTTTGTTAATCAGTTCACTTCAGGTCAGCCGGGATTCCCTCTGACGTCACTGATGCTGTGCGGTGTCCCTGGCTGACCTGAAGTGAAAGTGGGAAGCAATCAATTATGCTAACCACTTCCTCTCCTGTCAGCCAGGAGAGGAGATGATTCAGTCCGGGGTTTACTGGGAGGCTGTCAGCATTAGCTGCGGTCCCTGCAGTAAACATTAACCCTTTCAGAAGGATTACATCAGGGGACCTGACTGAACATCGGATAGGTAAGAATAATGTTGCTTTATTATTTTATTTTTATTACAGGTGAACAAGGGCTTCGCAAGGAATGGCAGTAAAATAAAATATGATCAAAAACTGTGTTTATTTAATTAAAATGATTTTTAATTAAAGTGTGTGTGTTTTATTTTTAATTTCATACAATAGGATTAATAATTGATAGTTGTCTAATTGACAGCTCTCAATTATTAACCTGGCTTAAAGTCACCTTTCAATAGCAGGGTGGCTTTAACCCCTTATTAACCTATTCGCCACCGCTACAGGGCAATGGGAATAGACGGGCAAAGTGCCAGAAAGGGCGAATCTAATTATAGATTTGCCTTTTCTGGGGTGTCTGGGGGCAGATGTTAATAGCCAGGGGGGGCAAAAATAATGGTCCCTGTCTGGGCTATTATTATCTGCCCCCACTCGCTGGCTTTGGTTAAGAAAATAGGGCGGGAGTCCACGCATTTTTTTTCAACAATTTTACACCTCATATATATATAAATATATATTTATATTGTGAGACAGTGAGAGTATGTGTGTTGAATGGGGTGTACATTTCACCTAGATACTTTGCTGACTGGTATAAGGGAAATGTATGGCTTTGTAAACCTAGTGGTAGAGAAAGGTCACTACACCTTACATTCAGTACACACTTGCAGCTCAGGCCTGAAACCACTCAGCTGTTAATTAGGAGACCAGAAGTAGGTGTCTGCGAACATAGACAGAGAGCTCGCTTAGTCTGGACAAGGAGTCCAGGCACAAGAAGGAGTCTCCAGGAGTATGAGCTGTCTCAGTCTGGGTGCTCGATGTACCCCGGACACAGGAGTAGTCTCTGTGAGAATCCATGCGGATAGCTGCTGAATAGGAGGGGAGCTCTCTCAAGTCTGGACGTTGAAGGTGCCTTCAGACACAAGGAGGAGACTCTGTGAAACTCCATGCTGGTAAATGCTGAACATATGTGTTGTTTTGGCCCAGGCTGGTAGAGTCTGGTCCTGGATAGATAGGGAAATCTATCTAAGTGTAGTAAGTGGCTGGACAAGCCCAGGTCTTATGTTTATGATTTGGTTTTGATTATGTTCTGTTTGCTGTGGACTTTAATAAAACTGGTTGCGGCCAGTTTTTACCAGAACTGCTGTCTGTGAATGAACTGTTTCCGTGCCACTCCGTCTACCCGGACGGCGATCCCAGAGCTATATCCCCTGAAAAGCTTACAATTGGTGCTGGAATGTGCGTGCAGCACAGTGGCGAGAGACAGCAATAAAGGTGAAGTCTGTTGAAGCAGCAGCAGAGAAAAAAAAAAGTGTGTCAGCAAAAACGTCTGATTGGAGCAGTCTTAAAGAGACAGTAGCCCTAATAGAGTTTGCAGAGAAAAAAAAAAAAGTGTGTTAATAAAGGAGAAACGTCTGTTGGAGCAGTCTTAAAGAGACAGCGGCCCTAATAGAGTTTGCAGAGAAAAAAAAAAAGTGTCTGCACAGCAAGGCTGAATTTTCTGTGGAAAAGACTGTGGAGTGTGTATGTCTTGAGTGAAGACTGCCGTTGTTGAGACAGAGAAGTCTAACAGCATGGATGACAGCATGGAGGCGCTGTTTGAACAAATGGCGCAAGTTAATGTGCAACATAAGACTGCCGTGGTTGAGACAGATAAGTCCGGCAGTATGGAGGAGCTCGTTGAGTACCTGGTCCAGGCCCAGCGGAGCATGCAGCAGAGCATGGAGCGGCAGCGCCTGCAGCACCAGCAGCACATGCAGCAGGCCCAGCAGCAATTCCTGCAGCAGGAGAATAACCGGTTGTTTTTTGAGCAGGTTGCAGCACTACAAAAGACTTGCAGCGCATCGTCCCAAAGTAATGTTGCAAAGTCACCTGCATTGTCCGCTGTAAAGAAGGCGGTAAGACGGTCCCTGAAAAAGATGACACCTCGTGATGATGTGGAGGTATATCTCACTAGGTTTGAGGGACTGGCAGAGAAGGAGAATCTGCCCCTATCTGAATGGGCCATGATGGTCACACCCTATCTGATTGGAGAACCCCAAAGGGCCTATGCTGACCTGAGCGAGCAGGACAGCCAAGACTATGCCAAGCTGAAAGCGGAGATTCTTACCCGGCTGGGTGTTACGGTGACAGCCCGTGCCAGGGGAGTTCATGACTGGAGATGCAGTTGGGAGTCTGCAGTCAGCAAACCTGATTATGGAGTTGAAAAGGTGATAGTGGACCGCTACACCCAAGCACATCCTCCTGAGGTACAGCCAGAGGTCGGACAAAGAGACCACCAGGACGCCAATCGTCTGGTCAGCCTGATGGAGAGGGCCGTCGCCACCAAAGACTGCCTCCGTGACCAGCCGTCTGAGAGGTCGTCACTTCGGAGTTCCTGGACGCCGAACTCTCCCGGTAAGAGCGTTCCAGCTGTTGGGGTCGTGTGGGTGGGAGAGTGTGATGGACAGTGTTGGAGATGTCGTGAAATTGCAGCCAACTGTCCAATAGAGGGGGAGCCTATGTGTTGTGATGTTGGCGGATCCCTCTCTCCCTGCGCAGAGCCTGTGTGTGTGTCCACCTCAGCCGAAGAGACTGGACCACAGGGGTCCCCGGTGGTTGTAAATCACTGCCCAGCACAGGCCCTCTTGGACTCAGAGAGTCCAGTGACTTCCGTATGGGACAGCCTGATTGATAGGGACTTTATCCCTGATAAACACCTGAGTGTGGTGTGCGTCCATGGAGACACCAAAGTCTACCCAGAGACTGTCGTGGACTTGATCCCCAAACGCGGGGAGGTTTCATGTGAAGTGGGAGTAGTGAAGAACCTGGTGCCCCCCGTCATATTGGGTAATGACTTTCCCCGGTCTAAGGATCTCTGGGGGAAAAATGTTTCTGATGGACAGTGTGATGAAGCTCCTATTGAGGGTGCGCAGTCCTGAGGGGCGGAACACAATGCTAGTGGGCCATTAAACTTATGTGATAATGATGATGACACAGCAGGGGAACAGCTGACATTACTGAACCCCAGTAACACAGGAGCAAGTGTAGACTGTGCTAACAGCACTTCCGAGAAACAACTGGCGGTGTTGTAACCCAGGGATGAGAAGAGAACATGGTGGAGGCAGCAGGACTGTTTGCCGTTCACACAGCAGGGGAACAGCTGACATTACTGAACCCCAGTAACACGGGAGCAAGTGTTAACTGTGCTAACAGCACTTCCGAGAAACAACTGGCGGTGTTGTAGCCCAGGGATGAGAAGAGAACATGGTGGAGGCAGCAGGACTTTTTGCCGTTCACACAGCAGGGGAACAGCTGACATTACTGAACCCCAGTAACACGGGAGCAAGTGTTAACTGTGCTAACAGCACTTCCGAGAAACAACTGGCGGTGTTGTAGCCCAGGGATGAGAAGAGAACATGGTGGAGGCAGCAGGACTGTTTGCCGTTCACACAGCAGGGGAACAGCTGACATTACTGAACCCCAGTAACACGGGAGCAAGTGTTAACTGTGCTAACAGCACTTCCGAGAAACAACTGGCGGTGTTGTAGCCCAGGGATGAGAAGAGAACATGGTGGAGGCAGCAGGACTTTTTGCCATTCACACAGCAGGGGAACAGCTGACATTACTGAACCCCAGTAACACAGGAGCAAGTGTTAACTGTGCTAACAGCACTTCCGAGAAACAACTGGCGGTGTTGTAACCCAGGGATGAGAAGAGAACATGGTGGAGGCAGCAGGACTTTTTGCCGTTCACACAGCAGGGAACAGCTGACATTACTGAACCCCAGTAACACAGGAGCAAGTGTAGACTGTGCTAACAGCACTTCCGAGAAACAACTGGCGGTGTTGTAACCCAGGGATGAGAAGAGAACATGGTGGAGGCAGCAGGACTGTTTGCCGTTCACACAGCAGGGGAACAGCTGACATTACTGAACCCCAGTAACACGGGAGCAAGTGTTAACTGTGCTAACAGCACTTCCGAGAAACAACTGGCGGTGTTGTAACCCAGGGATGAGAAGAGAACATGGTGGAGGCAGCAGGACTGTTTGCCGTTCACACAGCAGGGGAACAGCTGACATTACTGAACCCCAGTAACACGGGAGCAAGTGTTAACTGTGCTAACAGCACTTCCGAGAAACAACTGGCGGTGTTGTAGCCCAGGGATGAGAAGAGAACATGGTGGAGGCAGCAGGACTTTTTGCCATTCACACAGCAGGGGAACAGCTGACATTACTGAACCCCAGTAACACAGGAGCAAGTGTTAACTGTGCTAACAGCACTTCCGAGAAACAACTGGCGGTGTTGTAGCCCAGGGATGAGAAGAGAACAGGGTGGAGGCAGCAGGACTTTTTGCCGTTCACACAGCAGGGGAACAGCTGACATTACTGAACCCCAGTAACACGGGAGCAAGTGTTAACTGTGCTAACAGCACTTCCGAGAAACAACTGGCGGTGTTGTAACCCAGGGATGAGAAGAGAACATGGTGGAGGCAGCAGGACTGTTTGCCGTTCACACAGCAGGGGAACAGCTGACATTACTGAACCCCAGTAACACAGGAGCAAGTGTTAACTGTGCTAACAGCACTTCCGAGAAACAACTGGCGGTGTTGTAACCCAGGGATGAGAAGAGAACATGGTGGAGGCAGCAGGACTGTTTGCCGTTCACACAGGGGAACAGCTGACATTACTGAACCCCAGTAACACGGGAGCAAGTGTTAACTGTGCTAACAGCACTTCCGAGAAACAACTGGCGGTGTTGTAGCCAGGGATGAGAAGAGAACATGGTGGAGGCAGCAGGACTTTTTGCCATTCACACAGCAGGGGAACAGCTGACATTACTGAACCCCAGTAACACAGGAGCAAGTGTAGACTGTGCTAACAGCACTTCCAAGCAACAACTGGCGGTGTTGGAGCCCAGGGTCAAGGAGGATGTTTAAATACTAGATCAAGTATTTTCCTTGTTACGTGTCAATTAAAAATGTCTATACTCCAAACAAGAGAAATATAACCTTTAGTACCATAAGATGATGATTTTACTTTAAAAAATATATGTAAATTAATAATTGACAAACATAAACGCATACATTAACATGTTGAAATGCAATGCAAACCACAATAAAAATCGGTTAAATAATCTGCTATACGGTTTTAAATAAAAGCATACAAGTACATATCAGAATCCATTAATGATGGATAAGTAACAGTATGTACACCATTTTCATTTGCTGAATAATATCACTAAAAAGTTTTTAAAAATATCTAAAATTTCCATCATGTAATACTGATAATATGTGCCAATCATTTATATTAACAAAAAAAACCTTTAAAAAGTGCATAGTGAAAACAGCTATTTATGCCTGACTGTGGACTTGCAAGCATGACAACGGATAGATAAGGTATATATAGATGAGACTGCATAGCCACAGATGGTGAATGGCGATGTAATACTGTACCTCAATAAAGTGTGCGTTACTACTACATCCTTTTTTTTATATAGCTTTATAAAAGGGTACGTGCATGTATGCTTGCGCCTTTGTTTGGACGCACAGACTGGCTTCCTGCTGTGACGCGTTGGGTATTGGAGCGTCTGTGCGTCTTATGACGCAGACTAACATTCACGGTGCGCATCGTTCATCATCGCAAGCGTACCGACAACACAAAGGCGTTGTCATGACTGCTTTACTCAGTAAACATGCACCTATGATGAAACATACACGCATGTGCCCTATTACATAACAAGCTACAAGAAAAATGCGTGTGAGGTGTGACACAGCTGTTTTGTTAAGGTACAGTATTATATCGACATTGTACAGGTGTCGCTATTCAGTCTGATAAATAGATATCATTCACCTATTCTATCAGTTGTCGTTCTTTCAGCACCACTTACAGGTATATATTTTGCTATTGTGACTATGCACTATTGACTTTACCAAGGTAATGCATGATTTTTGTTAGCGATTATCATGTTTACATGAAGGACCTTTATGATATGGGCTGTTAACTTTCTAATCAATATATGTATTTTTTAAATGACACAAATATAAGTAATGTTGAAGAGGACTATTCCTACATGCATTGTTTGCACAATATTACAGGTGTACATCATGTCCCTTAATCAACATTGGATATTATATTTACTTGTATGCTTTTATTTCAAAGGCAAGAACACTGAAGTATAACCTTCGCACTGCAGCAGTTGTCAAAGTTCAACCCACATTATGCACTTCCAACATTGCAGTATTTGA
>JARQOD010000008.1:22218674-22268828 GCA_033576555.1 Oophaga sylvatica | reverse complement strand
AAGTCTTTATTGTTCAACCACCACAACCCCTTTGTATACCAGACCAATGCCCTAACCCCATAACCTCCCTCTCCAACATAACTGAAGGGGAGCTTAATTGTTTCCACTCCAAATCACACCTCACAACCTGTGCACTTGACCCCATCCCAACCCACCTCCTCCCCAACCTCTCCACCACTATTATCCCATCCCTAACCCACCTCTTCAACCTATCACTAACTTCCGGTACCTTCCCTTCTGCTTTCAAGCATGCCACAATCACTCCTATCCTTAAAAAGCCAACCCTCGACCCAACTGCTATGTCCAGCTATTGCCCAATATAGCTGCTCCCATTCACTTCCAAACTCCTGGAGCTGCACATCCACGCTGAACTTTCGTACCACCTCTCTTCTAACTTGCTCTTTGACACTCTACAATCTGGATTCTGCCCTCATCACTCCACTGAGACAGCCCTGACCAAAATTACTAATGACCTACTTACAGCCAAAGCGAACGGACAATATACTCCTGCTTCTTGACCTGTCCTCTGCTTTTGACACAGTTGACCACTGCTTTCTACTACAGATTCTCTCCTCCTTTGGCGTCAAGGACCTCGTCCTATCCTGGATCTCCTCATATCTTTCCAACCGCACATTCAGCGTCTCCCACTTCCACACTACCTCCTCGTCCCACCCTCTCTCTGTTGGAGTCCCCCAAGGCTCTGTTCTAGAACCCCTACTCTTCGCAATCTATACACTTGGCCTGGGGCAACTCAAAGTCCCACGGATTCCAGTACCACCTTTATGCTGATGACACTCAGATCTACCTCTCTGGCCCAGACGTCAACTCTCTGCTGTCCAGAATCCCTGAGTGTCTATCAGCCATATCCTCCTTCTCCTCCCGCTTCCTCAAACTCAATGTGGACAAATCTGAACTCATCATCTTTCCCCATCCCACAGATCTTCCTTACCTGACCTATCTACCACAATTAACGACATCACGCTTTCCCCCGTACCAGAAGTCTGCTGCCTCGGAGCAACCCTTGACTCTGCCCTGTCCTTCAAACCGCACATCCAAGCTCTTTCTACCTCCTGTCGCCTTCAGCTCAAAAATATTTCAAGAATCCGTCCTTTCCTCAACCCTCAATCTACTAAAATGATTGTGCACGCCCTCATCATCTCCCGCCTCGACTACTGCAACACTCTTTTCTCTGGCCTCCCTGCTAACACCCTCGCACCTCTCCAGTCCATCCTTAACTCTGCTGCCCGACTAATTCATCTCTCTCCTCGCTACTCCTTCGCTTCTCCCCTCTGCAAATCTCTTCACTGGCTCCCATTCCCTCAGCGTATCCAGTTCAAATTACTAATACTGACCTACAAGGCCATCTATAACCTGTCTCCTCCATATATATCTGAACTAATCTCCCGATATCTTCACTCGCGTAATCTCCGATCCTCCCAAGACCTCCTTCTCTCCTCCACACTTATTCGATCGACACCCCAACCGCCTCCAAGACTTCTCCCGAATATCCCCCATCCTCTGGAATTACTTGCCCCAACTATCAACCACATTCGGATCCTTCAGACGGAACCTGAAAACCCACCTCTTCAGGAAAGCTTACAGCCTGCAATGACCCTGCTACATCCTCACCACTACCAGAGATATCGCCTCAACCAACACCGGAACTGCTGCAACCCACCAACCTGCTGTCTCCTTCCCCACCATCCAGTAGAATGTAAGCCCGAAAGGTCAGGGTCCTCTCCCCTCTGTATCAGTCTGTCATTGTTAGTTTGTTTACTGTAAGTGATACCTGTAATTTGCATGTAACCCCTTGTCATGTACAGCACCATGGAATCAATGGTGCTATAGAAATAAATAATAATAATTCTAACTTGTGAGACTCAGGCAGTCAAACTGAAAAAAAATTGGTTTGGTACCGTGTTAGCCAGTAGAAAAAAACATATAGAGTGCTCTCAGTGGGAGAAGCAAAATAGGAATCTTGTGGGTATGATACCTTTTAATGGCTAACAAAATATAGTGAAAGATATTACAGGGCAAGCTTTCGAGACTGCTTACGTCTCTTCATCAGGCTGGTGTAACAAAATATTTGAAGAAACACAATTATATACAGTGAAAACACAGGCATGGTGTGATGCATGGACATTTAAATAAACAATCACTGAGCTTAAAGAGAGAATCCTTAATTAGGTAAGATTAGATAAGTGGTGTGAAAGTTTTATGGACCCCACATGCATGTGAGATCAAAGGACTGGTGGTGTCTTGATTGTTTTTGGAGGAAGTTGCTCAGATTTGGTAGTGTGCCATAAATCCTCCTGACAAATTGAGTCCTGTGTGAACAGAATCAAAGATGGTAATGAATTTATATTCCCAAACCCTGCAATGTTTTTGTGATTGGAAATTGCCTTTCAAAATGACAACTTTCATATTGTCTATGTTGTGTCCTGGACCACAGAAATGTTTAGCCACAGGTAAATAGTTTTTTTTTGTCTGTAATCCTATGACAATGAGACCTCATCCTTACTCTCAGTTTCTGTCCTCTGTCTGTCCTGGAGAAACAGGACAGAGACTGAGAGCAAGGATGAGGTCTCATCGTCATACGATTACAGACTAAAAAACCTATCTACCTGTGGCTAAACATTTCTGTGGTCCAGGACACAACATAGACAATATGAAAGTTGTCATTTTGAAAGGCAATTTCCAATCACAAAAACATTGCAGGGTTTGGGAATAAAAATTCATTACCATCTTTGATTCTGTTCACACAGGACTCAATTTGCCAGGAGGATTTATGGCACACTATCAAATCTGAGCAACTTCCTCCAAAAACAATCAAGACACCACTAGTCCTTTGATCTCACATGCATATGGGGTCCATAAAACTTTCACACCACTTATCTAATCTTACCTAATTAAGGATTCTCTCTTTAAGCTCAGTGTTTGTTTATTTAAATGTCCATGCATCACACCATGCCTGTGTTTTCACTGTATATAATTGTGTTTCTTCAAATATTGTGTTACACCAGTCTGATGAAGAGACGTAAGCAGTCTCGAAAGCTTGCCCTGTAATATCTTTCACTATATTTTGTTAGCCATTAAAAGGTATCATACCCACAAGATTCCTATTTTGCTTCTCCCACTGAGAGCACTCTATATGTTTTTTTCAGGCAGTCAAAAAACAGAAGATGAGGGCATGTCTGCCCCTTTTGCTCGGTGTTTTTTTTTTTTTTTTGCCAGAGTGCTAAAGGAACTTTCAGGGCAAAACTAATATGCTTTTGCATAGGTTAGGGCCTTAATGTGGTTCTCCAAGAATAGAATAAAATAGCTCCCATCACATAATTCAAACAGTAGCCCAGTCATGTGTCAGGACAGGCTGCAGTCTGAAGAGACTCAGCCACTGAGACCTGTGTATCACTGACAGAAGAGCTGTATCATAAGCAGAAATTCTAGAGCTTCCAGATAACAGCTTTGACAGAAGAAATAAATCTCTTCGGCTGAATAACAAAGGATATTTTTTCTTCAGCCTAGTCCTCCATGCTGAGTCAGCCAAAGAGATTTAATTCTTCTCCCGTTACAGCCCTTCACTGTTTGCTCACTAAATATGTGTGCTTACCATATAACTCCTCTATAGGTGAGGTACAGGAAGCAGTTTCTCTTCCAATTGCAGCTCATCCTGACATGTGACTAGGATAGCCTGCTGTTTGAATTATGTGACGGAGGTTATATTTTTAGATTTTTGGAGAACCCCTTTAAGAATTGAACCATTAAACACAGATTATCAATTTGGTGTTGGAGCATGTTTCATGCTCCACCCTTTCAAATTCATCTAATGTCTTAGTTTTGCCTGTAAAGATCCTTTAAGTCATTACCTTACTTTGCTAACTTTGTTCTTTTAACAAACAATGGTTCATGATCAATATACTATATCCAAAAGTTTTAGAAAAACTTTTGAATTTTTTTTCCATATACAGTTTTCTATTTTTTTCAATGCTAAACATGGTTATTTATTTCCCATAAATTGAAATCTTGAAGATAACATTTTCTACATCCATATTGAAAGATTTATGTATAATGTTCAACAGAACCAAAGGGATTACATTCCTCCTTGCTGGATTTTCAAGCTGTTCTTATTGCCAGAAAACCAGCTTTTCTTTATTTCTTTTAGTTTACATCTTCACAGTCTTGGAAAACTTGGCAATTCTTGCACTGGTTTTGCAAGACAACAAACTATGGAAACCAATGTACATTTTCTTAGGAAACCTTTCCTTCTTGGAAGTTTGGTATATCAGTACAACACTCCCCAATTTGTTGGTCAACATCATAACAAGAAATGAGGAGATATCCTATGTCGGCTGCGTCACTCAGCTTTTTATTTTCACATTTTTGGCGGCTGCTGAATGTTATCTTCTGGCCGCTATGGCCTATGACCGTTATGTAGCCATCTGTAATCCTCTAAGATACACAATCATAATGCAAGATAAGTATGTTATATGTCTTCTTATTGTCTCCTGGTTAACTGGACTCTTTATTCCAGTCCTTCCAGTCTTGTTCCTGACACAACTGGACTTCTGTGGACCAAATCAAATTGACCATTACTTTTGTGATGCTTTTCCATTATTGAAATTGGCTTGTGGGAACATTAAGCAGAAGAAATTGTAGACTTCATTGTATCTGTGTTTGTTCTTATAAGCTCAATGCCAGTCATCTTCATCTCATACTTTTGCATAACATGGACAGTTCTGAAGATGCCTTCCTCGAAAGGACGTTACAAGGCGTTCTCCACGTGCACATCACACTTGGCTGTAGTTTGTATCTACTACGGAAGCATGAGTTTTACATATATCCGAGTCAAATCAGCTTCTCCTTTTTCCTCAAACAAGATGATATCTGTGTTATATACCGTTGTTACACCCATGCTCAATCCCATCATTTATACTCTTAGAAATAAGGATGTAAGGCAGGCATTACAAAAAATGTTTGAAAAACCAAAAGTGTCTAAATCAGGTCTCTAAAATTGCCAATAACCATCACTAGTGATTATTTGGGATTCAACACTGCAGGATCGACAAAATTTTTTCCCAAAAATGTATCAGAATGCTCAGATTATGCATGTTTTTGTGTTAGTCCGAAGTTATACGATTAAAAAATTAATGCACGTTAGGTCTGCAGACAGGTTTATATCTCCACAGCACTAAATGACAAGGTGGGATACAGCAGGCTGTTTCACATTTAGCTAGTGAAAAAATATTATTTACCGTATGTACTCAAGTATAAGCCGAGATTTTCAGCCCATTTTTTAGGGCTAAAAGTCCCCCTCTCGGCTTATACTCGAGTCATATACCGGGGGGTCGGTGGGGATGTCCTATATACTCAACCCCTCCTGGCACGGTCTCTGCAGCCCCTGCTCTTCTCCACGGTCTCCGGCGCCTGTGTTCAGCCATCAGTGGTACCGCTCATTAAAGTCATGAATATGCACATATTCATGACTTTAGTGAGCAGTACCACGTGACCGCTGTAGTTAGGCATAGCGCCGGAGACCGCGGGAGAAGAGGGGCTGCAGAGACCGCTCCAGGAGAAGGTGAGTATATTCCATATTCACCTGTCCCCGTTCCACCGCTGCTCGCCGCTGTGTCCTCGCGTCCTCTAGCTGTGAATGCTCAGGTGAGAGGGCGCGATGACATGTTTAGTGCGCGCCGCACCCTCTGCCCAAGCATTCACTGCTGGAAGACCCAGAAGACCGCAGCGCTCAGCGGTGGAACGGGGACAGGTGAATATTGCACCATGTCCATAATGCGTTGTGCCGGGCTATGAAAAATATCATCCTGCACCAGATCTCGGTGCTGCTGACACAGTCGCTGCTACATGTGCAGAGTTTAATTCAACGGTGTAGTCATATCGCGGTAACCGGTAGTCCGAAAGATCTCTATACCAACTGAAGTGGAATGGTGCAAGTCAGCACGATAGTGGTTTCTGCAGCAGCACATCCAGGTTAGGACAGTGGCGGAGGAATTGCTGTACCATCAGGTTGAGGATGCGAGCCATGCAAGGCACACAAAGTTGGCCAGGCACAGGGCCGCCACCAGATTTGCACTGTTATCGCACACAGCCTTATCTAGCTCCAGGTTGAGTGTAGACAGGCATTGCTCAAAGTTGGCATGGATAGCTGTCCACAACTGTTGATCTGTATGACTGCCATCTCCAAAGGCATATTATTGTAAACACTGCCTGACTACAGTGAGCCGTGGCTGCGCAGTACAGAAGTGGGGGAGGTATTCTCTGCAGTGTTTGTAACGTGTGTTTAATTAAGGTAGAGATTGAGGGCGCAGGTGGAGGCCCTAAAGGAGGTGGAGGAGGCAGAAGTACTGCAGGAACAGTTACATACAGGGATTTGTTCCGCAAGCACTGGTGGTTTCAAGACATGGTGTCTAGTGACACCTTGGTGTCCACGGCTTTAGTTCTCCATCCCCTGGTGTATAGAAGTTTAGTTCTCCAACTCAAGCTGTTTAGTAATTTAGTTCTCCAACCCCTGTTGTCCATTAGTTTATCCATCTTATGGTGTGTAGAGGTTTATTTCACCATCCCTAAGTGCCCTACAAGCCTTGGGGGATTGCAAGACTTGTGGAGCAGCCCCTTCCCCAACTGCCCCTACAGCCACCAGGGTCACCCAGTCATGTAGATGTAACTCCACAGTCCATGTATGCTCGTCCAGGTATCATTGTTGAAATGCACTCTGGCAGACATAGAATTTCTCAGGGAACGGGTGATGTCTGTGACTTGTTGCTGTAGTGCAGGCACATCTTTCTTGAGAAGTAATGGTGACTGGGCAACTGGTACTGGAGGGACTGTGATGGCCATCAGCTTTCAGAAACTGTCTGTACTCATAAGGCAGAAACCGGTTATTACTTACAGGTAATAGGATTTAACAGAGTCCACGACAGCACCCACGGAGAGAGGGGATCCGCCCACCATCAGGACAGGAACCTACAGGTTAAAAAGGGGGGGTGGTCCCCCTTGCCTCCTCAGTTTGTGTTTCAGAGTACGAAAGGAACCGCCATGAGTTGGTACATAATTCTTATCTTATTTACATTATCCTACGCCGTTACCTCTCCAGAGTAAACCATACAAACTCCCTTCAGATTGCAGAAAACCAGTGAATAAATACACAAAAAAAGGGGGTGGAACGTTCAGGTACTGTCGTGGACTCTGTAAAATCCTATTACCGGTAAGTAATAACAGGTTTTCCTATTGCCACGACAGCACGGAGAGACTTACAGAGACTATTATTTGGGAGGGGCCACAGCACTAAGTACTGAACGCCCGAAATCTAGATTAGTGGCAGATTACAGGTCAAACTGGTAGTGCTTATAAAAAGGTAGGTGACGCCCATGTTGCTGCCTTACAAATTTAGATTAATGGAGACATCCGCCTTCTCCACTCATGATGAAGCCATAGCTCGTGCTGAATGTGGTTTTATTCCCTCTGGCGGCGATTCTACTTTTACTGAATCGTCCAGGCTGATTGCATCCCTTATTCACAGGGCAATGGAATTCTTTGTGACACTTGACCCTTTTTGTTGTCCCTGGAAGGCAATAAAGAGTGCCCTACTCTTCCTCCATTCCTGAGTCATTGCTAAGTACTCTAGTAGTACTCTTTAAACATCTATACTATGGGATTTTTTTTCTTCTGGCGTTACTGCGTTATCATAAAAGGATGGCAAATAAATTTCTTGACTTCTATGAAATTTAGAAGGGACTTTCGGTAGGTAAGATGGGTCTGGTTTTAAAACTATTTTGTCTTGATTGACCATTAGAAATAGATTATCTGCTGATAACGCTTGGAGATCACTGATCCGCCTGGCTGAAGTTAGTGCTACTGACAGGGTAGTTTTAAAAGGTAAAAACCTTCATTGAAGCTGAATCTAACGGCTCAAAGGGTGGACCCGTCAAAGCATCTAATACCATGTTTAAGTCCCATGGTGGTAGTCTGGCAATTTGTAATTGGCTTAATTCGTTCGCAGGCTTTAATGAACCTAGTCACCCATCTGTTGCCCGCTACATTATAGTTACATAATGCCCCTAATGTGGATATCTGCACTTTAAGAGTGCTGACTGACAATCCCAATTCCCGACCTTTCTGTAAAAATTCTAAAAATCACAGGAATCAGAATAACATCTGATAGGGGAGTCGGATAAAATATTAGGAATTTTTTCCACGTTTTACAATAAATCTTTGTAGTGATTTCTTTTTAACAACGTAGCAATCAGAGGTTCAGAGAACCCCCTACTCGTCAGTAGCTCCCTCTCAAATTCCACGCTGTCAAGTGGAGGCCTTCCACTTGAGGATGACGGAATGAACCCTCAGAGAGGAGCTCCGGGCTCGATGGTAATATCCAGGGGTCGGTCACTGACATTGCCTTCAGCCATGAAAACCATGGCCTCTTGGGCCAAAATGGGGCTATCAGTATTACTCTTGCCCCTTCTTCCCTGATTTTTCTGAGGATCAGAGGGACTAGATAGAGGGGGAAATGCATATGCCAGGATAAATCCCCTCCGGGACTGAAGGGAATCCACTATTTCTGGCGGATTCCTCTCCCGCAGAGATGCAAATCTCCTGACTTGCCTGTTTTCCCTTGTGGGAAAAAGGTCTATCACTGGTAGGCCACACAACCGCACTATTTTCCTGAAGATCTTCCTGCTCAAGGTCCATTCTCCCTGGCATAGAGAATGTCAACTGAGTTAGTTCGCCTGCACGTTGTGCTCCACTCTTAGGCCACGTTCACAAATTCATATTTGGTCAGCATTTTACATCAGTATTTGTAAGTTAAAACCAGGAGTGGAACAATCAGAGGCAAAGTATAATAGAAACACGTCACCACTTCTGCATTTTTCACCCACTCCTGGTTTTGGCTTACAAATACTGATGTAAAATACTGACTAAATACTGACCGTGAAAACGGCCATATGTGGAGCATCGACAGGGAGAGGAGTTGAGTTTTGGCTAGGTTCAATATTTCTTCTGTGGTGTTCATCAGGGAATACAACCTTGTACCCCCTTGATGGTTTAGATAAGCCACTACTGTCGTATTGTCGGTGTGTATCCATACATGAGGTCCCCAAAGATGCAGTAGAAATTGAAAGAGCGCATATTTTACTGCCATAAGCTCTTTTAGATTGGAGGAATTTTGTGCTTCTTGGTTGGACCATCTCCCTTGGGCTAACTCGCTTCCCATGTGAGCGTCGGTCGTAACTATAATGTCCGGTTTTATGTTCCATAACACTCCTTTTGATAAATGTGACTGGTGCAACCACCAGACAAGACTTTCTCGTGTTGACCGAAAGTTTTAATTTTCTCCGTAGACCGCTCTGCAGTCTTCTCTCTGCTTCGAGCACTTCTCTTTGTAATTCTCTGGTGTGGAATTGAGCCCACTGTACTCCCAGTATGCATGCCGTCAGTGAGCCCAGCAGGGACATAGCCTCTCTCAATGTTAGAACTGGGTTGTCCCTTACTCCTTTGACTTTGCGCACAATGTCTAATCTCTTTTCCTCTGGCAAGAAATACTGCTGTGCTTCTGAGTCCAGAAGTATACCGAGAAATCTTTGGTGAGTAGCGGGGACCTGTCAAGACTTCTCCAAATTTACTAACCATCCGAGATCCTGTAGTGATGATATTATGTTTCAATCGGCACTTACACCGAGAAGCTGACCCCCACTATTAGGAAGTCATCTAGATAGGGTATAACAAGAGTATCTCTTTACCTCAGATGGGCCATAACGTCAGCAATGACTTAAGTGAATACTCTTGGTGCCATCGAGAGACCAAAGGGCATAGCAGTAAATTGGAAATGTCTAACCTGGTCACCCATCTGTACCGCCACTCTGAGTTATTGTTGATGGGTGTGGTGAATGGGTAGATGGTAGTAGGCATCTTTTAAATCCAGCACTGTCATAAAACCCTGGGAAATTGAAGTTTAGTTGCAGATTTAATGGATTCCACCTTAAAGGTTTTATATAGGAGGAATCTTTTCAATTTCCGTAAATTTATGATGGTTGGAAAGGAACTATCCGGTTTTGGCAGGGCCGGCGTCAGCACCCGGCATACCCGGGCAAGTGCCGGGGCCCTGAGCAGGCGGGGGGCTCACTCGCCGTTGGGCACCCCGGCGCCCGTTAGCGGTGCCAGCGCCGCCACTGGACCCCCCCGCTTGCTCAGGGCCCCGGCAGCAGCCGGCGCAATACTCACCTCTCCCCGTGCCTCCGCTGCCGCAGCTCCGGGCTCCAGGGGCGCCTGCAGGGCACCGGTGCTTCCTCTCTCACAGCAGCACCGCTGAATGATGTCATCATTCAGCGGCCGGCTGTGGCAGAGAGGACGCAGACGCCGGACAGGTGAGAGGTTTGTGCTGCGGTGCTGTATGTGTGATGGTGGTGGGGGGTGGCAGTTATGGTGGTGATGATGATGGGGAGGCAATGATGATGGGGAAGCAATGATGATGATGATGGGGGAGGCAATGATGATGGGGAGATGATTATGATATCAATGGGGAGGCAATGATGATGATGGGAGGCAATGATAATGGGGATGCAATGATGATGAAGATATTAATGGGGAGGCAATGATGATGATGGGGAGATGATGATGAAATTAATGGGGAGGCATGATGATGATGTATGATGGGGAGGCAATGATAATGGGGAGGCAATGATGATGATATTAATGGGGAGGCAATGATGATGGGGAGGCAATGATGATCAGGCTATGATGATGGGGAGGCAATGATGATGATGGGGAGGCAATGATGATAATGATGATGGGTAGGCAATGATGATGATCATGATGGGCAGGCAATGATGATGATAATGGGGAGTCTTTCCACAGCGCTCTCTCCTGAGCCATAACAGTGCAAAACGCAGCACAGTGTAGAGGAGAGCTCCATATTTTGTGTGGAGCATTATATTGGGTCCTATATTCTGTATGGAGCATTATATGGGGGATGGGGGGTGACTATGTGGTGCCCATAATATTGTATGGAGGACTGTACTGTCCAGTCTGTACTGTGCGCTGTGAGGATTTGGCGGTTTTTTGAGCTATTGCACATTTTACAATAGATATCAATCATGTAATGGAAGAAGAGAAGTGTTTGGCATTGTACTATACCCATATTTCTCTGCAGTATCTGTGCATCATGAATCGTGGTCTGTGTTAAGGGGGCCCACTGAGACTCTTTCGCCCGGGGCCCATAAAAACCTGGAGCCGGCCCTGGGTTTTGGTATTAGAAATGAGAGTAAAACCCCTCGCTTTCCTGGCCTTTTTGTATGTCCACCAGGACTTTCTTTTCTTTTAACTGCAATATTTCTGTTTCTAGGGCTTGTTGCTCTGGAGCTCTCAGAGTTGTTAACAAGAAGGAATTTGGAGGAATCCTCCAAAACTCCAGTTTTAGGCCAGATGATATGATCCCCAATATCCAAGAGCTAGAGGTTATATTAGCCCACTGATCATAAAAATAACTTCATCTTCCTCCCACAGGGAGGTAGGGCTAGCGATAGTTGCGACTCCTCTTGGATCCTGAGGAACCGCTGAAATAAGCACCGCTCTTTTTCTGCTCCTTTGGCTCCCAGTCTCTCTCTGTATATCTTCTCTGGAAGGATGATCGCCTCTTGAAGGTGTTCCTAAAAGGAGGGTTAAATAATTTAGGGAAACCCTTTTTCCTATCTCCCACTTTGGTAAGAATATCATCCAGCACGGGCCCATGGGTACTCACCCCAGCAAGGAATAGCACATAATTTTGCTCTGGCATGAGCAACCCCTTCCAATTTTTTAGGCAGAGTGCCCGACGGGCTGCATTTGACATGCCCTCCGATCTAGCTGCCAGTCTTAAAGAATCCACTGACGCATCTGCTAGATAAGCTGCTGCCCCACGGATCTGCGAGAGGGAGTCCAACAGTCTCTCTAGGTACCTTTGCAAACAATTGTTCCTCCATTTGATCTAACCATACTATCATAGACCTAGCTGTCCAAGTGCTTGCGATGGTAGGGGCAGTAAGGATCCTCTTGGATGTGAAGGCTACTGCTGTGTCCACCTTGGGAATTTTCACCCATTCTGCCAGAACATTGTCATCAAAGGGGTACCTCCGTTTTGCTGCAGAGGGTAATAACCCTTTATCCTGCTTGTCCCATTCCCTCATAATGAGGATTTTGACCAAGTCGTTTACTGGAAATGGTTTACGACTCCTGACACAAGCCCGCAAACATCTGGTCCTGCACTGATTTGGGTTCTTTATTATCAGTGACCCCCATGGTAGCCCGTGCAGACCTAACTAGCATGTCCATATTCTCCACAGGAAAACACAGCATCCCCTCTCCATCCGAGGATGACAATGAAGAGAACTCCGCATAATCCGATAGTTGTTCCCCAACAGATGGACTAGATGCTGAACTTATTACATCAATATTAGTTACAATATTTTTTCCTCTAAGGTAGCTGTTAGTTTCCTCCTGATTATGGCCCTTAGGTCTGACACCCGAAGGGGAGCTTCTTGTTCTAAAGTTTGACAAATACAGGATTGACAAAGCTTTTTGCTATAATTGTTGGGTACAGTCATTTTGCACAATGCACACTGCTTGTGTTTAGATTTTGACGACATTTTGGTTTGTAACAGAGCACACAAGGGGAAAATTCTCAGCTACTGGATGTCACATTACACTTACCATCCGCAGCTGTCTTCTCTGAGTACCGGTTCCCGAAGAGGGGATCCAGCAGCCGATCTAGGGGCCTCTGCCTGCTGGCGCCTCCATTCATTTCTGCAGCCTGTTGCTTTATTATTCGATCGACCACTGCATCTGCCCGCTGCTTCTGCCGCCGGCTGGTGCTCCATGTCTTCCTTAGAAGTTTCCATGTGTGCACATGGAGCCCAGCACCATGCTGGCTTAAACAGGGCCAGGCCATGCCTCCTCCCCAATCTCCCCCAGAAGTGTCTCCTTGAACTTTCGGGTCATAGGTGTTTCAGTATCGCCACCCACACACCGAGTGTCAGCAGCTCTCCAGGATAAACGCAGGGGCTACAGCTCCTCCTGCATTGCGCCCGCGCGACCTTCCCCAGACCCTGGGATTGCGACATCCATGGACCAGAGGAGAAGGGGTCTGCACACAGAGCACCCCCGATGCTGCTTCCGGCATCCCAGTCTCTGCCTTTCCAATAGACACCGCGCAGAGGCTGTTGGACCTGGGTAAGACTTCTTTGCTGCAGGCTCCCATCAGGACAGGAACCCAAACTCAGGAGGCAAGGGGAACCAACCCCTTTTTAACCTGTAAGTTCCTGTCCTGATGGTGGGCGGATCCCCGCACCATGGGTGCTGTCGTGTCGATAGGAAGGGCTGCATTTCCATGACCAACATATTGGAGTGGCCATGCAATAGTCAGATCACAGGCCATGAGTTATACAGAAACAAGCACTGATCTTTGTAGTGAATAGCTCTCAGCTGGCACCTATCATCCAAACAATGACACGATTGGTTGATAAATCATCAACCGCAGGCTGTTCACAAAAATTAGTTCTCAGAAAATAGTGAGAATACGGCTTATCCACATCCAGATTAGAACACATGTGTATATCCCACCGTACGATCACTGCTAAATCCACGATAACACTACACTCCTCTCTGCCAACAATCCTGTTTTTAACCAAATAACTAAATGAAGGCCTATTGGACGCCATTCTTCTTTTGAGGTTCACACCATCAGGGTGTTCCATCCCCTCTCACTCAGAGTAGCAATTATATACTGGCCCCCAGGCTCACCCACTTCCTTGACTACTTTTATGCATTGCTGCCACACTTCAAGTCCTCAGAATTGACAACCCTTATCCTGGGAGACTCCAACAGCTCCACCTCCCCAACTGCATCCAAGCTTCTATTTCTAGCCAATTCTCGAAGCCTCTCACAACTTTCAAGTTCTGAGACACACATAGACAGTAACATCCCTGATCTGGACTTTGTCAGGCTCAGTTCAGTCTCCTACCTAGCTGACTCACCTCTTACCCTTTGTCCCACATGAAATTAGGAGCACAACCACAACTTAGACATTTTTAGGAGCTCACTAAAGGTACTGCCACACTTAGCGATCTGGTTAGCGATCTCAATAACGACGCAAGCTAATGAGATTGTTGGTGTGATCTCTTTTTAGGTCGCTAGTAGCTGCCAAACAGGAGATCTCATTAACAACTCATCAGCGGTCAGCGATCTCTTTAACGACTTTGGCGGCGTTAGGATCTGTCATTAGCATGTACTGAGCACTTCTGATTCATAGGAATTTCCAGCATCGCTCCTGCTCTCTGCTCCTGCTAGCCTGCTTTGCAACTTCTGCGATCCTCTCTGTGACGCAAAAGAGAACTTACAGATATTGCGATCCATTCCGTGACGCTAAACACCATATGCGTCACAAACTAGGTCGCTCGTCGTTCGCAAAAGGTGCCAAACACAGCAATATAGGCTCACCAGCGGTACACCAACGATCAAAAAACGGTCCAGAACGCTAGTGAGCGATCAGCGACATCACAGCAGGGGCCACATCGTTGCTACATGCCACACACAACGAGGTCGCTAACGAGATCGCAAAATAGTGACGTTTTAGAGACTCTTCGTTTAGTGTGGCATACCCTTAAAAACACACCTGTTTAGGGTGGCCTATCACATTCCCTAATCAAAGTCCTTTTTATTTACAATAATATATATATATATATAGCTTATTTTCTACTTCTCTGAACATAATTCGCCATCAAACTCAACCATACCCAAAAGGCTAATTCAGCCTTTATCTACCCATTTCCTCAGTTGTACCATCATTGTAAATAAGCACCTGTAATTTGTGTCACCCTCACCTCATTGTAGATTGAAAGCTCTGAAGAGTAGGGTTGTCATTTTTGTTTTTATCTTAAACTAAGTAACTTTTGACTGTTTTATCTGAACTGCTGACTTCTAAAACTATGCGGAATGTGTTTGCGATATATAAATAAAGGTTATTTTTATTAGTAGATTGAAGATAGTGAAGTTCAAACTGTTAGCTTTGCCATCTGTAGGAGGAAAGAATCTTATGTGAGCGCAACTACACAAATGAGGGTTTGCTGCTGTGCTGACACAGGGTGGAGTAGGGTGAACACAACAAGCTACTGGACTGTGAGAGCTGCAGACGGAGATGTTACGGTGGATTGAGAAAGATGGGGTGTGCTTGGTATGTAAGATCAGTCAAAAACAGCAGGAATGTCCAATTCTGTATCAGCTGACAGGCTCTCATTCATCCCAACTGTAGGGGGTAAACAAGTGGAGGTTCTTCAGCCGGACACCGGTGTGACACTTGCCGCGGTGAGGGAGGAGGAAGGATCAGAAGATGCGGTTGATGGGGTGGATGGCAACGAACGCTAGTCTGCATTTTAGCATAGTGACTTTCCTAGATTAACGGATGTTGATCGCGCACATGTGCCAGTTCATGCATGTAGTACTGAAATTATTTCTTTTTTTTTTACTCTACTAGGTTTTTTTTTTTTTTTAAAGTTGACAGCTACCAATGTTTTAGATTTTTACCGGTCTGAAAAAAAGACTCAAGATAGGCAACTGCAGAACCACAAACTCTGCTGGCCATTGCCAGAGTTAGGCCTCAGGATGGATTGGTGTGGTTGCATAACTCTGGGTCTAAGTAACCTCCTCCTCTGCTGAGCTACTCATCTGCATGTCTTTGGGTTTACACCAAATGTGATTTACAGTCATGGCCAAAAGTTTGAGAATGACACAAATATTATATTTTCACATGATCTGCTGCCCTCTGGTTTTTATGTGTGTGTATGACAGATGTTTTTATCACAGACAGAAATATAATTGCAAACATATGAGTTTCAAAAGCTTATATTGACACTTAGAATGAGTTAATGCAGCAAGTCAATATTTGCAGTGTTGACCCTTCTTCTTCAGGACCTCTGCAATTCTCCCTGGCATGCTCTCAATCAACTTCTGGACCAAATCCTGACTGATAGCAGTCCATTCTTGCACAATCAATGCTTTCATTTTGTCAGAATTTTTAGGTTTTTGTTTGTCCACCAGTCTCTTGATGATTGACCACAAGTTCTCAATGGATTAAGATCTGAGGAGTTTCCAGGCCATGGACCCAAAATCTCTATGTTTTGTTCCCTGAGCCATTTAGTTACCACCTTTGCTTTATGGCAAGGTGCTCCATCATGCTGGAAAAGGCATTGTTGATCGCCAAACTGCTCTTGGAGGGTTGGGAGAAGTTGCTCTTGGAGGACATTCTGGTACCATTCTTTATTCATGGCTGTGTTTTTAGGCAAGACTGTGAGAGAGCCGATTCCCTTGGCTGAGATGCAACCCCACACATGAATGGTTTCAGGATGCTTAACAGTTGGCATGAGACAAGACTGGTGGTAGCGCTCACCTTGTCTTCTCCGAATGAGGCGTTTTCCTGATGTCCCAAACAATCGAAAAGGGGATTCATCAGAGAAAATAACTTTACCCCAGTCCTCAGCAGTCCACTGCCTGTACCTTTTGCAGAATATCAGTCTGTCCATTATGTTTTTTTTGGAGAGAAGTGGCTTCTTTGCTGCCCTCCTTGAGACCAGGCCTTGCTCCAAAAGTCTCCGCTCACAGTGCGTGCAGATGCACTCACACCTGCCTGCTGCCATTCCTGAGCAAGCTCTGCACTGCTGGTAGCCTGATCCCACAGCTGAAACACTTTTACGAGACGGTCCTGGCGCTTGCTGGTCTTTCTTGGGTGCCCTGGAGCCTTTTTGGCAACAATGGAACCTCTCTCCTTGAAGTTCTTGATGATGCGATAGATTGTTGACTGAGGTGCAATGTTTCTAGCTGCGATACTCTTCCGTTAGGCCATTTTTGTGCATTGCAATGATGACTGTACGTGTTTCTTTAGAGATAACCATGGTTAACAGAAGAGAAACAATGATGCCAAGCACCAGCCTCCTTTTAAAGTGTCCGGTGGTCTCATTCTTACTATCATGACAGATTGATCTCCAGCCATGTCCTCATCAACACCCACACCTGTGTTAATGGAGCAATCACTGAAAAGAGGTTAGCTGGTCCTTTTAAGGCAGGGCTGCAATGATGTTGAAATGTGTTTTGGGGATAAAGTTCATTTTCTAGCCAAATATTGACTTTGCAAGTAATTGCTGTTAAGCTGATCACTCTTTATAACATTCTGGAGTATATGCAAATTGCCATTAGAAAAAGTGAAGCAGTAGACTTTGTAAAAATTAATATTTGTGTCATTCTCAAAACTTTTGGCCATGACTGTACTACCTCACCGTCATCGTGCTCTCCCACGACTCGCCCTGAGTTACCCTCCTCCTCTTCCTGCCTTGACAGCACAGTACAATCCGAGGGCGCCTCAAGTATCTGAGTCTTGTCATAAATTGATCACCTTCACCCAATGGGGTTAACGTCTGTTGACGAGGGTTTGGTTAATGCTTGGAACAAACTTCGTCCGGCCATGGATCAAAGTTAGAAAAAATTTGGCCATCAGTGCAGATGATTTCCTCATCTTGACTCTGTGAATCTTTAGAGTACACTTGCTATGCCAATGGCATACAATGTGTGAAGAGATCTGCCGACTCAGCAATCTGTTGTTCCCAACAGTCAGTTGGGCACTTGCGATGTGGGGGAACAAAAGGGTAATTGGGGTGCCACCACTGAGGACTGTACTGTGTGTGATGTTAAGGTGGAGGAAGAGAAGTAGAAGCCACTTTATGCAGTGCTTGATCTACTGGAGCACATGTTCATACTGGCCCTCATCTACAAAGCATACCACTGTAAGCTGTAATAGAAAGGGAGCGGAGTTGCCCGTCCAGTAACAGAAGTTAAATGCTGCCTAATTGCTCACTGCAACAAAACAAACCGACTTCTCATCCCTCATATACCTGTGTCACAACCCTAAACATCTATTCAGTACTTTCAATTCTTTCCTGCATCTACCAGTTCCCCCTCCGTCTCCTCTCATTTCAGCTGAATACTTTGCCTCACCACCTGTGAACTTGACACAATAACGTCCCACCTCATTCCAAACTTTACCAGTCTTCATCACAAGCCTAACCCACCTTTTCAACCTGTCACTAACTGGTGTCTTCCATCCTGACTGAAACCTACCTCGATCACACCTATCCTCAAAGCCCACCAGTGACCCATACGCTATTTATCACCCCATATTATTTCTCCCATATGCCTCCAAACTACTGGAATACATCCATTTTGAACTGTCTTCCCACTTCTCCTCTTGCTCCCTCTTTGACCTCTTACAATCTGGCTTCAGACCGCACCATTCCACTGAAACTGCCCTGACTAAAGTCACCAATGACTTACTGCCAAATGAAAGCGACGTTTGTCCTCCTCCTGGAATCTGTCTTTGACACAGTGGACCATTCCCTCTTACTAAAGACTTTCTGATCTGTTGACATCACAGACTTGGCCCTTTGCTGGATCTCTTCAAACCTAACAGACAGGACATTTAGTGTCTCCCACTCACACATCACCTCCTCATCTTGCCCCTATGTGTCGGTGTCCACCAAGGTTCAGTTGTAGGACTGGGAACAGTGCTTAGAGGCCGCACTCATGTGCTCCCTCCCCCTTAAAGGGACCTCCCGCATCAACCTAAGATATTCCCAGTATATAGCTGGGCAACATATATTTAAGGATTCTCCAATATGGAGGTTCCTGAGCTACGTTGTTAGTTTGCCTTGCATGCTTGCTAGTTGTCAGGTTCTCCAGGTCCACCTGTCTGCTTGTCAACCCAGTACCCGTCTGCTCGCACCTGTCGCTGCGCTTCTATCCATCAGCCGGTCCAGATTGCACCTGCCGATGCCCATCTTCCACTTGTCTGAGTAGAGATTTGGTAGGCCACCTAGTTACGCCCCTTCTAGGCTTTCAGGGGGATATGGAACAGTGATTCCACCACCTTGCCCGTTACAGTCTCCATCTGCAGGACAGGCGATAGTGGAAGAGGTGTCAATCCCCATTATACTAGTTCTACTCTATACCAATTGATGCCACTTTGTTGGTGTTTGCCACTAATTTTTGTAAATGTGTAGATCCTGGTTGGGTCTCTTTCAAGAGTGTTGCCTGTAGCTGTAGGCCTCCACTTTATTGGAGTCAAGTACCCATGTTACTATCCTTAAATTTTTCTAACAGTAGTCTATGAAATTTATATATTTGTGCCACCTAAGTGTGGCTGAGTATGAAAGCAGGTTGAGCTGTTGCATGTGGTATCAGGGCTCCCCGCACAGGAGGCCTACATTGATCCCTCACCCACCTTGGCTAACTGTGACGTTCAATTGAAAGCTGTAAATGCTGTCCCAGACCACTATACCTCATGTCTGACTGATGCAGTGTCATGGCTACAATTAGTACTGTAGGTGAATTGAGGCATTTACTGGTGTCTGTCCATCATTTGATGCGTTTTGGCAGCATTTGGGGCAGTTGGGTGTTGTGCATACGTTTGTTTTTGCCTCCCATTGACCTGGATGGCGTTTGGTTATGTTCGGCAAACATTTGACGAATTAATCAGCGAATATTACAAATTCAGTGATCATAATCAGAACCGAACACTGAAATATTCACTCATCTCTAGTGTTCTTGCCTTCTCTATTGCTGTTACACAAGAAAGAAAACTACCCAAACATGGCAATGTTTTAACAAAACTCACGTCAAGTTTGGGAAAACATACTATGGTCTGATAAGACCAATTTGGAACTTTTTACCTATAATTCGAAAAGGTATGAGGCAGAGAATGCACATTACCATTAGAACACCATACCCACAGTGAAGCACAGTGGAGGAATTATGAACATTTCCAAATATTAGTCAATTTCCAAGAAAACATTCATGTCACTGCTAAAAAGCTGAAGATAAATTTCACCTTTTAGCATGATAATGCCCCTATCGACCTCCAAATCAACAAAAGAATGACTTCACAAGATGATCAAAGTTTTGGAAAATCCCAGCCAGAGCCCAGACCTAAATACAAGATGTACACAAGAAATGCCCTCAAAATCTGACAGATGTGGAGCTACTGCGAAGAAGAGCGGCCAAAGATTGCCATCTCTAGATGCGCCATGCTTTTAGACTCCAATCTAAAAAAAGACTAAATGCTGTCATAAATTCAAAGGGGACTTCAACAATGGGCAATATTAAAGGTAAAACAAGTTCTGAAACGATTCTCCATGATACGATTTTTACATGACAAAAATCGTGCTTTTTAACAGGGGTGTGTGGACTTTATATACCCACTGTAGTTATACCATACACATGGCATAAACACTTTGAAATATCTTGTCTCGATCCACGTTGGGATCTGTGGCAGATCTTTCTCTCCATACTAAAACCTTTTTCCTTTCAAACCAGCGGGGGTTAATGTCAGTCTCTTCCCCCGATGGCCGCTGGTGTAATTGCATGCCTGATGACTTGTCAGGAGAAGGTGGAGTCTACTCCCACCATCCTTTAAAAGGTCTCCTGAGCCTTTCATCTGGGGTTGGTAATATTGCTTCCTTTGGAAACCAACCAAGCTGGAGCCAGGTGCTGCTGAGAGACATTTGTTGGGAATCTCTCTCAGGCAAAACTAACAGGTCCAGGAAATTCTTATCCTCTCTTGCTGACAACTTTATCTTCCAAAAGGTAATGGAGAAAACAAGGGGATCTGCTACCTTGGATCTAATCCTCATAAACAGGGAGGAAATGGTGGAGGAGGTAAGAGTGGCTGGGACCCTAGGAGGTAGTGACCATGCTATTTTAGAATTTTGGATAACAAGAGGAGGAAGACCTGTGAAGACTCAGACGTCAAGGTTAGATTTCAGAAAGGCAGATTTTAAGGAACTCAGAAAGAGAATTGGAGGGATCCAATGGCTGGATATCCTTAAGGACAAAAATGTCCAGGAAGGATGGAAAATCTTGAAAAATGAGATTCTCAAAGCACAATCGTTAACAATTCCGAAAAGAGGGAAGAATGGGAAGCATTTAAGGAAACCAGGATGGATGAATATAGAACTTAAACACATGCTAAAAAGGAAGAAAGAAATGTTTATCAAATGGAAAGAGGGAGGCATATCTAAAGAAGAATATAATGCCGTCTGCAGAACCTGCAGGGCACAAATCAGATTATCTAAAGCTGACAATGAATTAAGGCTTGCAAGTGACGTCAAAAGCAACAAAAAAGGATTTTGGGGATACGTCAAAAGTAAAAGAAAAGTCAAAGATGCTATAGGATTTTTACAGGATGAAAATGATGAAATGGTAAGTCAGGATGTTGAGAAGGCTGAACTTTTAAATTCCTATTATGCATCTGTTTTCTCTCAGAAAGGAAATGTAACATCAACTGATCTTCACTGTCCTATTAAAGGAATAGAAGAATCCAGGATATCTATAAACAGAAAGACAGTGAGGAAACACTTAGCTAACCTAAATGAATTCAAGTCTCCAGGTCCAGATGAATTACACCCCAGGGTACTGAAGGAGATAGCAGAAAAAATTCTTGAACCACTGTCCATAATCTTTGAAAATTCTTGGAGAACAGGAGAAGTCCCAGAAGACTGGAGAAGAGCAAATGTTGTTCCTATCTTCAAAAAGGGGAAGAAGGTGGACCCAGGGAACTACAGGCCGGTGAGTCTGACTTCTATACCAGGAAAGATCTTTGAACAAATTATTAAAGAACATGTATGCAAGTACCTGGATAAGAATGAAGTGATTAAACAGAGTCAGCATGGGTTTGTAACTAATAAGTCATGTCAGACTAACTTAATTTCCTTCTATGACAGAATCACTGACTGGGTGGATCAGGGAAATGCTGTATAGTATATCTTGACTTCAGCAAAGCATTTGACAAAGTATCTCACACAATCCTTATTGAAAAAATGACTAAGTATGGAATGGACAAGGCAACTGTTAGGTGGATTCATAACTGGCTTAGTGATCGGACCCAAAGAGTGGCTGTAAATGGCTGCACATCCAGTTGGAAGAATGTCTCAAGTGGGGTACCACAAGGCTCTGTTTTGGGCCCTGTATTGTTCAACATCTTTATCAATGATTTAGATGAAGGAATTGAGGGTAAACTGATCAAATTTGCTGATGACACAAAGCTAGGAGGGGTAGCTAATACTAGAGAAGAGAGAGAGAGGATTCAAAAAGATATACATAAACTGGAGCAGTGGGCAGCAACTAACAGAATGGATTTTAACAGGGAAAAATGCAAAGTACTACATCTGGGCAATAAAAATGAAAAAAGCATATACAAAATGGGAGGAATAGGGCTAAGTAACAGCACATGTGAAAAAGACTTGGGTATACTAATTGATCACAGACTTAACATGAGTCAACAGTGTGATGCAGCAGCAAAAAAGGCAAATGCAATTCTAGGATGTATCAACAGAAGCATACAGTCTAGATCACGTGAGGTCATTATTGCCCTCTACTCCTCTTTGGTCAGACCTCATCTGGAATACTGTGTCCAGTTTTGGGCACCACATTTTAAAAAAGACATCAACAAACTGGAGCAAGTTCAGAGAAGAGCCACCAGAATGGTGACCGGTCTGCAAACCATGTCCTATGAGGAACGGTTGCAGGATTTGGGAATGTTTAGCTTGCAAAAAAGACTGAGAGGAGACTTAATAGCTGTCTACAAATATCTCAAGGGCTGTCACATTGTAGAAGGATCATCTTTATTCTCATTTGCGCAAGGAAAGACTAGAAGCAATGGGATGAAACTGAATGGGAGGAGACACAGATTAGATATTAGAAAAAACTTTTTGACAGTTAGGGTGATCAATGAGTGGAACAGGCTGCCACAAGGTGGTGAGTTCTCCTTCAATGGAAGTCTTCAAACAGAGGCTGGATAGACATCTGTCTGGGATGATTTAGAGAATCCTGCTTTGAGCAGGGGGTTGGACCAGATGACCCAGGAGGTCCCTTCCAACTCTACGATTCTATGATTCTAGAGCAGTTGTACTTCAGTTGCTTCCCTCATCTGGGGCCTTACTCTGCTGTGTTGAGTGTAACAGCAAAGAAAGCTAAGTGTTTATTGTTTAGTTGATTTAACCCCTAGGTGTCTATTTTCTTTTTGTTGTTTTGGTGTTGTTCACATTATTCCCTGTCTCACCTCTTGGGGAGGGGGTTGGTGGGTTTAGCTCAGGGAAAAACAGGAGACATGGACAGGTCGGTGACTTGGGCCTCACTACCTCTAAGTGTACCCCTAAGTTAAGGAAAGACAGGGCACTTCCTTAGCCTTAGGGGCAGTTCAAGGGCCCAGGTTCCTCGTCCCCTGTATTTCTACAACTGCCCCGTGACATATCTACCATGGACATTTCCATATGGCTCGATGTAGGGAAGCAAGCAAATTCATAGGTTGTCCTTTACCCATCACAGGTTCCATAACAGCAAGAAGATGCTATTATGGTGAATAAGCCACTGCTGAGGGCTAATTTGCGGTACCACTGACAGATTACTATGGCACTGCTCCTCTAATAGGACAGCTACAGGTGCTTCTTTTTTGATGATATTCTAATTTTGTGAGAAGCACCTGTATGTCATCCAATCCTACACAATCCTCTTGATAGAACAACTTTTTAGTGACATTTCCAAGTTTGTGACAAATGATTACATCATGTTGCAAAAGATTGCTTCTCGTCCAGGGTTTTGGCCCCCTGTGTCACTGTTCCCTATGAGAGACTTCTCTGAAAATACCCAAATAGCATAAATAACAGAGGCAATGTTATAGAGCAGATCCTGGCACTGGCAAAGCAGGTAACATCTTCACATCTATGACAAATTGTTATATGAAATGTTATATCGTCTTGCTAATCACTAAATATTGAGACCACATGGCTATACAACTAAATGAGCAGCTCTTCAAACATTTTAGTTTTGCACATTTGTAACATTTGTTTTTTAAATAGGTATAGGAATAAATGGCACTCAAATATAGCTGATGTGCTTGTTGTAAATGTAAAATGTGTGGGATCATCCAGAGAGTTAATGCATCATTAAAACAGGTGAGATTTTTTTTTTGGAACAAACTTGACAATTCGGATTCACCCAAAAAACCTAGTTCTCCTGCATCGCTTTAAAAAAGTTTAAAAAGTAAAAAAGTTGTATGTTAGTCTTACAGTCGAAGTAACCACAAAGACTTCAAGATGACATTTAGTTACAATTCATAGATCTTGTCATAATGGATGAAACATTCAAAACGTCAATTAGCAATTGTTTGTACAATGTAATATAACGTAACATTTGCATCTCATTCCAATAAAATATGAATGCTAAATAAATCAAACTGATACATTTGTAAAGTTGTTTCACAATTACAAAACCATGTTGTATAACAGTGACTTCACTGGGTAATTGGCGAAACACAGACAAAAAGATGGGAGGAAAGGTGCCGGCTCAGGAGATAATTTTATTAACATAGCGCCAACATATTCCACAGCACTTTACAATTATAAAAAGCATTAATTTTTATTTTTTTAACTTTGTTTTTAACTATGAGGCTGTTAAGAACAATGGTAATGAGTACACTTTACCTATAAAAGAAATGCACCCAACACGTGTTTCATGTCAAGTTTTATCAAGAGGTATAAAGAAAATATTTTTCTTATTGATTTGGAGCCTTGCATATTTTCATGTACATATTTTCGTAAGCATTACGCTTTTTTTTTTTTTTTTTTGCGCCGTGAAGCTATTTAGAAAAATAGGTTCTCCAGTAGTGGACAATCCCTTTAATAGATGTCTCATTTAGGTATGATCTACATGGATTCTGAAAATTATTTTTTGTGTATTAGTAATATCGGAGTCCTATTGGATCCTTCCAGATCTTCAAGAGCACGTTTTCTAAAGAGGAAGACCTTTTTGATGAGGTTTTCAAGAGAATTCTATGTCAGGGGACAGGTGGTTTGTGATGAGCTTTTCAGATCCACCATACTTTTAAGAGTTGTATTTATGTGGTTTTGAAGCCTTTGACAAAACACTGACTTCACAGAAGTGACAGATCATTTTTTTTCCAGCGGGTTTCAACGCCTCTTTAAAAAAAAAAAACCCCGCAAAAAAACACAATGTATGTGGATTTCCATGTAAATTAATAGGAAAAGTATTTAAAAAGAGTATTTTAATTTTTTATGTGGATTTTGAAACAGACTTATTGAGATTGCAATATACTTCAACATAAGTCATGAGCGAACGTGTTCAGATAAGGTGCCATCAGCGCACGTTCGGGTGCTAATCAAGTGACTTCGGTGTGCTCGAACAATATGGTCGAGTCCCCGCGCCTTCATGTCTCGTGGTTGTTCAGCAGCTGAAACATATGCAGGGATTGCCGAACAGACAATCCCTGCATGTGTGTATGAATGCAGCTGCAGGGACTCAAACATTTTTTAAGCATGCCAAAGTCACTCGGGTAATACCTTAATATGTTCGCTCAGCTCTATTCAACATGCACCTACTCATTAGCTGTAGAGTGCCGATATCTCCTGTGCTGTACGCAGCATCCAATCCGCAGCATTTACTGAACGTGGATACATACCCTTATGGAGATGGAAATTTCAAACTCCAGCAGGATTTGGCACCTGTCCACACTGCCAAAAGTACCAATACCTGATTTACAAACAGTAGCATTGTGCTTGATTGGCCAGCAAACTCGTCTGACCTTAACCCCATAGAGGATCTATGGGGTATTGTCAAGAGGCAGATGAGAGACACCAGATCCAACAATGCAGATGAGCTGAAGGCTGCTATCAAAGCAACCTGGGCTTCCATAACCCTCAGCAGTGCCACAGGCTGATCGCCTCCATGCCACGCTGCATTGATGCAGTAATTGATGCAAAAGGAGCCCCGACCAAGTACTGAGTGCATTTACTGAACATACATTTCACTAGGCCGACATTTTGGATTTTAAAATACATTTTTTCAAGCTGGTGTTATACAGTACTCTAATTTACTGAGATAATGACTTGAGGTTTCACTGGCTGTAAGCCATAATCAACATTAACAGAAATAAACATGTGAAATAGATCACTGTTTATAAAAACTATAATAAGAGTTTAACTTTTTGTATTGAAGAACTGAAATAAATTAACTTTTTTGATGATATTCTAATTTTGTGAGAAGCACCTGTATTATAGTCGGTACCAACACTGATCTTGGCTGATACAGCAAGTTGTCAGCTATAGTGTACAGCCGACAGCTGCTGGTTTGTCAGCTGTATAGGGATGCTCTTCTCCTATATCGCAGGTCAGTAAAAAGATGCATTGGTGTTCACTAAGGTGTTAAAACAGTTATCTGATGTCAATTGCACACATGACTTTGAAGCACTTACACAATATTAAAACTGATACATACAGTAATTGTATTAATTCAGCTTGTCCCAAGATCTACGCATTTGGTCCACAGGGATAGTTATGTCTTCTGCTCCCATGAACCATGCTGTAGTTTCTCCAAGTAACTACTCACACTCCAAAGTCATCAATACAGAACAATTAAGAGGGTTGAAGCCAGCGCTGCATATGGTCAGCACGCAATGCATAAAGTGCATATGCACATATTGATTTCTAACTGTACTTTAAAATGAGACATTTAGCAAACAATTGATCAATTCTTTGAGCCACCCGCCACTTCACGGCATTCTCATATGGGGCAGTCCTACTCTTTTTTTTTTTTTTTATATATTCGCTGTGCCATTACGGCCTCCTAAATGAATTGAAAGCAAGACTAGATTAAATGCAAAATGTACCTGAAGCGTTTGAGTCACTCCTATGGCGCCAGAGGCCTATCAGGTCCGGACATGGACATTTCAGATCTGACCTCCACACTGCTAAACCAGCAACCACAGATGAAGGGTTAAACAGGCCCAGACACAGGTGCACAATCAAATAGAGCCTAGGGCAGGGCTGCTGTGTGTACAGAAGCCTAGGTCAATCACAAAAAAAAGACAAGAATGGCATGCATAACCCAGAGCGCACGGCAAAAAGAGGTGGTCAACCACAAACCAATATCAAATAAAAAAGTGGAGAAGCCAGAGCTCTCCCCTTTTTTATTTAATACAGCAACAATACCTCCAACAAATCATTGTACTTTCTTTCTAAAACTGTGCCAGAACTTCCACAGCTTCTTTTTTAATGGAACTGAACTGCAATACAAGAGAACGCACCGGCATGAGTGACGCTGTTTGGAGAAAAGGTAGCCATGCTTTTCTAATCCTATGCTGCCATTTCAATTTTCCTTGACCCCAAAAATCAAACAGTAAGTAACCTTATGGTTAAACTATACCTAGATAAAGAGGAGGAAGCCAATTGAAAAGTATAATGAATACATCAACAATTTTAGGATTTTGTGGTTTTTATTATAGTGTTGAGGGACACTCATTTTGTTTTATCAATCTTTTCTTCAGCAGGCCATATGATGGAAGACAAGAACACTACTTGGGTTGACTTTTTCATCATGAAAGGTATTAGTGATTTGCCTTATCTGCAGACGCCCATCTTCCTCATGGTTTTGTTACTATATCTCGCTATTTTTACTGGAAATTCAGTCATTTTACTGCTAATCTGCAAAGACCGCCAGCTGCAGACTCCAATGTATTACTTCTTGTCTCACCTTTCCGTCATGGACGTATTTTACAGCACAGTCACTATGCACAAGACACTGATCACATACATAACTGGGGATAATAGTGTTTCGTTCTCGGCTTGTATAACCCAGATGTATTTCTATGTAGCACTCCTCTGCTGTGAGTTTTTGCTCTTGACCGTTATGAGTTACGATAGATACATTGCAGTTTGTAACCCTCTGCGGTACGTTATAATCATGAACAGTAGAGTCTGTCCTGCACTTGCTTCAGTCTGTTGGGTCGTTGGAATTTCTGAGGTTGTTCCAGCAGTCTTCATTATCTATGAAATCCACTGCTTTAAAACCAACAAGATCAACCACTTCTTTTGTGAACTTATGGTCATCATGAAGCTCTTTTGCTACAAGGCCTCCAAAATGGAACACTTAATATACACAGAGTCGTTCTTCGTTGGTTTCTTGCCTTTCACACTCACCCTTATTTCTTATGCCTTCATCATCAGGGCCATTCTACGGATCCACTCTAGTGCTGGAAGACTTAAAACCTTCTATACATGTTCTTCTCATATGACTGTCGTTTCCTTTCTTTATACGACAATACTCTGTGTCTACTTGAGACCTACCTCATCGTACTCTCTGGAGTCAGAAAAGATTTATACGCTGTTTTATACTTCACTAACGCCGTTGATAAATCCTTTAATCTATAGCCTCAAAAACAAAGATGTGAAAACGGCCTTCAAGCGGCTGATCAATAAAAATAAGTTTTAGCTAATAAAGCTATATTTTGGTAATTTCTCTATTCACATTAAATTTGTTTAGATGATTTTTCATATTTTTTTTAATTTGAAATATATCTGGATATTCAGTGATTGCCTCCGTACTTCTCCCTCCTATCTACAACCCTAGTTTCCCAGTCACTCTGTTCCTCCTTTAGGCAAAGCCTAAATCTGTATCTGGAAAAGAACACCATACCCACAATAAAGCATGATAGAGGGAGTATTATGCTTTGGGGCTGTTTCTCAGCAGCTGGAACTGGAGCTTTAGTCAAGGTAGACATTTTCAAATATCAGTCAATTTCCAACAAAAAAGGCTTCTGCTAAAAAGCTGAAGATGAAGTTCATCTTTTAGCATGAAAACGCCTTTAAGTGCCTTCCAAATCAATAAAAGAATGGCTTCACCAGAGGTGGATCAAACTTATGGAATAGTCCAGCCAGAGGCCAGATCTGAATCTAAATGATAATCTGTCCTTTCCTCCACCGGAATACGTTGGCAGCGTCATAGTGAGCTGAAGCGGAGCACCCCACACCGAGATCACAGGCAGCACAGCACATCGCCTAACAGTAATGATTGGAAGGGTGGCAAAGTAAACACTGCTTGTAAATTTATATTACAATGAAATTCCATTAGTGAAATTCCTTGGTGTGGGAAGCTCAGCTTGAGCTCACTATGACGCTGCCAAAGTATTCCGGTGGAGGAAAGAGGCAGAGGGAGATGGGGACAGGCGCAGAGATCCTCACTGCGCAGGCGCCAGATTCCCAGCCCCGCAGTGTGAATACATCATAACACTGCGGGGCGGGATCTGGGGCCTCTGCTACACGCAGGCACGATATCCTTACATCACCTAATGTAAGTTCCCGGGCAGCACGCACGACGCATGCCCGAGAACTGATTGCAGAGCGCAGGCGGCTCCCAGAGGCCAGAAGGGGATGATGGACGGCTGCGAGTCGGTTGAGTCAGGGGATAAAATATACCTCCCTGACTCAATAGAGGTATGGCGGGAAATTAATAAAACTCATTATTTCAGCGTTCCTAGGGATAATAAACATAAGAACCACCTTCACAGAATGCATCCTTAGTACTGCTGAAGATGGTTCTTTTACGTTAATAGGTACTGGGCTGGTGGGGGGGGGGTGACAGGATCCCTTTAACAAATATATAGGGGGCTCCCATGTTATCAGTAGTACAAAGGCCCTTGAAAAGAGAAATGGCTCCTCACTCGCCAAAAGGAATTCAGCAAATTCTGCGCTCCCAAATCCAAATGCCCCCTCACTTCTGAGCCTCACAGTGTACCTAAACCACATATAGCCTACACGTTTGGCATTTCTAGTGCGATGAGAGCTCACCTAATTTACAGGTACATGTCTTCAGAAGCACAGGCTGGGCATAACGTACTGGTGACTACAACATACTGGTCACTACAATGGTAGTTTGCTATTTTCATTTGGCAACATTCACTGCTGCTTGTTTCTGGAAAATACCCATGGAGTCTAAATCGTCACTACACCTGTAGAGAAATTACCCAAGGGGTATAGTTTTCAAAATGGGGTCACTTAAGGGGGGATTCTGCTCTTCTAGCAATTAGAGGCTCTGTATATGAAGTCCGCAAACTGTTCTAGGAAAATCTGCAATCCAGGAGGCAAATAGTGCTCCATCCCTCCCGAGTCTCCCCGTATGGCTAAGTAATACTTTACATCAACATATGGCGCATTGCCACATTCAGTAGAAATCGTGGGACAAATTGTGATGTCATTTTACCTACTTGTGTGAAAATGTAAAATCTGAGGCTAAAACAAAATTTTGGTGGTAAAAATGTAATTTATTCTTTCTTCACTGCTCAGTGGTATAAAATTCTGTGAGGCACATGTGGTGTCAATATGATCACTGCACCCCTAGATGAATTCATTGGGGAGTGTAGTTTGTAAAATGAGTTCACATATAGGGTGTTTCTGTTTTTCTGGTACCCCAGGGGCTCTGGCAATGTGACAAGACACCATCAAACCATTCCAGCAAAATCTGAACTTCAATATGGCACCTCTTCCCTTCTGAGCTTTGCACTGTGCCTCAACAAATTCTGTGGTGCAATTTCTCTTGTTACCCTTATGAAAATGCAAAATTTGAAGCCACAATAACATTTTTTGAGGGGAAAATGGGATTTTATTTTTTTTTAAATTTCACGGCACAACGTTATAAAACTTCTGTGAAGTACCTGGGGATTCAAGGTGCTCAATACACATCTAAATAGACTCTTTGAGGGGTCTAGTTTCCAAATGGTTTCACTTGTTGGGGATTTTCACTGTTTAGGCACATCAGGGGCATCCGCTATTCATTCCAGCCAATTTTGCACTCCAAAAGTCAAACGGCGCTCGTTCCTCTCGGAGCCCTGCGCCGATTCCGTAGTTTTCCACCACATATGGGGCATCAGTGTACTCAGGAGAATTGTTTAGATCATTTGTAAAATTTTTCTTTAGTAGATATTTCTAAATATACACTCCATTCTCGCTCTTATCTACACGATAAGTTCTAAATTAGTCACTGTTTTTACCTTCCATAAAAGAGGCAAAGATCAGACAGAAACCATTCCAAAAGATCACTTCCAAATACTTCCTGTCCTGTGTAGTCTTAAGCTTTATTGCTAAGAACAGGTCATGGCTGAGGCTCTACTGTATAGGATCATAAAAATACCCTTGAATGAGCTAATTTTCAACCTTCATGACCAGGCTAAATTTTTTAAATCTGACCGGCGTCACTTCATGCAGTAATAACTCTGGAACGCTTCAACGTATCCCAGTGATTCTGAGACAGTTGTGTGACACATTGAACTTTATGTTAGTGGTAAATTTATGTTCATATGTTTTGCGCTTTTTCATGAAAATATTGGCAAAAAGTTTGAAAAATTCACAATTTTAAAACTTTATATCCTTAAACCAGTTAGTCATGATGTACAAAATAATTAAGACAACTTTTCTCATGTGTCTACTTTACATCTGCATCATTTTTCAAACGCCATTTAATTTTGTTAGGATGTAAAAAGGGTTATAGGTTTAATAGCAAATTTCATTTTTCTTCAAGAAAGTTACATTTAAATGGACTTTGAGGGGCCTAAATATTGAAATCTCCCCAAAAAAATATAACAATAATAATCTTTATTTATATAGCGCCAACATATTCCACAGCACTTTACAAAAGTTCATACACAACAGTCATAAGTAACAACATTAAATACAATAATTAAAGCAAAAAAGACGACCCTGCTTGAAAGAGCTTACAATTTACAATGAGGTGGGGGAGATATAAAGTACAGGTGCGTATTTACAAGGATGGTCCAGCCATCTTGACGGAGTGGAGGATAGATAAAGGCTGCGTGAGCTGGTCACCAGCCAGCATTTGTGGTGCTGTTGGGTGAGGTGGAGTTTGATGGCGGGTTATTCACAGATAGTGAATGGGCTACATATACACACCGACATAAAAAGACTGATTAGGGAACGTGATAGGCCGCTCTGAACAGATGTGTTTTGAGGGAGCGCCTAAAACTCTGCAAGTTTTGTATAGCCCTGATTTCTTGGGGTAGAGTATTCCAGAGGATTGGAGCAATGAGAAGTTTTGGAACCGGGAGTGGGAGGTACGGATTAGTGCAGAGGTTAGTCAAAAGTCATTTGCAGAGCGTAACGAACGGGTAGGCCAATAAACAGAAATGAGGGAGGAGATGTAGGGGGGTGTCACACTGTGGAGAGCTTTGAGGGTGATAACAAGCAGTTTGAATTAGATCCTATAATGAATGGGCAGCCAGTGTAAGGACTGGCGAAGAGCGGACGCGTCCGAGTACCGATTAGCCAGATGGACGACCCTGGCTGTTGCATTAAGGATGGACTGGAGAGGAGACAGTCGAGTGAGGGGAAGGCCAATTAATAGAGCATTACAGAAGTCAAGGCGGGAGTGGATCAGGGCGACAGTGAGGGTCTTAGTGTTTCCACAGTGAGAAAGGGGCAGATTCTACAGATGTTCTTTAGGGGTAAGCGGCAAGAGATTTTATATGGGAGGAAAAGGAGAGATTGGTGTCAAACATAAAATGTAGACAACGCGCCTGCTGCCTAGGTATTATTATGGTGCCACCCACGGAGAGGGAAATGTCAGATTTAGGGAGGTTAGTAGACGGCGGGAGCAGAAGCTCAGTTTTGAAAAGGCTGAGTTTCAGATTTTAAGATAGAGAGCGGACATTATGTTGGAGACTGCGGACAGACCGTGATATTTTAAAAACAGCACCTCTAAAATATTTCAAAACTACTGTCAGACAAGGGATTCAGTGGAATAGGAGTTAGGTGAGTATAACTGTGTTTGTTATTTTAAATAAAAACAGAAAAAGCGTATTAGACCTATCGGTAATTTGGTTTCCAGGAGTCCATCCTGACAGCACCATGAACCAACGTCCTCCTCCTCCTTGCAGGGACAGGAAAGCACACGAGAGGTTAAAAGGTCCCACTCCATCCCCTTTCCCTCAGTGTTTTGACAAGTACCACACCATGGATGAATGCAAGTAAAACATTAACCAAATCATATTACAGCATATGATATATCATACATAGGGGGGAACTAACCATGCTGTCAGGATGGACTCCTGGAAACCTAATTACCGGAAGGTCTAATACTCTTTTTCCAGGACGTCCCTCATGACAGCACCATGGAGAATACCAAAGAACTTCCTCAGGGTGGGATTACAGCCTGGAGAAACTTTCTCCCAAAAGCTGTCTGCTGACTAGCTAATACATCTACTTTGTAGTGCCTACAGAATGTGCTTACTCTGGCCCAGGTTGCGGCCCTGCAGATCTGTTCTAGAGATGCTCCTGCTCGCTCGGCCCAAGATGCTGATATGGCCATGGTTGAATGAGCTTTTATTCCTACTGGGCACTCTAATCCTTCTAATGTATAGGCGTTGGAGATTCCAGAGATAATCCATCTTGCGATGGATGCTTTGGATGCCTTCTTACCCCTGTTCTTACCCCCGAAAAGAATGAACAAGTTAGGGTCTTTTCTCCAGGTATGAGTGGCCTCCAGATAATCAATGACAGCCCGTCTAACATCCAGAGAGTTCAGCGCCTGCTCTTTTTCGTTAGAGGGGGGGATTGCAGAAAGAGGGTAACACGATTTCCTGGTTCAGATTTTGGCTGGAAGCTACTTTGGGTAGAAAAGCTGGATCCAGTCTTAGGACTATGCGATCTTGTATCTGTAGATACGGGTCTCTAGTGGACAGGGTCTGGATCTCCCCTACTCTCTTAGCTGTGGTTATCGCCACCAGGAATGCAGTTTTCCATGTGTGAACTGATATAGGCATGTCTTCCTTCAGAGCATAGGGTTTTTACAGAGAGCTCAGAGGACCAGGTTTTAGACCCCAAGGAGGGGTTAAGTGCCTGATGGTAGGACGCAGCCTCTGGAAGGCTTTTACGAACCTAACTACCCAAGGGTGAGAGGCCAGGGGATAGTCCAGGTAGGTGCTTAGTGCCGAGATCTGAATCTTTAGAGTGTTAGGTCTAAGGCCTTTATTAAACCGTACCTGAAGGAAGTCTAAGACCCGAGGGACGTCAGGATCCCTGCTACAAAGTCGGACCAGCCACCCTCCAGACAGAACCTCTTCCAGATCTTGTAATAGATTGCCAAGGTTACTGACTTCCTGCTGGCCTGGATTGTAGACATGACCTGGTCCGATAAGCCCCGAGCCTTCAGGATGTCCCTCTCAGGATCCATGCTGAAAGGTGGAGTCTTCCTGGATTCTGGTGGACTACCAGGCCCTGGTGGATGATGTCCTTCCACAGAGTGAGCTCGATTGGATTCTCTATAGCCATGGATCCCAACAAAGGGAACCAGCTTCTTTTCGGCCAGAATGGAGCGATCAGCACAACCCTTGCCCGTTCCTCCAGGATCTTCCTGAGTACTGCCAGAATGAGTGCAAACGGTGGGAAGGCGTAGGACAGAGGTTCATCCCATGTTTAACTCAGGGCATCGACTGCTTCTGGTACATCCGATGGGTTCAGAGAATAGAATCTGGGCACGTTCGAATTTTTCCTTGCGGCGAACAAGTCCATCCGGGGGGGGGGGGGGGGGGTCCCGCAGCGGTGACACAGGCCCTGAAATATTTCCTGGTTCAGTTCCCACTCGGTAGGGCAAATCCTTTGCCTGCTTAGATAGTCCGCTACGACATTCTGTGACCCTTCTGCGGTTATCGAGAGGACTGTGTCTTCTGACCAGGAGTATATTCTTGCTGCTAAGTCTTGCAGCGCTCTGTGTCTGGGACTACTGCTGTAGTGTTGTCCATTAGTATTCTCACATGTTGGTTCTTCAGTCAAGATCTGTTTCCTTTTAGGGTCTCCCAAACTGCATATAGCTCCCTGTAGTTGGAGGACCTGCGGCTGATAGCTTCAGGCAACCTGCCTTGGAGGATTCTCCCTTCTAGGTGGGCTCCCCATCCCCAGGTGCTGGCATCGGTGGTGATTATCACGCAAGGAGAAGAAATCCACGGGACGCCTCTCCGTAGATTCCTGTGATGAGTTCACCATAGAAGTGATCTTCTTACATCTACCGATAGACAAATTGTCCTGTCCAGAGAGGACTGATGGCGATTCCAGGCTGAAAGGATCTCCCTCTGCAATGGCCTTGAGTGGGCCTGTGCCCACCTGACAAGGGATGCATGCTGTCATGAGACCTAGGACCTTCATGGCTGATCTTATGGTGATATCGCGACTTAGTAGCTCGCCGACTCTGCTTCGGACCGATTCCTGCTTTTCCGAGGGCAAAAAGGAGGTTCTGCCACCGGTGTCTAGGAGCACCCCTAGAAATATCTTCTGGGACTCTGGTGTTAAGTCTGATTTCTGTCAGTTTACCACCCAGCCCAGGAATTCCATCACCAAAATGGTCCAATCTCTGAGCCGGGTCAAAGTCTTTGCGATCTTGCCACTAAGAGGAAGTCGTCCAGGTAGGGTGCGATTGTGATTTCCTGGCTTCTTAGGTAGGCCACCACTTCTGAGACCAGCTTCGTAAATATTCTGGGAGCCGAGGCTAGGCCGAACGGGAGGCATTGGAACTGGAAGTGGCAGGTACGGTTCGGTAGTCTTACGGTGAATCTCAGAAGTTCCTGTGAGTCCCGATGGATAGGGACATGGCAATGCGCACTCTTCAAATCAAGAGTGCACATCACCGAGCCCTTGTATATGAGATGGACAGTCGACCTTATCGACTCCATCCTGAACCGTTTGTATCTGACCCATGTATTCAAAAGGTTTCAAGTTTATGATCGTAAGTGCTTCCCCCGAGGCTTTCATAATTGAGAATAGAGAGGAATAGTGGCCTCTGCCTCTCTCTGACGGGGGAACTGGAGCTATGACCTCCGAGGTGATCAGCTTCTGAAGGTACGCAAACATGGCGGAGTCTGCTGCAACGGTAATAGCAGTGATGTATCTCTGGGGCGGGGAAGAGGAGAGCTCTATTCTGTAGCCCTCTGCAATTTTCCTTAGGATCCATTTGTTTTTGGTGATCTGGTTCCAGTTCCCTACGAAGTGTTTGAGCCTGCCCAATACAGATGGCGTCATTGCCTTTCAGTCTAAATTCAGATCCGAAAAGGGAGCCCCTGCCCCTCCTGCTCTGGCTATAGGAACTTCTGTAGGTTCCTCTACTGGCTCTTCCCTGATCTCTATAGTCTGGTTTCTTGTGGGCCATGGGGGGGGCCTTCCCGAAAGGGCTGTAATCTCTTAGGTCTGTCCTCGGGGAACTTTTTTTTATCGGACGCAAGCTCTAGGATGTCATCTAAAGCCTGCCCGAATACTCTAGACCCTGAGAAGGGGATGGAGCATAATTTGTGCTTTGAGGCATTATCCCCCAACCAGGACTTTAACCAGATGGCTCTATGGGTCGCATTAGATAGGGAACTGTTTCTGGCTGCAAACCTTACTGATTCGGCTGAAGTATCAGCCAAAAAGGCAGTGGCGGACTTTATAAGGGGTAGAGAAGCTAAGATCTCTGCTCTAGGGGTCCTGTTGGATAAATGTTCCTCCAGCTGGCCCATCCATAAGAACATGGACCTGGCCACAGAGGTAGCTGCTATGTTTGTTCTAATGAGAGCCGCAGACAACTCCCAGGTCCATCTCAGGAGAATGTCTGCCTTCCAGTCCATTGGATCTCTCAAGGTTGACGAGTCTTCAAATGGAATAGATGTCTTTTTTGCGACTTTGGCCACAGTTACATCAATCCTAGGAATTTCTCCCCAAGTTTTGATGTCGTCTGGGTCAAACGGTAGACGACTCTTAAAGTCTCGGGATAACACCAGCCTACGTTCCGCCTCTTTCCATTCCTGTAATATCATGGCCCGAATATGGTCACTTATTGGGAACACCATTTGTCTCTGGGATGTAAGGCCCCCAAACATTAAGTCCTGTCTGGACTGTGGCAGAGGGACCTCTTCTATTTGCATGGTATTTCTTACAGCCTGTACTAGTTCCACGGAATCTTCGACTGGGAATAGGTACTTCCTGCCACACTCCTGGGTCTCTAGCGGTAGCTCGCCCTCCTCCTGGTCTGAACCCTGTATGACCGATTCTTCATCTGAGCATAGTTCCCATTCATTTTGCTCCGACTCCCACCTAGGCCTTTTATGGCTCGGGCCTGGATTGGGGGGCTGCTGTTGTGTGATAGTAGACAGGGAGGCCTGCACCTCCTCGCGGATCAAGGAGCTCTTTTCAACCAGGAGGGACAGCTGTTCCTCCCTTACCACTCTGGACGTACAGGGACCACAGAGGGTTTTGTAGTAAGAATCCGCCAACTTCATATGGCATATGGGGCATGTGTTGGATTTTGCCAAGGCCTTGCCCGATTTTTTAACCATGGGTAGGGGTGCTGGTGGGGTACCTTATCCTAGATGGTACAAGAATGGGGATAGTCAGGACTAGGCCTAAGATAGTGTTGGGGATTGAGTGTCAGAGGTGCAAGTTCTGTGCCATGCGCACTTACCCCTGCATCCTCGCTCCTGTCTTCCATGTTACTACCGTCTTTCCCTTCGAGCATCAGGGAGCCTGTCAGCTGCCTGTCTCAATGCACCGTGTCTGCGTTCCCCAACCCAGAATGCACGCTGCTCTTATCCCCCCCTGTGTAAAGCGTCGCCGGTGGATGACGTCCTCTGATCCCCCGGGCCTCTGACATCACTTCCGCGTTCCATGCTGTGGGACGCACGCTAGTTCAGAGCGCCCCTGACGTCCCCAGAAGTGTGACGTTCTCCCCACTCTGCATTCTGCCGGCAGCTGCTTCCGCGTTCCACGATGTGGAACACAATTGCTGGGCGCCCCTGGCTTCATCCGACGCACGATCCCATCCGAAATGCTGTCCCGGGGAATGGCGCCTGAGCAGAGAGCCTCCCACCGGGAGGAGCGGCTCTACCCTGGAGTCCGTCCGCTCACTGGTCTCTGGGGCAGAGGGACTCCCCACCGGGGAGTCTCGGCCCTGGGCCACTTGACAGGGGGAAAGATATTGGACCAGCCACACGATCCCCCTGAGCCCTCCGGTAAATTGCGCAGCGCTGCTCTTGAGTCCCTCGATGCAGGGACAGGAAAAACACTGAGGGAAAGGGGGTGGAATGGGACCTTTTAACCTCTCTTGTACTTTCCTGTCCCTGCAAGGAGGAGGACGTCCGTTCATGGTGCTGTCAGGAGGGACGTCCCGGAAAAGTGTTCGGTTTTATTTCTAATAAAAGACTTTATTCCGGCTGTCTTTATTTACAATACAACTATAGGATTAGTAATGAATAGGTGTCTTATATAGGAAAGATGTGTATCTTCGTACCGTATTAGCCAGTAGATAGAAAAATATTTAGACTTGAGAGTCCTCAGTGGTTGATACCTTTTAATGGCTAACTGAAAAGATGGTAACAAATTGCAAGCTTTCGAGACTGTGTGGTGTATAAATATATGATTCTTCAGATGTTGTATTAGTCTTCGCCTGATGAAGAGACCTGAGTAGTCTCAAAAGCTTGCAATTTGTTACCATCTTTTCAGTTAGCCATTAAAAGGTATCAACCACTGAGGACTCTCAAGTCTAAATATTTTTTTAGGTGTCTCATAGACGCTTCTCTATTACTAAGTCGTGGGCTTGATGTCACCTGACAACACAAAGTTGACATCAACCCCACAAATATGAACCTCTCTTGCCACCTACAGGGCAAGTGGGAAGAGCCGGGCAAAGCACCAGAATTGGCGCATCTAATACATGTGCCTTTTAAGGGGCGGCTGCAGGTTGCTATTTTTAAGCTGGAGGGGTTAATATCAATAGCTCCTGACCAGCCTGGGAATATCAGCCCCCAGCTGTCAGCTTTAGCAATGCCGGTTGTTAAAAATTTTTTAAATAACTAAAAAAATAGGAGCATGGGACCCTACTATTCTTGATAACTAGCCTTCAGGAAGCTGAGGGCTGCAGCCCCCAGCTGTGAGCTTTGCCTGGCTGGTTATCAAAAATACAGGGGAACCCATGCTTTTTTTTTTTTTTTTTTTTTACAGCACAGGAGTCGGCTGATGAATACTCCCATTATCAGCTCATGCTCTCACTGTTCTAAGCAGACATAGGCTGACGGGAGCAGTAGTCCCAACGGCTGACACCAGTGACCTGAGTAAACTTTATACCCCTGATCACAGCGGTGCGCGCATGCTGTCTTCTGATAATTTTAATCAGAAGCGGTGTTTGCCACACTGTCATGCACATGACAGTGCGGAAAACACTGGACGTTCGGGACCCCCATTCAAGTAAATGGTGTCGGGGTCAGGTTCGGGTACCTGAACCCGAACTTTTTGTAACTGTTTAGCAGAACCCGAACATCCACGTGTCCGCTCATCTCTAATTAGGAGTGCTTCTTTAACCCCTCTCTGACATTAGACGTACTATCCCGTCAATAAAACCCGTGTCATTCTGCCCATGGACGGGACAGTACGTCATAGGCGATCAGCTGCGCTCCTGAGGGGAGCGCAGCTAATCGCTGCCGGGTGTCAGCTGATTATCACAGCTGACACCCGTGACTGTGTCAGGAGCGGTCACGGACCGCTCCCGGCACATTAACCCCTAGCACACCGCGATCAAACATGATCGCGGTGTACTGGGGGCACAGGGGAGGATCGCGCAGGGTGGGGGCTCCCTGCGCGCCCCCCTGAGACCCTCAGACCAGCGCGATGTGATTGCGCTGTTCTGAGGGCTTCCTCCCTCCCAGGACCCGGATCCAAGATGGCGCCGGGGTCCTGGAGGGAGGCGGCTTCCTCAGTGCCTGCTGAGAGCAGGCACTGAGAAGCCTGCTGCACTGCCTGAGCGATCGCTGGTGTGACAGTGTGCTGTGCACACTGTCACACCAGCGATTTGATAAAATACAGTGATGTCCCACCTGGGACAAAGTAAAAAAGTTAAAAAAATAAAAATAAACATGTTATAAAAAAAAAATCCAAAATAAATAAAAAAAAAAAAAAATATTCCCCAATAAATTCATTTCTTCCTGTAAATAAAAAAAACAAAACAATAAAAATACACATATTTGGTATCGCCGCGTCCGTAACGACCCCCCCCTATAAAACTGTCCCACTAGTTAACCCCTTTAGTGAACCCCTTAAAAAAAAAAAAAACGAAGCAAAAAATCAATGCTTTATCATCATACCACCGAACAAAAAGTGGAATAACGCGCGATCAAAAAGACCGATATAAATAAACATGGTACCGCTGAAAACGTCATCTTGTCCCGCAAAAAACGAGCCGCCATACAGCATCATCAGCGAAAAAATAAAAAAGTTATAGCTCGCAGAATAAAGCGATGAAAAAATAATTATTTTTTATATAAAATTGTTTTTATTCTATAAAAGCGCCAAAACATAAAAAAATGATATAAATGAGGTATCGCCATAATCGTACTGACCCGAAGAATAAAACTGCTTTATCAATTTTACCACACGCGGAACAATAAAAACGCCTCCCCAAAAGAAATTCATGAATTGCTGATTTTTGTTCATTCTAACCTCCCAAAAATCGAAATAAAAAGCGATCAAAAAATGTCACCTGCTCAAAAATGGTACAAATAAAAACGTCAACTCGTACGCAAAAAATAAGACCTCACATGACTCTGTGGGCCAAAATATGCAAAAAATTATAGCTCTCAAAATGTGGCGATGCAAAAAACTATTTTTGCAATAAAAAGCGTCTTTTAGCGTGACAGCTGCCAATCATAAAAACCCGCTATAAATAGTAAATCAAACCCCCCTTTATCACCCCCTTAGTTAGGGAAAAATAATAAAATAAAAAAAATGTATTTATTTCCATTTTCCCATTAGGGTTAGGGTTGCGGCTAAAGTTAGGGTTAGGGTTGGCGCTAAAGTTAGGATTAGGGTTAGGGTTGGGATTAGGGGTGTGTTAGAGTTAGGTTTGTGGTTAGGGTTGGGACTAGGGTTAGGGGTGTGTTGGGGTTAGGGTTGGAGTTAGAATTGGGGGGTTTCCGCTGTTTAGGCACATCAGGGGCTCTCCAAATGTGACATGGCATCTGATCTCAATTCCAGCCAATTCTGCGTTGAAAAGTCAAACGGTGCTCCTTCACTTCTGAGCTCTGCCATGCGTCCAAACAGTAGTTTATCCCCACATATGGGGTATCAGCGTACTCTGGACCCCAAGAGTTATTGTGCAATTTGTCCTATTTCTTCTGTTACCCTTGGGAAAATAAAAAACTGGGGGCGAAAATATCATTTTTGTACAAAAAAATTATTTTTTGTTTTTATGGCTGTACATTATAAACTTCTGTGAAGCACTTGGGGCTTCATAGCGCTCACCACACACCTAGATAAGTTCCTTGTGGGGTCTATTTTCCAAAATGGGGTCACTTGTTGGGGATTTCCACTGTTTAGGCGCATCAGGGGCTCTCCAAATGCGACATGACGCCCCAGACCATTCCATCAAAGTCTGCAATCCAAAACGTCACTACTTCCCTTCCGAGCCCCAACGTGTACCCATACAGTAGTTTTCTCCCACATATTGGGTATCAGCGTACTCAGGACAATTGGGCAACAACTTTTGGGGTCCAATTTCTCCTGTTACCCTTGTAAAAATAAAATATTGGGGCGAAAAAATCATGTTTGCAAAAAAAAAAAAAAAGATTTTTTATTTTTACGGCTGTGCGTTATAAACTTCTGTGAAGCACTTCGGGGTTCAAAGTGCTCACCACACATCTAGATAAGTTCCTTGTGGGTCTATTTTCCAAAATGGGGTCACTTGTGGGGGGTTTCCACTGTTTAGGCGCATCAGGGGCTCTCCAAATGCGATATGACGCCCCAGACCATTCCATCAAAGTCTGCAATCCAAAACGTCACTACTTCCCTTCCGAGCCCTGACGTGCGCCCATACAGTAGTTTTCTCCCACATATTGGGTATCAGCGTACTCAGGACAAATTGGACAACAACTTTTGGGGTCCAATTTCTCCTGTTACCCTTGTGAAAATAAAATATTGGGGGCGAAAAAAATCATTTTTGTAAAAAAAAAAAAGGATTTTTTATTTTTACGGCTGTGCGTTATAAACTTCTGTGAAGCACTTTGGGGTTCAAAGTGCTCACCACACATCTAGATAAGTTCCTTGTGGGGTCTATTTTCCAAAATGGGGTCACTTGTGGGGGGTTTCCACTGTTTAGGTGCATCAGGGGCTCTCCAAATGTGACATGACGCTCCCAGACCATTCCATCAAAGTCTGCAATCCAAAACGTCACTACTTCCCTTCCGAGCCCGACGTGTGCCCATACAGTAGTTTTCGCCCACATATTGGGTATCAGTGTACTCAGGACAAATTGGACAAAACTTTGGGGTTCCAATTTCTTCTGTTACCCTTGTGAAAATAAAATATTGGGGGCGAAAAAATTATTTTTGTAAAAAAAAAAAAGATTTTTTATTTTACGGCTGTACGTTATAAACTTTAGTGAACCACCTGGGGGTTCAAAGTTCTCACCACACATCTAGTTAAGTTCCTTGAGGGGTCTAGTTTCCAAAATGGTGTCATTTATGGGGGTTTCCACTGTTTAGGCAGATCAGGAGCTCTCCAAACACGACATGGCGTCCAGCCAATTCTGCGTTGAAAAAGTCAGACGGCGCTCCTTCCCTTCCAAACTCTGCCATGCACCCAAACAGTGGTTTACCCCCACATATGGGGTATCAGCGCACTCAGGACAAATTGCACAATAACTTTTGGAGTCTTGTTACCCTTGGAAAAATAAAAATTGGGGTGAAAAGATCATTTTTGTGGAAAAAATATGATTTTTAAATTTTACGGCTCTACGTTATAAACTTGTGTGAAGCACTTGGGGGTTCAAATTGCTCATGAAAAATCTAGATAAGTTCCTTAGGGGGTCTAGTTTCCCAAATGGGGTCATTTGTGGGGGGTTTCCACTGTTTAGGCACATCAGGGGCTCTCCAAATGCAACATGGCATCCAAACTCAATTCCAGCCAATTTTGGTTGGAAAAAGTCAAATGGTGCTCCTTCCATTCCGAGCTCTGCCGTGCGCCCAAACAGTGGTTCCCCCCCACATATGGGGCATCAGCGTACTCAGGACAAATTGTACAACAACTTATGTGGTCCAATTTCTCCTGTTACCCTTGGGAAAATAAAAAATTAGTGACTAAAAGATAATTTTTGTGGGAAAAAAATAGGATTTTTTATTTTCATGCCCGGGCATTATAAACTTGTGTGAAGCACTTGGGGGTTCAAAGTGCTCACCAAAGATCTAGATAAGTTCCTTAGGGGGTCTAGTTTCCAAAATGGGGTCACTTGTGGGGGGTTTCCACTGTTTAGGCTCATCTGGGGCACTGCAAACGGAACATGACCCCCATTAACGTCTGCATTCCAAAACGTTACTACTTCCTTTCCAAGCCCTGCCATGCGCCCAAACAGTTTCCCCCCCCCCACATATGGGGTATCAGCGTACTCAGGACAAATTGGACAACAACTTTTGGGGTCCAATTTCCTTGGGAAAATTCAAAAATTTGGGACTAAAAAATCATTTTTGTGGAAAATTGATTTTTTTTTTTTTTCACACCCAGGCTTTATAAACTTTTGTGAAACACTTGAGGGTTCAAAGTGCTCACAACAGATCTAGATAAGTACCTTAGGGGGTCTAGTTTCCAAAATGGTGTCACTTGTGGGGGGTTTCCACTGTTTAGGCGCATCAGGGGCTCTCCAAACGCGACATGGCATCCAATCTAATTCCAGCCAATTTTAGTTTGAAAAAGTCAAACGTCGCTCCTTCCCTTACGAGCTCTGCCGTGTACCCAAACAGTGGTTTTCCCCCACATATGGGGTATTGGCGTACTCAGGAGAAATTGCATAACAACCTTATCTGTCCATTTTCTCCTTTTACCCTTGTGAAAATAAAAAAAAAGTTTGTAAAAGATAATTTTTGTGGCTAAAAAGTAAAATATTCATTTTTTCCTTCCACGTTGCTTTAGTTACTGTGAAGCACCTGAAGGGTTAATAAACTTCTTGAATGTGGTTTTGAGTACCTTGAGGGGTGCAGTTTTTAGAATGGTGTCACTTTTGGGTATTTTCTGCCATATAGACCCCTCAAAGTGACTTCAAATGTGAGGTGGTCCCTAAAAAAAATGGCTTTGTAAATTTTGCTGTAAAAATGAGAAATCGCTGGTCAACTTTTAACCCTTATAATTTCTAACAAAAAAAAATTTTGGTTCCAAAATTGTGCTGATGTAAAGTAGACATGTGGGAAATGTTATTTCTTAACTATTTTGTGTGATATATTTCTCTGTTTTAAGGGAATAAAAATTCAAAGTTTGAAAATTGCAAAATTTTAAAAAATTTTCGCCATATTTGCGTTTTTTTCAAAAATAAACGCAAGTTATATCGAAGAAATTTTACCACTATCATGAAGTACAATATGTCACGAGGAAAACAATGTCAGAATCGCGAAGATTCGTTGAAGCGTTCCAGAGTTATAACCTCATAAAGAGACAGTGGTCAGAATTGTAAAAATTGGCCCGGTCATTAACGTGCAAACCACCCTTGGGGGTGAAGGGGTTAAAATTACAGCTAAACACCCATAAAAAAACAAGCCCTCGCATAGTCCCATCGATCAAAATAAAGTTACAGGTTCAGAAAACAGCGACACAATTTTTTTTTTTTAAAGATCAGAATTATTTTAAACTATTAAAATATGAAGAAAAACTATAGAAGTTTGGTATCGCCATTATCGCGCAGACCTGGAGAATCATGTGACCATATCAATGTTTACTGCACAAGCAACACCTAAAAAAAAAAAAAAACAACGGCAGAATGGGGTTTGTTTGTTTTCTTCCCACACCCCCCATCTAATTTCCAGTTTTTTACATTTTATGGTAAAATAAACGGACTACATCAAAACTTACAACTTTTCCCGTTAAAAAAAACCCAAGTGCTCGTACAGCTACGATGGCAGAAAACTACAAAAAAAAAAAAAATTAATAAAAATTAGTTGTTGGAAAAAAAAAAAAAAATTAATGTTGGCCGCAGTGTTGGGGTCTGTGCACACTGGCTCTTTTTTCAGCGCTACCTAAACACTGAGCGCATGCGGTTCTATGTAACGAGTTGCCGTGCAAATATTTCAGTTTTTTTCCAAAATGTTCCTCAAAATATAAATAAAAATGAGAAAAACATGATAACAGAAAAACAATAAGGAATAACTGTACAGGAAATTAAATGGTGATAGCTGGAGAAGCAGCAGGCGCGCTCACCTCAGGTATAAATAATGCGGCTGAGCAGCACCGCTGGACTACCGCCTGCAAGCTCTGCCCAGAGCGCACTGAGGCGCCGTTTCCGAAGTCACGGGTAAGGAAAAAACTGTCGCGCATGCGCTCAGGTAGCCGGCTTCTCCACGCAGGCGCAAGTCCAACTGCCTACGTCATAGCAAAGAGGTGTGCCGGGAAATGTAGTTTTTCTCAGTTAATCACTCTACCTGCTTTGTAGGTGACTCCCAACCAGGAAGTTCCCGGTGTGTGCGGACGGTCTTGTGCTGGCAGGTGAGTGGCCTTGTTTTGCCGGAGAGAGACTGGAAAGAGATACAAATACGCGTTAAAACGACTTGTACATAACTTTATGGAGCAGGAAAGCTGCTGGATGTCACTGGAAGAGGAGGACTGGAATGGACTCCTGGTCACTGAGGGTGGGAGCCCAGTGCTGAGCTTTCTTGTGAGGGGCAGGTGTGTGTTGGGACCGCAATGATTTTGGTTTTTTTTTTAATTTTATTTTTAAATTGAGCCGATGAGGCCGTTACTCTTCAACAGAAGTGAATTTTTACATTTTTGGGGTCATTTTCCCTGGTTGTTACGGTCACGTATATTCTTGGTGGTGACGGCTGAATGATCTGTTGGCCAAAGGATCCCGGTCCCCTCCCCTCTCCGAGGGATACCTTATCCCCTGTTCCCCTCTGCCTCCTCCCCGAAGGATCCCCTGTTCCTTCCCTCTCCCCGAAGGATCCCCTGTTCCCGTCCGCCTCATCCCCGAAGGATCCCCTGTTCCCGTCTGCCTCATCCCCGAAGGATCCCCTGTTCCGTCTGCCTCATCCCCGAAGGACCCCTGTTCCCTTCCTCCTACTCCCCGAAGGATCCCTGTTCCCGTCGCCTCATCCCAAAGGATCCCCTGTTCCCCTCCGCCTCGTCCCCGAAGGATCCCCTGTTCCCTTCCGCCTACTCCCCGAAGGATCCCCTGTTCCCTTCCACCTACTCCCGAAGGATCCCCTGTTCCCTTCCGCCTACTCCCCGAGGATCCCTTGTTCCCATCCGCCTACTCCCGAAGGATCCCTGTTCCCCTCCGCCTGCTCCCCGAAGGATCCCCTGTTCCCCTCCGCCTCCTCCCCGAAAGATCCCCTGTTCCCTCGCCTCTGCCCCGAAGGATCCCCTGTTCCCCTCCGCCTCTGCCCCGAAGGATCCCTGTTCCCCTCCGCCTCTGCCCCGAAGGATCCCTGTTCCCCTCTGCCCCGAAGGATCCCCTGTTCCCCTCCGCCTCCTCCCCGAAGGATCCCCTTTTTCCTTCCACCTACTCCCTGAAGGATCCCCTCTTCCCTTCCGCCTACTCCCCGAAGGATCCCGTTCCCCTCCATCTCCTCCTGAAGGATCCCCTGTTCCCCTCTGCCTCCTCCCCGAAGGATCCCCTGTTCCCCTCCGCCTCCCCCTGAAGGATCCCTGTTCCCTTCCGCCTTACTCCCCGAAGGATCCCCTGTTCCCTTCCGCCTACTCCCCGAAGGATCCCCTGTTCCCCTCCGCCTCCTCCCGAAGGATCCCCTGTTCCCCTCCGCCTCCTCCCGAAGGATCCCTGTTCCCCTCCGCCTCCTCCCCGAAGGATCCCCTGTTCCCCTCCGCCTCCTCCCCGAAGGATCCCCTGTTCCCCTCCTCCCGAAGGATCCTCTGTTCCCCTCCGCCTCCTCCCCAAAGGATCCCTGTTCCCCTCCGCCTCTCTCCCGAAGGATCCCCTGTTTCCCTTCCACCTACTCCCCGAAGGATCCCCTCTTCCCTTCCGCCTACTCCCGAAGGATCCCCTGTTCCCCTCCATCTCCTCCCGAAGGATCCCCTGTTCCCCTCCGCCTCCTCCCCGAAGGATCCCCTGTTCCCCTCCGCCTCCTCCCGAAGGATCCCCTGATCCTTCCGTCTACTCCCCGAAGGATCCCCTCTACCTTCGCCTACTCCCCGAAGGATCCCCTGTTCCCCCCATCTCCTCCCCGAAGGATCCCCTGTTCCCCCCATCTCCTCCCCGAAGGATCCCGTTCACTTCCGCCTACTCCCCGAAGGATCCCCTGTTCCATTCCGCCTACTCCCCGAAGGATCCCCTGTTCCCTTCCGCCTACTCCCCGAAGGATCCCCTGTTCCCTCCGCCTCTCCCCGAAGGATCCCGTTCCCTTCCGCCTCCTCCCGAAGGATCCCCTGTTCCCCTCCGCCTCCTCCCCGAAGGATCCCCTGTTCCCCTCCGCCTCCTCCCCGAGGATCCCTGTTCCCTTCCGCCTCCTCCCGAAGGATCCCTGTTCCCTTCCGCCTCCTCCCCGAAGGATCCCTCCTCCACCTCCTCACCAAAGGATCCCGTTCCCCTCCTCCCCGAAGTATTCCCCCGTTCCCCCTCCGCCCCTCCCGAAGTATCCCCCGTTCGCTCCGCCTCCTCCCGAAGGATCCCCTGTTCCCCTCCGCCTCCTCCCGAAGGATCCCCTGTTCCCCTCCGCCTCCTCCCCGAAGGATCCCCTGTTCCCTTCCGCCTCCTCCCCGAAGGATCCCCTGTTCCCTTCCGCCTCCTCCCGAATTATCCCCTCCCTCCACCTCCTCACCAAAGGATCCCCGTTCCCCTCCTCCCGAAGTATCCCCCGTTCCCCTCCGCCTCCTCCCGAAGTATCCCCCGTTTCCGCTCCGCCTCCTCCCGAAGGATCCCCTGTTCCCTCGTTTCTCCCCGAAGGATCCCCTCCCTCCTCCCCAAGGGATCCTCTGTTTCCCCCCTCCTTCTCCTCCCCAAGGGATCCTCTGTTCACCTCTACCAATAGTTGAGATCCTTCAGTATTCCATATTTATGACCCATGTTTTTTTTGTTTCACAAGGGCGCCCTTTAGAGCGCTTGGTCCATTTTCACTGTGCTGCTCTTCTTTTTCAATGGAAACAGCTTCTCTAGTGTTCTCTAACGTTCGGGATCCAAGGGAGCTGTGATCTCGGGCATTTACCCTCCCAAGAGCCAGGGTCTGTTCAGTAAAGATCAGGGCACCTAATTTGTTTACCGGAGTAGGAAGACCTGTCAATGCATCACTAAGCTCACAAACTCGATTATAGGGTGGCGATGGGTTCTCATGGCAGCCAAGGCCTCAATTATGGCCCTTAGGTCTACCATTGATATCAATATCAGCCTATTAAAGGGGATTTCCACTACTATGATACTGATAGGCCTATCCTCAGGATAGTTCTGCAATATCCGTCGGTAGAGGTCAGACACTCCAACAGTCAGCCGTCATAAACAAGAGGTGGCTAGAGGTTGTCATAACTTTTGCATTGATGACCTATCCTTAGTATAGGTGGGAGCGCAACACACGGTTACCCCGCGGTCAGCTGTTCCCGGTGTTGGTGGCGGCTGTGACTGCTCAGTTATGGAGCTTCCAGCGCTGCTCTGTCTTCTCTATAGTGGTCGTGGCTGGGTACAGCACATAATTCAAATCAATAGGGGGCAGATGTGCAGGACCCGGCTGTGGCCACTATTTCACTGATGGAGCATCACTGTGCAGTCCGTAACTGAGAAGTTCCTTTGGCGCCGACAGTGGGAACAGCGAGAGGGCGGGGGGAACGTCGGGTGTTGTACCCCATCGATCAGACATTGATGCATACTAAGGATAAACCATCATCATTAAAGTAATGGACTACCTCTTTAATAAAGCCATTTTGATTTTATGGATCGTAGGAGTTGGATATTTCTTAGTGGTGGCTCCTGGGTACAGCTGATCCCTAATTTAAATGAATAGGACCTGATTCTGCAGCCCTACTTATGTGTCCAGGCATGTGATGGACATCAACATAGTGTCCTCCAATGTTCTTGGTGGTCCTTCTGAGCCCAAGCTCCTACCTAGGGGTAGTCATTGGTGAATGGGCCGATGGTTTAAACCCTTCAGTTGTGGGGTTTTTTTGTCAGATAAGGGTCGCATTCCATGTTTTTTTCTCTGCTGTGTGGGGTTTGGTAGTTCTGGCAGCTGTGGAAGAGATGAGCCCTTGTCTTTGTGCCTCCTAAATCTAGATGAAGCTCTACAGCCAAGGAAGACTGTCCTGTCCAGCTCTGGTCCCCGATAGCCTGTTGATCCATCAGGGTAGGGAGGGTTGCAGATTAAAGGAGAGCTTTGCATATCTTTACCATAACCATTCACTGACCTGTTATCACCTTTACCTGGACTGACTTAAACAGGTCGATAATCTGGATTCAGAGAGCACCCTTCATTGCTCAGTTTGTGGACTTCAGCTGGAGAAATTGGTTGGTGACATGTCCATCACTGGAGCGTCTCTTACTGTCCATATCGGGCGTCCTGGGCAGCACAGGACTGGGCATCTGAGGCTTTGCATGGATACTAGTTGATGCATCACTGTATACAATGTACAACAGGCCCCTGAAATTTCTTTTTTTTGTTCAATTTTAGGGATTCTATCAAAGAACCAAAAACTATGGATGAAAACTTCAAACCTCTGACCAGTTTAGCATGGACTTCTGGCCAGTCAACGTGCCCTAAAGGACACTTCATAGTAAGTCGTTGGTATTGATTGATTGGTCTTCATATTTTCTGATCTGAAGTTATCATTTTGTCTTTTTTGGCTTTATTTGTAGATCACATCACCTTGAAAGGGACCTGGCTAGCTTTTGAAGGGCTTTCCAGAAGTCTGTCTTTACCTATGTTACTGTCTCCCCAGGGTAAGGATGTCCGTGGGCATGAAGTATACATGGTGAATGTCAGTTTGCGTGTCGCCCGGTAATGGAGGACATCATGGCAGCTAGAATTTTCAGGTGATGTAAATATGTTCACCCTGAGTCATACCCCTATAAAAGACGTCAGGATCTTGTCAATCGCAGCTCTTTTCCCTGGGAGCCATTTCTCTTGTTTTTGGCCGTGTCATTTTAAAGGAGTACGGTTTCAAACCGTGTTTTCTTTCAGATGTTGGTGTAGAAAATTGGCTTATCTTTACTTTGGAGTGAGGGACACTCCCCGCTGGCGTCGGATTTCGGGCGGTGGGCCCCCCCGTTGCCCCCTTTTGTCCACTTTTTTTTTGT
>JARQOD010000008.1:22177588-22218574 GCA_033576555.1 Oophaga sylvatica | reverse complement strand
TCCATCCCTCCGGTCTCCCGTATGGTAAGTAATATTTACATCAACATATGGCGCTTGCCCTTCGTAGAAATCGTGGGGACAAATTGGGGTGTTTTTTTACTACTTGTGTAAAAAAGTAAAATCTGAGGCTAAAAAAAAATTTTTGGTGGTAAAAATGAAATTTTATTCTTTCTTATGCTCGTGGTAAAAAACTGTGAGGCACATGTGGTGTCAAAATGATCACTGCCCCCCTAGTGAATTCATTGGGGGTGTATTTTGTAAAATGATTCCCAATATGGGTGTTTTGTTTTTCGGTCCCCCCGGGCTTGGCATGTGACAAGAACCATAAAAACCTTCCAGAAAATCTGAACTTCAATATGGCACCTTTCCCTTCTGAGTTTGCCTTGCCTCAACAAATTCTGGGGTGCAATTTCTCTTGTTTACCCTTATGAAAATAAAAAAATTTTTAAAGCCACAAAACATTTTTTGAGGGGAAAATGGGATTTTTTTTTTTTTTAAATTTCCGGCAAGTTAAAAAAATTCTGTAAATTTTCCGGGGGATTCAAGGTGCTAAATACAATCAAAATAGACCTTTGGGGGTTATTTTCCCAAAGGGTTTTCATTGTTGGGGTTTTTCAGTTTTTTGCAACAGGGGCACCCGCTATTTTTTCCAGCCAATTTTGACCCCAAAAGTAAAAGGGCGCTCGTTCCTCTCGGACCCCTGCGCCGATTCCCGTAGTTTTCCCCAATAGGGGGCATCAGTGTACTCAGGGAATTGTTTGGGCTTTTGTAAATTTTTTTTTTGTAGATTTTTCTAAATAACCCCCATTTCGCTTTATTACCGAAAGTTTAAATTGTCACGTTTTTACCTTCATAAAAGAGGCAAAATTTAGACGAAACCATTCCAAAAGCATTCCCAAAAACCCTGCCTGTGTAGTCTTAAGGTCTGCCACCAAACAAACCCGCTGCGATCACAATAACGACGCTTTTCTAAAGCGATCGCTAGCGGGGTTGTTTCTAATCGCTAAATGCTGCCGCATTTGGATATAGTTAACGACGCTATCGCCGTTGCGTCTTCTTAACGACTTTAGCGGGACAAAAGTACCGCTAAACGTAAGAAAAGGTGCCACACAGGATAAAAAACTTACCCAGCGGGGGCGCCAGCGATGAAATAGGGTCCCGGAACGATTCCAGCGACGAGCGAGATCAGCAGGAGCTCGTCGTGGAAGCTGCCGCACTGGAAAAACATCGCTAACGGGATCGCTTATGTGAGGTTTTTTTGCGATCCGTTAGGATATTTTTTAGTGTGGATCCCTTTTAAACTTTATTGCTAAGAAAAAAGGTATGGCTGAGGCTTACTGTATGGATCATAAAATACCTTGAATGAGCTAATTTTCCCTTCATGACCGGCAAAATTTTTTTAAATCTGACCGGCGTCACTTCATGCAGTAATAACCTGGAACGCTTCAACGTACCCCAGTGATTCTGAGACGTTGTGGACAATTGAACTTTATGTTTGTGGTAAATTTTTGTTATATGTTTTGCGCTTTTCATGAAAATATTGGAAAAATTTTGAAAAATTCACAATTTTTTAAACTTTATACCCTTTAAAACCCGTTATCATGATGTACAAAATAATTAAGAAAAATTTTTATGTGTTACTTTACATCTGCATCATTTTTCAAACGAAATTTAATTTTGTTAGGATGTAAAAAGGGTTATAGGTTTAATAGCAAATTTCATTTTTCTTCAAGAAAGTTACATTTAAATGGACTTTGAGGGGCCTAAATATTGAAATCTCCCCAAAAAAATATAACAATAATAATCTTTATTTATATAGCGCCAACATATTCCACAGCACTTTACAAACAGTTCATACACAACAGTCATAAGTAACAACATTAAATACAATAATTAAAGCAAAAAAGACGACCCTGCTTGAAAGAGCTTACAATTTACAATGAGGTGGGCGAGATATAAAGTACAGGTGCGTATTTACAAGGATGGTCCAGCCATCTTGACGGAGTGGAGGATAGATAAAGGCTGCGTGAGCTGGTCACCAGCCAGCATTTGTGGTGCTGTTGGGTGAGGTGGAGTTTGATGGCGGGTTATTCACAGATAGTGAATGGGCTACATATACACACCGACATAAAAAGACTGATTAGGGAACGTGATAGGCCGCTCTGAACAGATGTGTTTTGAGGGAGCGCCTAAAACTCTGCAAGTTTTGTATAGCCCTGATTTCTTGGGTAGAGTATTCCAGAGGATTGGAGCAATGAGAAGTTTTGGAACCGGGAGTGGGAGGTACGGATTAGTGCAGAGGTTAGTCAAAAGTCATTTGCAGAGCGTAACGAACGGGTAGGCCAATAAACAGAAATGAGGGAGGAGATGTAGGGGGGTGTCACACTGTGGAGAGCTTTGAGGGTGATAACAAGCAGTTTGAATTAGATCCTATAATGAATGGGCAGCCAGTGTAAGGACTGGCGAAGAGCGGACGCGTCCGAGTACCGATTAGCCAGATGGACGACCCTGGCTGTTGCATTAAGGATGGACTGGAGAGGAGACAGTCGAGTGAGGGGAAGGCCAATTAATAGAGCATTACAGAAGTCAAGGCGGGAGTCGATCAGGGCGACAGTGAGGGTCTTAGTGTTTCCACAGTGAGAAAGGGGCAGATTCTACAGATGTTCTTTAGGGGTAAGCGGCAAGAGATTTTATATGGGAGGAAAAGGAGAGATTGGTGTCAAACATAAAATCTAGACAACGCGCCTGCTGCCTAGGTATTATTATGGTGCCACCCACGGAGAGGGAAATGTCAGATTTGGGAGGTTAGTAGACGGCGGGAGCAGAAGCTCAGTTTTGAAAAGGCTGAGTTTCAGATTTTAAGATAGAGAGCGGACATTATGTTGGAGACTGCGGACAGACCGTGATATTTTAAAAACAGCACCTCTAAAATATTTCAAAACTACTGTCAGACAAGGGATTCAGTGGAATAGGAGTTAGGTGAGTATAACTGTGTTTGTTATTTTAAATAAAAACAGAAAAAGCGTATTAGACCTATCGGTAATTTGGTTTCCAGGAGTCCATCCTGACAGCACCATGAACCAACGTCCTCCTCCTCCTTGCAGGGACAGGAAAGCACACGAGAGGTTAAAAGGTCCCACTCCATCCCCTTTCCCTCAGTGTTTTGACAAGTACCACACCATGGATGAATGCAAGTAAAACATTAACCAAATCATATTACAGCATATGATATATCATACATAGGGGGGAACTAACCGTGCTGTCAGGATGGACTCCTGGAAACCTAATTACCGGAAGGTCTAATACTCTTTTTCCAGGACGTCCCTCATGACAGCACCATGGAGAATACCAAAGAACTTCCTCAGGGTGGGATTACAGCCTGGAGAAACTTTCTCCCAAAAGCTGTCTGCTGACTAGCTAATACATCTACTTTGTAGTGCCTACAGAATGTGCTTACTCTGGCCCAGGTTGCGGCCCTGCAGATCTGTTCTAGAGATGCTCCTGCTCGCTCGGCCCAAGATGCTGATATGGCCATGGTTGAATGAGCTTTTATTCCTACTGGGCACTCTAATCCTTCTAATGTATAGGCGTTGGAGATTCCAGAGATAATCCATCTTGCGATGGATGCTTTGGATGCCTTCTTACCCCTGTTCTTACCCCCGAAAAGAATGAACAAGTTAGGGTCTTTTCTCCAGGTATGAGTGGCCTCCAGATAATCAATGACAGCCCGTCTAACATCCAGAGAGTTCAGCGCCTGCTCTTTTTCGTTAGAGGGGGGATTGCAGAAAGAGGGTAACACGATTTCCTGGTTCAGATTTTGGCTGGAAGCTACTTTGGGTAGAAAAGCTGGATCCAGTCTTAGGACTATGCGATCTTGTATCTGTAGATACGGGTCTCTAGTGGACAGGGTCTGGATCTCCCCTACTCTCTTAGCTGTGGTTATCGCCACCAGGAATGCAGTTTTCCATGTGTGAACTGATATAGGCATGTCTTCCTTCAGAGCATAGGGTTTTTACAGAGAGCTCAGAGGACCAGGTTTTAGACCCCAAGGAGGGGTTAAGTGCCTGATGGTAGGGCGCAGCCTCTGGAAGGCTTTTACGAACCTAACTACCCAAGGGTGAGAGGCCAGGGGATAGTCCAGGTAGGTGCTTAGTGCCGAGATCTGAATCTTTAGAGTGTTAGGTCTAAGGCCTTTATTAAACCGTGCCTGAAGGAAGTCTAAGACCCGAGGGACGTCAGGATCCCTGCTACAAAGTCGGACCAGCCACCCTCCAGACAGAACCTCTTCCAGATCTTGTAATAGATTGCCAAGGTTACTGACTTCCTGCTAGCCTGGATTGTAGACATGACCTGGTCCGATAAGCCCCGAGCCTTCAGGATGTCCCTCTCAGGATCCATGCTGAAAGGTGGAGTCTTCCTGGATTCTGGTGGACTACCAGGCCCTGGTGGATGATGTCCTTCCACAGAGTGAGCTCGATTGGATTCTCTATAGCCATGGATCCCAACAAAGGGAACCAGCTTCTTTTCGGCCAGAATGGAGCGATCAGCACAACCCTTGCCCGTTCCTCCAGGATCTTCCTGAGTACTGCCAGAATGAGTGCAAACGGTGGGAAGGCGTAGGACAGAGGTTCATCCCATGTTTAACTCAGGGCATCGACTGCTTCTGGTACATCCGATGGGTTCAGAGAATAGAATCTGGGCACGTTCGAATTTTTCCTTGCGGCGAACAAGTCCATCCGGGGGGGAGGGGTCCCGCAGCGGTGACACAGGCCCTGAAATATTTCCTGGTTCAGTTCCCACTCGGTAGGGCAAATCCTTTGCCTGCTCAGATAGTCCGCTACGACATTCTGTGACCCTTCTGCGGTTATCGAGAGGACTGTGTCTTCTGACCAGGAGTATATTCTTGCTGCTAAGTCTTGCAGCGCTCTGTGTCTGGGACTACTGCTGTAGTGTTGTCCATTAGTATACTCACATGTTGGTTCTTCAGTCAAGATCTGTTTCCTTTTAGGGTCTCCCAAACTGCATATAGCTCCCTGTAGTTGGAGGACCTGCGGCTGATAGCTTCAGGCAACCTGCCTTGGAGGATTCTCCCTTCTAGGTGGGCTCCCCATCCCCAGGTGCTGGCATCGGTGGTGATTATCACGCAAGGAGAAGAAATCCACGGGACGCCTCTCCGTAGATTCCTGTGATGAGTTCACCATAGAAGTGATCTTCTTACATCTACCGATAGACAAATTGTCCTGTCCAGAGAGGACTGATGGCGATTCCAGGCTGAAAGGATCTCCCTCTGCAATGGCCTTGAGTGGGCCTGTGCCCACCTGACAAGGGATGCATGCTGTCATGAGACCTAGGACCTTCATGGCTGATCTTATGGTGATATCGCGACTTAGTAGCTCGCCGACTCTGCTTCGGACCGATTCCTGCTTTTCCGAGGGCAAAAAGGAGGTTCTGCCACCGGTGTCTAGGAGCACCCCTAGAAATATCTTCTGGGACTCTGGTGTTAAGTCTGATTTCTGTCAGTTTACCACCCAGCCCAGGAATTCCATCACCAAAATGGTCCAATCTCTGAGCCGGGTCAAAGTCTTTGCCGATCTTGCCACTAAGAGGAAGTCGTCCAGGTAGGGTGCGATTGTGATTTCCTGGCTTCTTAGGTAGGCCACCACTTCTGAGACCAGCTTCGTAAATATTCTGGGAGCCGAGGCTAGGCCGAACGGGAGGCATTGGAACTGGAAGTGGCAGGTACGGTTCGGTAGTCTTACGGTGAATCTCAGAAGTTCCTGTGAGTCCCGATGGATAGGGACATGGCAATGCGCACTCTTCAAATCAAGAGTGCACATCACCGAGCCCTTGTATATGAGATGGACAGTCGACCTTATCGACTCCATCCTGAACCGTTTGTATCTGACCCATGTATTCAAAAGGTTTCAAGTTTATGATCGTAAGTGCTTCCCCCGAGGCTTTCATAATTGAGAATAGAGAGGAATAGTGGCCTCTGCCTCTCTCTGACGGGGGAACTGGAGCTATGACCTCCGAGGTGATCAGCTTCTGAAGGTACGCAAACATGGCGGAGTCTGCTGCAACGGTAATAGCGGTGATGTATCTCTGGGGCGGGGAAGAGGAGAGCTCTATTCTGTAGCCCTCTGCAATTTTCCTTAGGATCCATTTGTTTTTGGTGATCTGGTTCCAGTTCCCTACGAAGTGTTTGAGCCTGCCCCAATACAGATGGCGTCATTGCCTTTCAGTCTAAATTCAGATCCGAAAAGGGAGCCCCTGCCCCTCCTGCTCTGGCTATAGGAACTTCTGTAGGTTCCTCTACTGGCTCTTCCCTGATCTCTATAGTCTGGTTTCTTGTGGGCCATGGGGGGGGCCTTCCCCGAAAGGGCTGTAATCTCTTAGGTCTGTCCTCGGGGAACTTTTTTTTATCGGACGCAAGCTCTAGGATGTCATCTAAAGCCTGCCCGAATACTCTAGACCCTGAGAAGGGGATGGAGCATAATTTGTGCTTTGAGGCATTATCCCCCAACCAGGACTTTAACCAGATGGCTCTATGGGTCGCATTAGATAGGGAACTGTTTCTGGCTGCAAACCTTACTGATTCGGCTGAAGTATCAGCCAAAAAGGCAGTGGCGGACTTTATAAGGGGTAGAGAAGCTAAGATCTCTGCTCTAGGGGTCCTGTTGGATAAATGTTCCTCCAGCTGGCCCATCCATAAGAACATGGACCTGGCCACAGAGGTAGCTGCTATGTTTGTTCTAATGAGAGCCGCAGACAACTCCCAGGTCCATCTCAGGAGAATGTCTGCCTTCCAGTCCATTGGATCTCTCAAGGTTGACGAGTCTTCAAATGGAATAGATGTCTTTTTTGCGACTTTGGCCACAGTTACATCAATCCTAGGAATTTCTACCCAAGTTTTGATGTCGTCTGGGTCAAACGGTAGACGACTCTTAAAGTCTCGGGATAACACCAGCCTACGTTCCGCCTCTTTCCATTCCTGTAATATCATGGCCCGAATATGGTCAATTATTGGGAACACCATTTGTCTCTGGGATGTAAGGCCCCCAAACATTAAGTCCTGTCTGGACTGTGGCAGAGGGACCTCTTCTATTTGCATGGTATTTCTTACAGCCTGTACTAGTTCCACGGAATCTTCGACTGGGAATAGGTACTTCCTGCCACACTCCTGGGTCTCTAGCGGTAGCTCGCCCTCCTCCTGGTCTGAACCCTGTATGACCGATTCTTCATCTGAGCATAGTTCCCATTCATTTTGCTCCGACTCCCACCTAGGCCTTTTATGGCTCGGGCCTGGATTGGGGGCTGCTGTTGTGTGATAGTAGACAGGGAGGCCTGCACCTCCTCGCGGATCAAGGAGCTCTTTTCAACCAGGAGGGACAGCTGTTCCTCCCTTACCACTCTGGACGTACAGGGACCACAGAGGGTTTTGTAGTAAGAATCCGCCAACTTCATATGGCATATGGGGCATGTGTTGGATTTTGCCAAGGCCTTGCCCGATTTTTTAACCATGGGTAGGGGTGCTGGTGGGGTACCTTATCCTAGATGGTACAAGAATGGGGATAGTCAGGACTAGGCCTAAGATAGTGTTGGGGATTGAGTGTCAGGGGTGCAAGTTCTGTGCCATGCGCACTTACCCCTGCATCCTCGCTCCTGTCTTCCATGTTACTACCGTCTTTCCCTTCGAGCATCAGGGAGCCTGTCAGCTGCCTGTCTCAATGCACCGTGTCTGCGTTCCCCAACCCAGAATGCACGCTGCTCTTATCCCCCCCTGTGTAAAGCGTCGCCGGTGGATGAAGTCCTCTGATCCCCCGGGCCTCTGACATCACTTCCGCGTTCCATGCTGTGGGACGCACGCTAGTTCAGAGCGCCCCTGACGTCCCCAGAAGTGTGACGTTCTCCCCACTCTGCATACTGCCGGCAGCTGCTTCCGCGTTCCACGATGTGGAACACAATTGCTGGGCGCCCCTGGCTTCATCCGACGCACGATCCCATCCGAAATGCTGTCCCGGGGAATGGCGCCTGAGCAGAGAGCCTCCCACCGGGAGGAGCGGCTCTACCCTGGAGTCCGTCCGCTCACTGGTCTCTGGGGCAGAGGGACTCCCCACCGGGGAGTCTCGGCCCTGGGCCACTTGACAGGGGGAAAGATATTGGACCAGCCACACGATCCCCCTGAGCCCTCCGGTAAATTGCACAGCGCTGCTCTTGAGTCCCTCGATGCAGGGACAGGAAAAACACTGAGGGAAAGGGGGTGGAATGGGACCTTTTAACCTCTCTTGTACTTTCCTGTCCCTGCAAGGAGGAGGACGTCCGTTCATGGTGCTGTCAGGAGGGACGTCCCGGAAAAGTGTTCGGTTTTATTTCTAATAAAAGACTTTATTCCGGCTGTCTTTATTTACAATACAACTATAGGATTAGTAATGAATAGGTGTCTTATATAGGAAAGATGTGTATCTTCGTACCGTATTAGCCAGTAGATAGAAAAATATTTAGACTTGAGAGTCCTCAGTGGTTGATACCTTTTAATGGCTAACTGAAAAGATGGTAACAAATTGCAAGCTTTCGAGATTACTCAGGTCTCTTCATAACTGAAAAGATGGTAACAAATTGCAAGCTTTCGAGACTGTGTGGTGTATAAATATATGATTCTTCAGATGTTGTATTAGTTGTAACGCTGGTATTGTCTGTACTTTGTTTTGCAGCGTTACTTTGTATGTTTTTTGCATTAACCCTTTTGCTCCTTTCCCCTAACCAGCTGGGATACTGTTGTCTGTTACCTATATGGATGCTGCTCAGTTCCCGGCTCTGCTGCGTACCCGTACTTGCGTGAGTGGCTCCGCTGCTTTGCATGACCGCCCGCATGTGCGGTTCCTGACTTGCTGTGAAAGCCGTCCGTAGCTTGCAAAGTCCTCTGCAGTGGTGCATGACTTACTGCGTGGTTGGCAGCAGCCATTGTTGGGTTCCCTCTGTGTTGTGCTGTCTGGCTCTGCATAGGGGGCGCGGCCCACACCTGTCCTGCTTTTATGTGGATTGGGTGTTTACTAGAATTACTGCTCCAGCCTATCGCTGTGAAGCAGCTCATATATAAAGTTCCTCAGCCCTAGTGGGCGTTGCCAGAGCTTCGCATTGAATCCACACTGAATCCCTGAACCTAGCCGTATGTGGTTGTGTGTTCAGCTCCTGCTCTGAAGTTGATCAGCTCTGGAGAGCTGATTCCCTGTTCCTGCTGTTTCTTGTTCCCTGATCCTGGATCTAACCCGGTACCTGAATGTCTGAACTGTGTCTTGTGTTTCCGCCTATGCTGGGGGCTGATTACCCAGATCGCCGTTCCTGGAGGCTGTATATCCAGGCCTGTTCCTGTTGTGTCTAATTACCTGAACCCCTGATCCTGGATCACATCCTGTACCTGAATGTCTGAACTGTGTCTTGTGTTTCCGCCTATGCTGGGGGCTGATTACCCAGATCGCCGTTCCTGGAGGCTGTATATCCAGGCCTGTTCCTTCTGTGTCTAATTACCTGAACCCCTGATCCTGGATCGCATCCTGTACCTGACTGTCTGAACTGTGTCCTATGTGTTATGTTCCTGAAATCCTGCTGTGTCCAGAACCCTGTGCCAGTGACTGTAAATCCTTGCTATATAACCTGAGTTCATCTTGGAAGGAGGAGTCCGGTGTGTGCTGAGTTTCTGTTACTCTGTGCTCAGCCTCTGTGCAATCCCCGGCCAGCTCCCGTTGAGCCTGGCGGGGCTTGCACCAGACCGCTGGGGTTCCTTTTCAGGTCGCTGCCAGATGTCCGGATCCTATGCCTGATGACCATGGCCTGATGTCCGATGTCCGACGACCACTTCCAGATGTCCGGATCCTATCCTTCCTGCCTGATGTCCGGATCCTGCCGATCATTGCCAGATGTCCGGAGCCTGCTGATCGGTGCCAGATGTCCGGAGTCCGAGGCCTGTGTTCCAGTCCGTGTTCCTGTGATTCAATCCATGTTCCTGTCCGTGTTCCTGACTCCCTGAGACCCAGTCCGTGTTCCTGTCTGTGTTCCTGACTCTCTGAGATCCAATCTGTGTTCCTGTTGTTCCTGTGCAGTCTAACTCTGTTTCAGCCATCAGCTCCTGATTCCAGTTACCTGTCTGTTACCTGTCTGCCATCCGTCTGCAGTTCCTTCCAGAGGTTCGGACGTCATCTGCAGAGATCTCCGGCTCTTGCCTGCTCACCTAGGAGCGATCATCTGCCATCCGACTGCAGCTCCATCCGGAAGTTCGGACATCATCTGCAGAGATCCCCGGCTCTTGCCTGCTCACCTGGGAGCGATCATCTGCCATCCGACTGCAGCCTACCTGGAGGCTCCACCATATCAGGTCGTATATACCTGCCTGTCTAGAGACTGCCTGGTCACTTACTGTGACAACCTGCCTGTCTAGAGACTGCCTGGTCACTTACTGTGACAACCTGCCTGTCTAGAGACTGCCTGGTCACTTGCCGTGACAACCTGCCTGTCCAGAGACTGCCTGGTCACTTGTCGTGACAACCTGCCTGTCCCAGAGACTGCCCTGGTCACTTGCCGTGACAACCTGCCTGTCCCAGAGACTGCCCTGGTCACTTTCCGTGACAACCTGCCTGTCCCAGAGACTGCCCTGGTCACTTGCCGTGACAACCTGCCTGCCCTGGTCACTTGCCGTGACAACCTGCCTGCCCTGGTCACTTGCCGTGACAACCTGCCTGCCTGGTCACTTGCCGTGACAACCTGCCTGCCTGGTCACTTGCCGTGACAACCTGCCTGCCCTGGTCACTTGCCGTGACAACCTGCCTGTCCCAGAGATTGCCCTGGTCACTAGCCGTGACAACCTGCCTGTCCAGAGACTGCCTGGTCACTTGCTGTGACAACCTGCCTGTCCCAGAGACTGCCTTGGTCACTTGCCGTGACAACCTGCCTGTCCTGCCGGTTCCTCCTTGGTCTACCCGTGATGACCCCGCCATCGTCTGACGTTCGTCCTGGGCCGGTGTCTGATGTTCTCCTGCTGAGCCTGTGCTACGCCCGAGGCCTGAGAGTGAGGCCATACTAGTATGCCCGTGCCAGATGATCCTGGACTTCATCAACCCGTGATGACCCCGCCATCGTCTGAAGTCTGTCTGAGGTCGGTGTCTGATGTTCTCCTGCTGAGCCTGTGCTACGCCTAAGGCCTGAGAGAGAGGCCGTCCAAGTATGCCTGTGCCAGATAACCCTGGACTGCATCTACCCGTGATGTCCTCCAGCACTCGTCTGTGATCCTGAGTCGTGTACCCTTCTCTGATGTGCGGAATCGGGAGCCCGGTCTTATGTTCTGTTTTATGTACTGTGTTTCTTTAAGTAAACTTTATGTTTCTTCTTACCTGAAGTTGTGCGGTGTTGTCTAGTCCTGCAGGTCGCCACCTTGCCCACATGCTCAGCTGCCACGGATCCCGGTCGCTGCCCTTCCCTAGTCCGGGCAGGCCCGGGTCTCCCTCCGTGGTCCAGTGGGTCCACATTCTCATCATCTGGGACCCATGCCTCACGTCGTCGTGGACTGGCGGCGTGGGAGCATTGGCTAGCTAGGCAAGCTATGCCATGTCCCGGCGCCCCACAGCCGTGGGAAGCGCTACAGTAAGCTCTGGCCATGGACTCCGCTGAGCATGTGCGGTCTGCAGGACTTTCTCCAAGCTCCACCTGATGTGTGAACTAGACTACTTGGTCCCCACAGGGTAAGTGGACTAGATGGCTCGATTCCCCGCTTGGTCAGCGGTTCGGACTTTTCGAGCTATTAACTCTGCTGCCATATTGTGAACTATGGGACTTACCGCCAAACCCAAGTGAATTTTTCTGGGGAATTTTTTTTTACTTGGGTCTTCAGAAGAGGGGGCCTGAGGAGGGGGATACTGTAACGCTGGTATTGTCTGTACTTTGTTTTGCAGCGTTACTTTGTATGTTTTTTGCATTAACCCTTTTGCTCCTTTCCCCCTAACCAGCTGGGATACTGTTGTCTGTTACCTATATGGATGCTGCTCAGTTCCCGGCTCTGCTGCGTACCCGTACTTGCGTGAGTGGCTCCGCTGCTTTGCATGACCGCCCGCATGTGCGGTTCCTGACTTGCTGTGAAAGCCGTCCGTAGCTTGCAAAGTCCTCTGCAGTGGTGCATGACTTACTGCGTGGTTGGCAGCAGCCATTGTTGGGTTCCCTCTGTGTTGTGCTGTCTGGCTCTGCATAGGGGGCGCGGCCCACACCTGTCCTGCTTTTATGTGGATTGGGTGTTTACTAGAATTACTGCTCCAGCCTATCGCTGTGAAGCAGCTCATATATAAAGTTCCTCAGCCCTAGTGGGCGTTGCCAGAGCTTCGCATTGAATCCACACTGAATCCCTGAACCTAGCCGTATGTGGTTGTGTGTTCAGCTCCTGCTCTGAAGTTGATCAGCTCTGGAGAGCTGATTCCCTGTTCCTGCTGTTTCTTGTTCCCTGATCCTGGATCTAACCCGGTACCTGAATGTCTGAACTGTGTCTTGTGTTTCCGCCTATGCTGGGGGCTGATTACCCAGATCGCCGTTCCTGGAGGCTGTATATCCAGGCCTGTTCCTGTTGTGTCTAATTACCTGAACCCTGATCCTGGATCACATCCTGTACCTGAATGTCTGAACTGTGTCTTGTGTTTCCGCCTATGCTGGGGGCTGATTACCCAGATCGCCGTTCCTGGAGGCTGTATATCCAGGCCTGTTCCTTCTGTGTCTAATTACCTGAACCCCTGATCCTGGATCGCATCCTGTACCTGACTGTCTGAACTGTGTCCTATGTGTTATGTTCCTGAAATCCTGCTGTGTCCAGAACCCTGTGCCAGTGACTGTAAATCCTTGCTATATAACCTGAGTTCATCTTGGAAGGAGGAGTCCGGTGTGTGCTGAGTTTCTGTTACTCTGTGCTCAGCCTCTGTGCAATCCCCGGCCAGCTCCCGTTGAGCCTGGCGGGGCTTGCACCAGACCGCTGGGGTTCCTTTTCAGGTCGCTGCCAGATGTCCGGATCCTATGCCTGATGACCATGGCCTGATGTCCGATGTCCGACGACCACTTCCAGATGTCCGGATCCTATCCTTCTTGCCTGATGTCCGGATCCTGCCGATCATTGCCAGATGTCCGGAGCCTGCTGATCGGTGCCAGATGTCCGGAGTCCGAGGCCTGTGTTCCAGTCCGTGTTCCTGTGATTCAATCCATGTTCCTGTCCGTGTTCCTGACTCCCTGAGACCCAGTCCGTGTTCCTGTCTGTGTTCCTGACTCTCTGAGATCCAATCTGTGTTCCTGTTGTTCCTGTGCAGTCTAACTCTGTTTCAGCCATCAGCTCCTGATTCCAGTTACCTGTCTGTTACCTGTCGGCTTGCCTGTCTGCCATCCGTCTGCAGTTCCTTCCAGAGGTTCGGACGTCATCTGCAGAGATCCCCGGCTCTTGCCTGCTCACCTAGGAGCGATCATCTGCCATCCGACTGCAGCTCCATCCGGAAGTTCGGACATCATCTGCAGAGATCCCCGGCTCTTGCCTGCTCACCTGGGAGCGATCATCTGCCATCCGACTGCAGCCTACCTGGAGGCTCCACCATATCAGGTCGTATATACCTGCCTGTCTAGAGACTGCCTGGTCACTTACTGTGACAACCTGCCTGTCTAGAGACTGCCTGGTCACTTACTGTGACAACCTGCCTGTCTAGAGACTGCCTGGTCACTTGCCGTGACAACCTGCCTGTCCAGAGACTGCCTGGTCACTTGTCGTGACAACCTGCCTGTCCAGAGACTGCCCTGGTCACTTGCCGTGACAACCTGCCTGTCCCAGAGACTGCCCTGGTCACTTTCCGTGACAACCTGCCTGTCCCAGAGACTGCCCTGGTCACTTGCCGTGACAACCTGCCTGCCCTGGTCACTTGCCGTGACAACCTGCCTGCCCTGGTCACTTGCCGTGACAACCTGCCTGCCCTGGTCACTTGCCGTGACAACCTGCCTGCCCTGGTCACTTGCCGTGACAACCTGCCTGCCTGGTCACTTGCCGTGACAACCTGCCTGCCCTGGTCACTTGCCGTGACAACCTGCCTGTCCCAGAGATTGCCCTGGTCACTAGCCGTGACAACCTGCCTGTCCCAGAGACTGCCTGGTCACTTGCTGTGACAACCTGCCTGTCCCAGAGACTGCCTTGGTCACTTGCCGTGACAACCTGCCTGTCCTGCCGGTTCCTCCTTGGTCTACCCGTGATGACCCCGCCATCGTCTGACGTTCGTCCTGGGCCGGTGTCTGATGTTCTCCTGCTGAGCCTGTGCTACGCCCGAGGCCTGAGAGTGAGGCCATACTAGTATGCCCGTGCCAGATGATCCTGGACTTCATCAACCCGTGATGACCCCGCCATCGTCTGAAGTCTGTCTGAGGTCGGTGTCTGATGTTCTCCTGCTGAGCCTGTGCTACGCCTAAGGCCTGAGAGAGAGGCCGTCCAAGTATGCCTGTGCCAGATAACCCTGGACTGCATCTACCCGTGATGTCCTCCAGCACTCGTCTGTGATCCTGAGTCGTGTACCCTTCTCTGATGTGCGGAATCGGGAGCCCGGTCTTATGTTCTGTTTTATGTACTGTGTTTCTTTAAGTAAACTTTGTTTCTTCTTACCTGAAGTTGTGCGGTGTTGTCTAGTCCTGCAGGTCGCCACCTTGCCCACATGCTCAGCTGCCACGGATCCCGGTCGCTGCCCTTCCCTAGTCCGGGCAGGCCCGGGTCTCCCTCCGTGGTCCAGTGGGTCCACATTCTCATCATCTGGGACCCATGCCTCACGTCGTCGTGGACTGGCGGCGTGGGAGCATTGGCTAGCTAGGCAAGCTATGCCATGTCCCGGCGCCCCACAGCCGTGGGAAGCGCTACATTAGTCTTCGCCTGATGAAGAGACCTGAGTAGTCTCAAAAGCTTGCAATTTGTTACCATCTTTTCAGTTAGCCATTAAAAGGTATCAACCACTGAGGACTCTTAAGTCTAAATATTTTTTTAGGTGTCTCATAGACGCTTCTCTATTACTAAGTCGTGGGCTTGATGTCACCTGACAACACAAAGTTGACATCAACCCCACAAATATGAACCTCTCTTGCCACCGCTACAGGGCAAGTGGGAAGAGCCGGGCAAAGCACCAGAATTGGCGCATCTAATACATGTGCCTTTTAAGGGGCGGCTGCGGGTTGCTATTTTTAAGCTGGAGGGGTTAATATCAATAGCTCCTGACCAGCCTGGGAATATCAGCCCCCAGCTGTCAGCTTTAGCAATGCCGGTTGTTAAAAATTTTTTAAATAACTAAAAAAATAGGAGCATGGGACCCTACTATTCTTGATAACTAGCCTTCAGGAAGCTGAGGGCTGCAGCCCCCAGCTGTGAGCTTTGCCTGGCTGGTTATCAAAAATACAGGGGAACCCATGCTTTTTTTTTTTTTTAATTTTTTACAGCACAGGAGTCGGCTGATGAATACTCCCATTATCAGCTCATGCTCTCATTGTTCTAAGCAGACATAGGCTGACGGGAGCAGTAGTCCCAACGGCTGACACCAGTGACCTGAGGTAAACTTTATACCCTGATCACAGCGGTGCGCTCATGCTGTCTTCTGATAATTTTAATCAGAAGCGGTGTTTGCCACACTGTCATGCACATGACAGTGCGGAAAACACTGGACGTTCGGGACCCCCATTCAAGTAAATGGTGTCCGGGGTCAGGTTCGGGTACCTGAACCCGAACTTTTTGTAACTGTTTAGCAGAACCCGAACATCCACGTGTCCGCTCATCTCTAATTAGGAGTGCTTCTTTAACCCCTCTCTGACATTAGACGTACTATCCCGTCCATAAAACCCGTGTCATTCTGCCCATGGACGGGATAGTACGTCATAGGCGATCAGCTGCGCTCCTGAGGGGAGCGCAGCTAATCGCCGCCGGGTGTCAGCTGATTATCACAGCTGACACCCGTGACTGTGTCAGGAGCGGTCACAGACCGCTCCCGGCACATTAACCCCTAGCACACCGCGATCAAACATGATCGCGGTGTACTGGGGGCACAGGGGAGGATCGCGCAGGGTGGGGGCTCCCTGCGCGCCCCCCTGAGACCCTCAGACCAGCGCGATGTGATTGCGCTGTTCTGAGGGCTTCCTCCCTCCCAGGACCCGGATCCAAGATGGCGCCGGGGTCCTGGAGGGAGGCGGCTTCCTCAGTGCCTGCTGAGAGCAGGCACTGAGAAGCCTGCTGCACTGCCTGAGCGATCGCTGGTGTGACAGTGTGCTGTGCACACTGTCACACCAGCGATTTGATAAAATACAGTGATGTCCCACCCTGGGACAAAGTAAAAAAGTTAAAAAAATAAAAATAAACATGTTATAAAAAAAAATCCGAAATAATAAAAAAAAAAAAAAATATTCCCCAATAAATTCATTTCTTCCTGTAAATAAAAAAAACAAAACAATAAAAGTACACATATTTGGTATCGCCGCGTCCGTAACGACCCCCCCTATAAAACTGTCCCACTAGTTAACCCCTTAAAAAAAAAAAAAAACGAAGCAAAAAATCAATGCTTTATCATCATACCACCGAACAAAAAGTGGAATAACGCGCGATCAAAAAGACCGATATAAATAAACATGGTACCGCTGAAAACGTCATCTTGTCCCGCAAAAAACGAGCCGCCATACAGCATCATCAGCGAAAAAATAAAAAGTTATAGCTCGCAGAATAAAGCGATGCAAAAATAATTATTTTTTATATAAAATTGTTTTTATTCAATAAAAGCGCCAAAACATAAAAAAATGATATGAGGTATCGCCATAATCGTACTGACCCGAAGAATAAAACTGCTTTATCAATTTTACCACACGCGGAACAATAAAAACGCCTCCTCCAAAAGAAATTCATGAATTGCTGATTTTTGTTCATTCTAACCTCCCAAAAATCGAAATAAAAAGCGATCAAAAAATGTCACCTGCTCAAAAATGGTACAAATAAAAACGTCAACTCGTACCGCAAAAAATAAGACCTCACATGACTCTGTGGGCCAAAATATGCAAAAATTATAGCTCTCAAAATGTGGCGATGCAAAAAATTATTTTTGCAATAAAAAGCGTCTTTTAGCGTGACAGCTGCCAATCATAAAAACCCGCTATAAATAGTAAATCAAACCCCCCTTTATCACCCCCTTAGTTAGGGAAAAATAATAAAATAAAAAAAATGTATTTATTTCCATTTTCCCATTAGGGTTAGGGTTGCGGCTAAAGTTAGGGTTAGGGTTGGCGCTAAAGTTAGGATTAGGGTTAGGGTTGGGATTAGGGGTGTGTTAGAGTTAGGTTTGTGGTTAGGGTTGGGACTAGGGTTAGGGGTGTGTTGGGGTTAGGGTTGGAGTTAGAATTGGGGGGTTTCCGCTGTTTAGGCACATCAGGGGCTCTCCAAATGTGACATGGCATCTGATCTCAATTCCAGCCAATTCTGCGTTGAAAAAGTCAAACGGTGCTCCTTCACTTCTGAGCTCTGCCATGCGTCCAAACAGTAGTTTATCCCCACATATGGGGTATCAGCGTACTCTGGACCCCAAGAGTTATTGTGCAATTTGTCCTATTTCTTCTGTTACCCTTGGGAAAATAAAAAACTGGGGGCGAAAATATCATTTTTGTACAAAAAAAAAATATAGCGCTCACCACACACCTAGATAAGTTCCTTGTGGGGTCTATTTTCCAAAATGGGGTCACTTGTTGGGGATTTCCACTGTTTAGGCGCATCAGGGGCTCTCCAAATGCGACATGACGCCTCCAGACCATTCCATCAAAGTCTGCAATCCAAAACGTCACTACTTCCCTTCCGAGCCCCAACGTGTACCCATACAGTAGTTTTCTCCCACATATTGGGTATCAGCGTACTCAGGACAAATTGGGCAACAACTTTTGGGGTCCAATTTCTCCTGTTACCCTTGTAAAAATAAAATATTGGGGCGAAAAAATCATGTTTGCAAAAAAAAAAAAAAAAAAAGATTTTTTATTTTTACGGCTGTGCGTTATAAACTTCTGTGAAGCACTTTGGGGTTCAAAGTGCTCACCACACACCTAGATAAGTTCCTTGTGGGGTCTATTTTCCAAAATGGGGTCACTTGTGGGGGGTTTCCACTGTTTAGGTGCATCAGGGGCTCTCCAAATGTGACATGACGCTCCCATATGTGCCCATACAGTAGTTTTCGCCCACATATTGGGTATCAGTGTACTCAGGACAAATTGGACAACAACTTTGGGGTTCCAATTTCTTCTGTTACCCTTGTGAAAATAAAATATTGGGGGCGAAAAAATTATTTTTGTAAAAAAAAAAAAAGATTTTTTATTTTACGGCTGTACGTTATAAACTTTAGTGAACACCTGGGGGTTCAAAGTTCTCACCACACATCTAGATAAGTTCCTTGAGGGGTCTAGTTTCCAAAATGGTGTCATTTATGGGGGTTTCCACTGTTTAGGCAGATCAGGAGCTCTCCAAACACGACATGGCGTCCAGCCAATTCTGCGTTGAAAAAGTCAGACGGCGCTCCTTCCCTTCCAAACTCTGCCATGCACCCAAACAGTGGTTTACCCCCACATATGGGGTATCAGCGCACTCAGGACAAATTGCACAATAACTTTTGGAGTCTTGTTACCCTTGGAAAAATAAAAATTGGGGTGAAAAGATCATTTTTGTGGAAAAAATATGATTTTTAAATTTTACGGCTCTACGTTATAAACTTGTGTGAAGCACTTGGGGTTCAAATTGCTCATGAAAAATCTAGATAAGTTCCTTAGGGGGTCTAGTTTCCCAAATGGGGTCATTTGTGGGGGGTTTCCACTGTTTAGGCACATCAGGGGCTCTCCAAATGCAACATGGCATCCAAACTCAATTCCAGCCAATTTTGGTTGGAAAAAGTCAAATGGTGCTCCTTCCATTCCGAGCTCTGCCGTGCGCCCAAACAGTGGTTCCCCCCCACATATGGGGTATCAGCGTACTCAGGACAAATTGTACAACAACTTATGTGGTCCAATTTCTCCTGTTACCCTTGGGAAAATAAAAAATTAGTGACTAAAAGATAATTTTTGTGGGAAAAAAATAGGATTTTTTATTTTCATGCCCGGGCATTATAAACTTGTGTGAAGCACTTGGGGGTTCAAAGTGCTCACCAAAGATCTAGATAAGTTCCTTAGGGGGTCTAGTTTCCAAAATGGGGTCACTTGTGGGGGGTTTCCACTGTTTAGGCTCATCTGGGGCACTGCAAACGGAACATGACCCCCATTAACGTCTGCATTCCAAAACGTTACTACTTCCTTTCCAAGCCCTGCCATGCGCCCAAACAGTTTCCCCCCCCCCACATATGGGGTATCAGCGTACTCAGGACAAATTGGACAACAACTTTTGGGGTCCAATTTCCTTGGGAAAATTCAAAAATTTGGGACTAAAAAATCATTTTTGTGGAAAATGATTTTTTTTTTTTCACACCCAGGCTTTATAAACTTTTGTGAAACACTTGAGGGTTCAAAGTGCTCACAACAGATCTAGATAAGTACCTTAGGGGGTCTAGTTTCCAAAATGGTGTCACTTGTGGGGGGTTTCCACTGTTTAGGCGCATCAGGGGCTCTCCAAACGCGACATGGCATCCAATCTAAATTCCAGCCAATTTTAGTTTGAAAAAGTCAAACGTCGCTCCTTCCCTTACGAGCTCTGCCGTGTACCCAAACAGTGGTTTTCCCCCACATATGGGGTATTGGCGTACTCAGGAGAAATTGCATAACAACGTATCTGTCCATTTTCTCCTTTTACCCTTGTGAAAATAAAAAAAAAGTTTGTAAAAGATCATTTTTGTGGCTAAAAAGTAAAATATTCATTTTTTCCTTCCACGTTGCTTTAGTTACTGTGAAGCACCTGAAGGGTTAATAAACTTCTTGAATGTGGTTTTGAGTACCTTGAGGGGTGCAGTTTTTAGAATGGTGTCACTTTTGGGTATTTTCTGCCATATAGACCCCTCAAAGTGACTTCAAATGTGAGGTGGTCCCTAAAAAAAATGGCTTTGTAAATTTTGCTGTAAAAATGAGAAATCGCTGGTCAACTTTTAACCCTTATAATTTCCTAACAAAAAAAAATTTTGGTTCCAAAATTGTGCTGATGTAAAGTAGACATGTGGGAAATGTTATTTCTTAACTATTTTGTGTGATATATTTCTCTGTTTTAAGGGAATAAAAATTCAAAGTTTGAAAATTGCAAAATTTTAAAAATTTTCGCCATATTTGCGTTTTTTTTCAAAAATAAACGCAAGTTATATCGAAGAAATTTTACCACTATCATGAAGTACAATATGTCACGAGAAAACAATGTCAGAATCGCGAAGATTCGTTGAAGCGTTCCAGAGTTATAACCTCATAAAGAGACAGTGGTCAGAATTGTAAAAATTGGCCCGGTCATTAACGTGCAAACCACCCTTGGGGGTGAAGGGGTTAAAATTACAGCTAAACACCCATAAAAAACAAGCCCTCGCATAGTTCCATTGATCAAAATAAAGTTACAGGTTCAGAAAACAGCGACACAATTTTTTTTTTTTAAAGATCAGAATTATTTTAAACTATTAAAATATGAAGAAAACTATAGAAGTTTGGTATCGCCATTATCGCGCAGACCTGGAGAATCATGTGACCATATCAATGTTTACTGCACAAGCAACACCTAAAAAAAAAAAAAACAACGGCAGAATGGGGTTTGTTTTCTTCCCACACCCCCCATCTAATTTCCAGTTTTTTACATTTTATGGTAAAATAAACGGACTACATCAAAACTTACAACTTTTCCCGTAAAAAAAACCCAAGTGCTCGTACAGCTACGATGGCAGAAAACTACAAAAAAAAAAAAAATTAATAAAAATTAGTTGTTGGAAAAAAAAAAAAAATTAATGTTGGCCGCAGTGTTGGGGTCTGTGCACACTGGCTCTTTTTTCAGCGCTACCTAAACACTGAGCGCATGCGGTTCTATGTAACGAGTTGCCGTGCAAATATTTCAGTTTTTTTCCAAAATGTTCCTCAAAATATAAATAAAAATGAGAAAAACATGATAACAGAAAACAATAAGGAATAACTGTACAGGAAATTAAATGGTGATAGCTGGAGAAGCAGCAGGCGCGCTCACCTCAGGTATAAATATGCGGCTGAGCAGCACCGCTGGACTACCGCCTGCAAGCTCTGCCCAGAGCGCACTGAGGCGCCGTTTCCGAAGTCACGGGTAAGGAAAAAACTGTCGCGCATGCGCTCAGGTAGCCGGCTTCTCCACGCAGGCGCAAGTCCAACTGCCTACGTCATAGCAAAGAGGTGTGCCGGGAAATGTAGTTTTTCTCAGTTAATCACTCTACCTGCTTTGTAGGTGACTCCCAACCAGGAAGTTCCCGGTGTGTGCGGACGGTCTTGTGCTGGCAGGTGAGTGGCCTTGTTTTGCCCGGAGAGAGACTGGAAAGAGATACAAATACGCGTAAAACGACTTGTACATAACTTTATGGAGCAGGAAAGCTGCTGGATGTCACTGGAAGAGGAGGACTGGAATGGACTCCTGGTCACTGAGGGTGGGAGCCCAGTGCTGAGCTTTCTTGTGAGGGGCAGGTGTGTGTTGGGACCGCAATGATTTTTTTTTTTTTTTAATTTTATTTTTAAATTGAGCCGATGAGGCCGTTACTCTTCAACAGAAGTGAATTTTTACATTTTTGGGGTCATTTTCCCTGGTTGTTACGGTCACGTATATTCTTGGTGGTGACGGCTGAATGATCTGTTGGCCAAAGGATCCCGGTCCCCTCCCCCTCTCCGAGGGATACCTTATCCCCTGTTCCCCTCTGCCTCCTCCCCGAAGGATCCCCTGTTCCCTTCCTCCTACTCCCCGAAGGATCCCCTGTTCCCGTCCGCCTCATCCCCGAAGGATCCCCTGTTCCCGTCTGCCTCATCCCCGAAGGATCCCCTGTTCCCGTCTGCCTCATCCCCGAAGGATCCCCTGTTCCCTTCCTCCTACTCCCCGAAGGATCCCCTGTTCCCGTCCGCCTCATCCCCAAAGGATCCCCTGTTCCCCTCCGCCTCGTCCCCGAAGGATCCCCTGTTCCCTTCCGCCTACTCCCCGAAGGATCCCCTGTTCCCTTCCACCTACTCCCCGAAGGATCCCCTGTTCCCTTCCGCCTACTCCCCGAAGGATCCCTTGTTCCCATCCGCCTACTCCCCGAAGGATCCCCTGTTCCCCTCCGCCTGCTCCCCGAAGGATCCCCTGTTCCCCTCCGCCTCCTCCCCGAAAGATCCCCTGTTCCCCTCCGCCTCTGCCCCGAAGGATCCCCTGTTCCCCTCCGCCTCTGCCCCGAAGGATCCCCTGTTCCCCTCCGCCTCTGCCCCGAAGGATCCCCTGTTCCCTCGCCCCGAAGGATCCCCTGTTCCCCTCCGCCTCCTCCCCGAAGGATCCCCTTTTTCCTTCCACCTACTCCCTGAAGGATCCCCTCTTCCCTTCCGCCTACTCCCCGAAGGATCCCGTTCCCCTCCATCTCCTCCCTGAAGGATCCCTGTTCCCCTCTGCCTCCTCCCCGAAGGATCCCCTGTTCCCCTCCGCCTCCCCCTGAAGGATCCCCTGTTCCCTTCCGCCTACTCCCGAAGGATCCTGTTCCCTTGCTACTCCCGAGGTCCCGTTCCTTGCTCCTCCCGAAGGATCCCCTGTTCCCCTCCGCCTCCTCCCCGAAGGATCCCCTGTTCCCCTCCGCCTCCTCCCCGAAGGATCCCCTGTTCCCCTCCGCCCTCCTCCCGAAGGATCCCCTGTTCCCCTCCGCCTCCTCCCCGAAGGATCCCCTGTTCCCCTCCTCCCCGAAGGATCCTCTGTTCCCTCCGCCTCCTCCCCAAAGGATCCCCTGTTCCCCTCCGCCTCCTCCCCGAAGGATCCCCTGTTTCCTTCCACCTACTCCCCGAAGGATCCCCTCTTCCCTTCCGCCTACTCCCCGAAGGATCCCCTGTTCCCCTCCATCTCCTCCCCGAAGGATCCCCTGTTCCCCTCCGCCTCCTCCCCGAAGGATCCCCTGTTCCCCTCCGCCTCCTCCCCGAAGGATCCCCTGATCCCTTCCGTCTACTCCCCGAAGGATCCCCTCTACCCTTCCGCCTACTCCCCGAAGGATCCCCTGTTCCCCTCCATCTCCTCCCCGAAGGATCCCCTGTTCCCCTCCATCTCCTCCCCGAAGGATCCCGTTCACTTCCGCCTACTCCCCGAAGGATCCCCTGTTCCATTCCGCCTACTCCCCGAAGGATCCCCTGTTCCCTTCCGCCTACTCCCCGAAGGATCCCCTGTTCCCCTCCGCCTCCTCCCCGAAGGATCCCGTTCCCTTCCGCCTCCTCCCCGAAGGATCCCCTGTTCCCCTCCGCCTCCTCCCCGAAGGATCCCCTGTTCCCCTCCGCCTCCTCCCCGAAGGATCCCTGTTCCCTTCCGCCTCCTCCCCGAAGGATCCCCTGTTCCCTTCCGCCTCCTCCCCGAAGGATCCCCTCCCTCCACCTCCTCACCAAAGGATCCCGTTCCCCTCCTCCCCGAAGTATCCCCCGTTCCCCTCCGCCTCCTCCCCGAAGTATCCCCCGTTCCGCTCCGCCTCCTCCCCGAAGGATCCCCTGTTCCCCTCCGCCTCCTCCCCGAAGGATCCCCTGTTCCCCTCCGCCTCCTCCCGAAGGATCCCCTGTTCCCTTCCGCCTCCTCCCCGAAGGATCCCTGTTCCCTTCCGCCTCCTCCCCGAATTATCCCCTCCCTCCACCTCCTCACCAAAGGATCCCGTTCCCCTCCTCCCCGAAGTATCCCCCGTTCCCCTCCGCCTCCTCCCCGAAGTATCCCCCGTTCCGCTCCGCCTCCTCCCCGAAGGATCCCCTGTTCCCCTCCGTCTTCTCCCCGAAGGATCCCCTCCCTCCTCCCCAAGGGATCCTCTGTTTCCCCCCTCCTTCTCCTCCCAAGGGATCCTCTGTTCACCTCTACCAATAGTTGAGATCCTTCAGTATTCCATATTTATGACCCATGTTTTTTTTGTTTCACAAGGCGCCCTTTAGAGCGCTCTGGTCCATTTCACTGTGCTGCTCTTCTTTTTCAATGGAAACAGCTTCTCTAGTGTTCTCTAACGTTCGGGATCCAAGGGAGCTGTGATCTCGGGCATTTACCCTCCCAAGAGCCAGGGTCTGTTCAGTAAAGATCAGGGCACCTAATTTGTTTACCGGAGTAGGAAGACCTGTCAATGCATCACTAAGCTCACAACTCGATTATAGGGTGGCGATGGGTTCTCATGGCAGCCAAGGCCTCAATTATGGCCCTTAGGTCTACCATTGATATCAATATCAGCCTATTAAAGGGGATTTCCACTACTATGATACTGATAGCCTATCCTCAGGATAGTTCTGCAATATCCCGTCGGTAGAGGTCAGACACTCCAACAGTCAGCCGTCATAACAAGAGGTGGCTAGAGGTTGTCCATAACTTTTGCATTGATGACCTATCCTTAGTATAGGTGGGAGCGCAACACACGGTTACCCCGCCGGTCAGCTGTTCCCGGTGTTGGTGGCGGCTGTGACTGCTCAGTTATGGAGCTTCACAGCGCTGCTCTGTCTTCTCTATAGTGGTCGTGGCTGGGTACAGCACATAATTCAAATCAATAGGGGCAGATGTGCAGGACCCGGCTGTGGCCACTATTTCACTGATGGAGCATCACTGTGCAGTCCGTAACTGAGAAGTTCCTTCTGGCGCCGACAGTGGGAACAGCTGAGAGGCGGGAACGTCGGGTGTTGTACCCCATCGATCAGACATTGATGACATACTAAGGATAAACCATCATCATTAAAGTAATGGACTACCTCTTTAATAAAGCCATTTTGATTTTATGGATCGTAGGAGTTGGATATTTCTTAGTGGTGGCTCCTGGGTACAGCTGATCCCTAATTTAAATGAATAGGACCTGATCTGCAGCCCCTACTTATGTGTCCCGGCATGTGATGGACACTCAACATAGTGTCCTCCAATGTTCTTGGTGGTCCTTCTGAGCCCAAGCTCCTACCTAGGGGTAGTCATTGGTGAATGGCGCCGATGGTTAAACCCTTCAGTTGTGGGGTTTTTTGTCAGATAAGGGTCGCATTCCATGTTTTGTTTTCTCTGCTGTGTGGGGTTTGGTAGTTCTGGCAGCTGTGGAAGAGATGAGCCCTTGTCTTTGTGCCTCCTAAACTAGATGAAGCTCTACAGCCAAGGAAGACTGTCCTGTCCAGCTCTGGTCCCCGATAAGCCTGTTGATCCATCAGGGTAGGGAGGGTTGCAGATTAAAGGAGAGCTTTGCATATCTTTACCATAACCATTCACTGACCTGTTATCACCCTTTACCTGGACCTGACTTAAACAGGTCAGATAATCTGGATTCAGAGAGCACCCTTCCATTGCTCAGTTTGTGGACTTCAGCTGGAGAAATGGTTGGTGACATGTCCATCACTGGAGCGTCTCTTACTGTCCATATACGAGGCGTCCCTGGGCAGCACAGGACTGGGCATCTGAGCTTTGCATGGATACTAGTTGATGCATCACTGTATACAATGTACAACAGGCCCCTGAAATTTCTTTTTTTTGTTCCATTTTAGGGATTCTATCAAAGAACCAAAACTATGGATGAAAACTTCAAACCTCTGACCAGTTTAGCATGGACTTCTGGCCAGTCAACGTGCCCTAAAGGACACTTCATAGTAAGTCGTTGGTATTGATTGATTGGTCTTCATATTTTCTGATCTGAAGTTATCATTTTGTCTTTTTTGGCTTTTATTGTAGATCACATCCACCATCGAAGGGACCTCGGCTAGCTTTCTGAAGGGCTTTGCTCAGAAGTCTGCTCTTTACCTATGTTACTGCTCCTCCCCAGAGGTAAGAGATGTCCGTGACATAGAAGTATACATGGTGACATGTCAGTGCTTGCGTAGTCGCCCGGTAATGGAGGACATCATGGCAGCTAGACATTCTCAGGTGATGTAAATATGTTCACCATGAGTCATACCCCATATAAAAGATCGTCAGGACTCTTGTCAATCAGCAGCTCTTTATACCATGGGAGCCACTTATCTCTATGTTTGTGGCCGTGTCATTATTAAAGGAGTACGGTTTCAAACCAGTGTTTCCTTATCAGATGTCTGGTGTAGAAAACTTGGTCTTCATCTATTATCTAGAGCAGAGAGGGACTACACTCCCCAGCTGGCGTCCGGATTTCGGGTCGGTGGCCCCTACAGTTGCCTCATTTTGTCCACTTTTCTTATGTCTTGTAGCATCCACAGACTGTAGATCAAGTGATCACCGAGGTCCTGCTGCTGGGAGAGAAGAGCGCGCTGCCGGTCGGGTTTGCTTATATTGGGGAATATGTGGAGCCTAGTAAGTGTATAACGCAGGCTGTGACTTCAACCTGATGGTCCATCTACAATGGCCACCTGGCATTTAATACCCCCTGATCGGCGGTTGACAGCTTGTTGCACAGACAGACCGCGCTGAACAATCTGTAATAGATCGCTCAGTGCACAAAGGCTGCAGCTGGTCTTTGCAGCGCAGGTCCTGTTTACACAAGATCATGTGCTGCCGAGAACATTGATCTTGTATGCAAACTAAAAGATCATTTAATTCCACAATGAGCTTTTTTCTTTTTTTTTTTGCTAGTTTCTCTTGTGATCATGAACTCGTTAGTATAAACAATAGTGAAGAGCGAATGTGCTCAGATTAGGTGTTACCTGAGCATGCTCATGTGCTAACCGAGTGTCTTCGGCGTGCTCGAAAAATATGTTCCAGTCCCCATGGCTGCATGTCTCGCCGCTGTTTAACAGCCTCAACACATGCAAGAAATGCCTATCGGCCGCGAGGACTCGAATATATTTTTCAAGCACGCCGAAGACACTCGGCACCAGAGCATGCTCAGATAACACCTTACCCGAGCACGCTCACTCATCACTAATAAACAATTATCAAGCAATCCTGGGAGCGCTTGTCCATGATAATCGTGCAGTGTAAATTGACCTTTAGTCTTCTTCATCCCTCGTTGAGCCGGTATGTGAAGTCTTAGCCAAGTTATATCGGTGAGTGATGTAGAACTGTATGACAATCGCACATTAGTAAATGTATCCATTGTATATCCTCACTATAATAAACCATACACCAGTCGAAGTCGGGTATAAGGTCCATCAGGTGCCAGACGAGAAAAATATCCTGCTCGCCTTATGGTGTAGAAGAGACAAATTTTTAATAGTGCAATGCAGAAAGATAACGTTTCAGTCTACATTAGACCTTCATCAGATGAAAGCTTCTTCCTGGGGTGTCCGTGCACACCTGATTCGCATAGCGCATGATCCAAATGTTCATTTCTACATAGCAATGTGGAACAGGCGTGCACGGACACCCCAGGGAGAAGCTTCCATCTGATGAAGGTCTAATGTAGACCGAAACGTTATTTTTCTGGAATTCAATGTTGCAGATTTGTCACTTCTGGAACATAAGGAGTGCTGGAGCTTTTTCTCTTGACCAATACATGGTGGTACCCTTCCTATGCACCCACAGATCCAGAGTGACATGTACTCCCATGCACCCACAGATCCGGAGTGACGTGTACTCGCATGCACCCACAGATCCGGAGTGACGTGTATCCTTTACACGTTACATCAGGTGCTATTTAGCAAAAAAATTTGTAGGACTCTAGTCCAGCGTCCACACTGGACGCCGGGGTCCTGCGAGCTATCTCAGCCAGCATTCTGGTCGCCTCTGGCTTTTTACAAGGCCCTCGTCAAGGACACATCAGGTGAGACCTGGTAACTTGGTGTTATGCAACATTTTTATATCAGAGGCACCTCATAATAACCAAAGACGAGCAGGATGCTGGCATTGTGACAACCAAGTAAGTTTGCAGGACTCCAGTCTGGGTGCAATGGAGTATCAACATGGATGGTATTGGTAGACTTGTAGCTAAGGCAATGCTTACTGAAGAAAAAAAAGTATGTACCTAAATGCTCTACCAGGCGGAAGACGGACAGCTCTAGTGCCTTCTGTTAGAAGTAGCTGCCCTATCTTTGACCTTTTACCGATTCTTCCCATATGAGTTTAGATATTTAACCAAATCAGAGTTTTCTCCAAAAAGAAAATACAGTAGATGGAAGTCTTTTCCTTTTGAAGACTCTAGGTTGTCTTAAAGGGTATTCTCAAGTTATTAAATTGCTATAGTTAGATAGAATGGAAATAAGCAAGTTTACAATTGACTTGCTTTTTTCTGTCTTCTATCATTTTCTTCCAATAAGAGTTTTTATGTTTCATAGTGTACAGCTGGTTACTATGAAGCTCGGCCACTACTGCCTGGCCAGATCTGTAGTTACTGTACACTTCAGGAGAGAAGTTAACTCTTAACATCCCAGACAGCTCTCCAGCATATGGATTTCGATACAGCAGTTAGCTGCTTAACTCCCTCTCAACTCACGGCGATCTTTCAAAATACAGCTATTGCAGCGTTGACTCCATAAAAATACAGATAGCTAAATGTGTGCCAGCAGAACTTGTGCTGAGCTTTGTGGTTCTAGTAATACTACAGCTATAAGGTTTACTAGAACGGTCACAGGAGGAGAGCCCGCTCTGCCTGAATCCAGGAAGTGAGGAGACTGCAGAGCTCTGAGCTGCTCAGGAGACAACTTGAGAATACCCCTTTAAGTAATGTAGTCGGTAGTTGACCTCTAGGGCAGTAGGCGGCCCTTGGCCAACGCAGCTTAATCTGACTAAGGTTCCTTGTCTGCACAGAGGTCACCATGCCAAAGAAGAAGCGTCTTTGTGTTAAACTGAGTCCTGTGACCACGGCGGACTCGGCTGTCTCCGACATTAAAGTAACGGTGAAGAGCAAACATCTCGGCCCGCCGTATACTCGCATCGGGTAAGTACCAAAGTTTTTAGAGAAATCTCACCAAATCCCAACGTACGTGCGCTCGGTGCGTAAAGTTTTTCCCTCAAAAGCGCAGACATTTTTAGGCCAGGAAGTAACTACTGAGCATCTCCTTGGCGGCCATATTATTATTTTTTTTTTTCAGATTTAATTTTCTGTCAAGACTTATTCCGTACCTTCCTACAACTATTCCTGGAAGCCAATTTTTAGAAAGTAATATCCTACTACCTGGTCGGATCTGTCAGAAGAGTATGAAAGTAATCTACATTTCTGCCATCAGAGCAGAAACCTTTGAGGGATGTGTGGATCATAGGGCTTTTCCGGGGACTATTCCCAGCGCTGACGTCTGCCCTGACTTGTGTCCTGCGCTCACTGTTGTGATTCCGCTCCATCTGAGAGATAGAAAATTTCAGCATGTGACCATCTTGATTCTTCTGTTTCTCGTCACGTGCCGACATCTTTTCTATCCTTTATTTTCGATTACCAGCGCAAAAAATGCGGAGATCGGAGCTCTTCTGTGGTTTTGGTCCAACGTCCTGCGGGGGAAGTAAATGCAGGATTGCTGTAACGGAGAAAGAACGAAATGCAATGTGGCGTGGAATAAATGCATGAAAAGAAAGAGAATACTTGACATTTTCTTGGGTCTAGCAGAGGTCCATAATCTATAAAGTGTGTGTACATTGTCACCTGTAGTATTATTGTCGCATTATCCGTGCATCTCGCCTTACGGCTCTGTTCTCTTCTTGTCACCCCAGTGATATGAGTGGCCTGTCTTTATGGTGCAAGAAGGTTCCTGTTTCCATCCCGAAACCTACTCCGAAACCGCGCAACATCACATCCGGCGTCCGAGGACTTTCCTTAGATAACGGCATCCCTGCCAACACTACGTAAGTACAGCCCGCACACCGCCAGGTATCCAGAAAATATGGCAATCGCATGAGCAAGGCTCATCACACTACCCAGCTCTCCCCACTCTTGTGAAATTCTGGAAATTTGGGTAATCATAATGATACAATTTGGGGCTTTTATTTAACCACTTTGCATTTTTACTATAAATTTTGGGTGCCCTAGCATCTCCAAGTGTTAGAAGGGTCCCTTGATAAACTGATCGCAAAGTGTCCTCCATCTTGAGACCCCCTAAGTTTTCAGCTGTAATCTACGGGGAACTCTGACAGAAAGTGTTCTGGTTCCTCAGAACGACACTTTGGGGAAAATAAAGCATTACACAGCGTTTACTGAAATCATCGCAGCGAAATGCACATGAATGTGGTCACATAGAGACAAACAAGTTGTAAAAAAAAATCCGACTGACTTTTTGCAACTTGTCTAATTGGGTTTTGTAAATTGGAAGGGTCTCGGGAAGGTCGTTGATGGGCTACCAGTGGACCCTTTGTGGCACAGGGATATGAGCTGTATGGTCGGGTCTCCTACATGCCGCTAACGTCTCCTGTTCCTTCTTGTAGCCCAATCCACCTTCCGCCTCCGGTAGTTTCTCCTAAACCCTATGTCAGATCGCCTCAGTCTGAACACCCGCTATACGAGGCCAACGTCTACGGCGCGTCTGGTAAGGACTTCGGTCTGTATGTAGTGAATGGTAAAGTCTTTCCCAGAGTCGCACATTTACCTTCTTGTGTTTCAGCCATTGATGGGATCCCGTTTACCATCCATCCGATGTTTGGAAGCAAAATATCAGAACCTGCCGTAAGTATCCAGATTGTGTACCCCAGTTATTTCCCACTGCGTGCTGTAAAACTACAACTCCCAGCATGCTCCGACAGTCTGTAGACGGCACAGATGTAGTTGTGCAGCATCGGTAGAAGCTGCTGTCGGAGGTGTCGTGTCCGGCGTCTCCTCATGCTTCCATTGTTTCTTATTCCTTTTCAGATAAACTTTTCTAACTTCAAAGATCTGAGAATCAAAACTTTGGCTGAGATTGAAAATGAGGTAAATCTTACAGACACAAGTAATGGATGATGTCACAGCTGCAGCTTGAGGTCATTTTGCTAATAAATAGTGAGACTTGTAGTTGGCATCCCGCTATGAAGGGACAACCACTTCAGCCGTATTGCCGTACACAGACCTGATTTGAGAAGGGGTCAACCACGGACATGGTGCATCATTGAAGCCATTTATTTTGAAGAGGGCGTCAGAGTTGAAAAGGTTGTTCCATCTTCAGGAACGCGCCGCTCCTCTGCTTCTTGATGACTGACTGAGCAAAAAAAGGAAAATACACAGTCAGAGGGAGCGCTAAGAACACACGGACAATGCACAAGTCTCTTTAGCCCACTGCCACCTGATGAAGACGGGTTACCGTCGAAACGGGTTGTGGGCTAAAGAAATTTGTGCATTGTCCGTGTGTTCTTAGCGCTCCCTCTGACCGTGTATTTTCCTTTTTTTGCACAGCTATTGTCCTCCATTGGAGGTCACGGCTGGAGCTGCTTTGAACCACCTATTATCTTTATTGCCATTCTCCTGGCGCTCCTTGGTGACCGCTAATTTGTTTTATATTTCTTGATGATTGACGGGTCGTATCAGCGGCATGGCTGAGCCACTGACTCCTAACTGCACTTTCCCATGATACAAGCAGACGCAGAATATATCAAAGGATCATTGAAGCTGGCCTGAACCAGCGATCCATGCTCAGTAGAAAAGAACTTGTAAGTGCTGCGCTCCTTGCCTAGGAAGCCGTAATCCAGGCTCAGTAGCAAAGAGCTTGTAAGTGCTGTGCTCCTTGCCTAGCAATGCACAATCCAGGCTTAGTAACAAATAGCTTGTAAGTGCTGCGCTCCTTGTCTAGGAATGCACAATCCAGGCTTAGTAACAAATAGCTTGTAAGTGCTATGCTCCTTGCCTAGGAACACACAATCCAGGCTTAGTAACAAATAGCTTGTAAGTGCTGCGCTCCTTGCCTAGGAACGCACAATCCAGGCTTAGTAATAAATAGCTTGTAAGTGCTGCGCTCCTTGCCTAGGAACGCACAATCCAGGCTTAGTAATAAATAGCTTGTAAGTGCTGCGCTCCTTGCCTAGGAACGCACAATCCAGGCTTAGTAATAAATAGCTTGTAAGTGCTGCGCTCCTTGCCTAGGAATGCACAATCCAGGCTTAGTAACAAATAGGTTGTAAGTGCTGCGCTCCTTGCCTAGACGCACAACGCTTAAAAACTAAATGCTCCTAGCCTAGAACGCACATCCAGGCTTGAACAAATAGCTTGTAAGTACTGTGCTCCTTGCCTAGGAACGCACAATCCAGGCTTAGTAACAAATAGCTTGTAAGTGCTGCGCTCCTTGCCTAGGAACGCACAATCCAGGCTTAGTAACAAATAGCTTGTAAGTACTGTGCTCCTTGCCTAGGAACGCACAATCCAGGCTTAGTAACAAATAGCTTGTAAGTGCTGCGCTCCTTGCCTAGGAACGCACAATCCAGGCTTAGTAACAAATAGCTTGTAAGTGCTATGCTCCTTGCCTAGGAACGCACAATCCAGGCTTAGTAATAAATAGCTTGTAAGTACTGTGCTCCTCGCCTAGGAAGCTGCAATCCAGGCTCAGTAGCAAAGAGCTTGTAAGTGCTGTGCTCATTGCCTAGGACCCCGGCCTCTGATAGACTCCAGCTGTGGTCAGAAATCTTGACAACGAGTAGTAAACAACCCTTTTAATAGGATGAGACAGCCCCTTGAAAGAATGCCCATGATTCGTCATCTGTTTTTGGCTCCAGTGTTGTCACTGTGACTTTTTTCTTTTGATTTTATTTTCAGTACGACTATGGCTTTGTGGTGGAGCGCTCGGCTTGTGCCAGATGACGATGGACCCGTTCAGTGATTCACTGACCGATCGATGGAAACCAGAAATGTCCTGCACCCAGTTTATACAATGTACGACGGCAAAGCCCTCGCGTATTTACGTCCACGCTTGTTTTCTCACGTCACATCAGATGTCCATAATATAAGGAACATTGCTCTTTCCAATCGTGGGCGCCACGTATTACCTAAATGATCCAGTCCCCAAGTTTAAAGACGCCCTTAAAGTCATCGCTTTTTATGCACATTCTCTTTCTGTTAGGACCCCCAGCGATCAGGTATAATCTACTAGTTTCCCTGCAGCGCCTCCACTGGAGAAATGAAGTATTACATTGAAATTAATGGGGTGTCTTTGATACAGTAAAGATGTGGGTGTCTTTGTAATGCATCGATGTGCCAGGTCCGCCTGAATGATGCTGTTTGTAGCCACACTCTACTCAGGCTAATAAATGAATATTGCCACCCTTTATTAAATGGGTTACAAAAAGAATAAGCCAAAGGGGCACCCCAATAGCTTTAGGATTTCATACGCAAATCATCCTACTCTTAGTAACGTCCGTGCCGCATATTATATTAGCAAATACCTCCAATTAGAAATGTAGTATAGTTCTTCTGATTAGCTATGTCTCTTATGCCATGTGCAGGGCATTGCAATAGCTTGGGTATCCATGGTTACAACTACTAATAACGAACTGTCACTATATGAGTGGTCATAACCATGGATACCTAAGCTACTGCAATGCCCTGCACATGGGGTGAGAGACATAGCTTATCAGGAGAACTATACTACATTTCTAATTGGAGGTATTTGCTATGATTATTACACCTACTACATATTGGGATAGGATCTTTAAGATGGGAATACCCCTCTATGACGCCGTGTAGACATCCATTTGTTTGTTATATATTTTTGACATATGAGCCGTCTCTAGTGCCCTTTTTTTATCTAAATGGCGACTTATCCAGTTTGAGGATCACAATCGCTCATTACAGCCAATGGTTCCATGAGAAATAAGGGACTGCACACAAATGGCATCCATGACGCTTTCCGTCCATTTTTCAGCTCGGGAGACCTCCTCCTCCTTTCTTGCTTTCTATTGTCTGTCGTTTTTTTTTTTGCATATGAGAGTAGGTGACATGTGGAAGGTAAAAAAACAAAATAACACAAGGACCAAAAATGAGTGGAAATCCAATGAGACACATTAATTAAAAAAATAAAAAAAAAAAGTTTGTTTTATCAAATATGCAAAAAAAAAACCTGAAAAAAGTCCCTACGGGAGCTGTAATGTCGGGTATATGTATGTCGCTTCTAACCCATCTTCCCCAGAAATGGATCTAACCAAAAAATGGCCGATCAGAACCAGAGTAATCGTTGTTTACATTTTTGTCATAAATCCATGCTATATATTTTATTAAGCAACTTTTTAATATATTTTATCAGATAAATCTGCTTCTTTCTCCTCCTGAATTGATCCTTCACTCTTGATTCATGGGTAAAAATCTGTGTTCAGTGAAGACAGATTTTCCCAGTACTGAGATTGGAGATGACAGTTGGTGCTCATAAAGTTCTATGGAGGAGGGAGGAGCCAGAGGCCGACACACAAATTCCACTGCTAGTTCCATAAAACTTTATGAGCACCAACTGTCATCTCCAATCCCAGTAATGGGGAAAATCAGTCTTCAGGACAGATTTTTTTCTTTTGCTAATGAAAGATCAGTCCGGGAGGAGAAAGAAGCGGATTTCTAATAGAAGATTTATTACAAAATTCTTATTTATGAAGAAAAATAACTCAGCGGCCTCTATGTAGGAAGGACACACAGCTGATGCTTTATGATCAGCCCATTGACCTTTATGACTTTGTCTTTTGGGGTCTGATTATGGATCGGTGTTTGTGGGCGGCGGTGAAGGTGCTAATTATGCATTAAGGGGAATTTAGCAGGAGCTCGGACCTGATCATATTGATAAAAGCGCTCTAGCGCAATCCTGACACTGCCAAATGAATATTTACTTCCCAATGTTCTGTCTTTGTTGGCCTGGCGGGTGCGGGTTAGGAGACTGGACAAGATGTGTTTCCTACTACTAGGATACGCCTTCACTCTCATCTGCCTGTACTTATGATCTCAATGGGTACCCTGCAAATATCTCTTCTCACTATAGCTCTTACTCCATTCTGTCCGTAGCACCTTAATTATGAGCATTTGTATGCATTACAAAGGGTTAAATGCTAAAATCCTGTCTGTTTGAAGCCACCACTTGGGGGAGCTCAAGAGCCGACCGCAAAGAGTTCATTGAACTCGACAATAATGGTTCAACTAGCTCCCCTAGTGGTGGCTGCAGACAGACCAAATTAAAGGGTTACCTGCACCATTATCTTTAATAGCTGCGTCTAGGTCCACGATCAGCTGACTTTTCATCACTATAGACGACCTATAAAATCTTCATTTTCTGCCATTCTCATGTATGTACCCCACATATTTACACAATTCCTTCTCATGTTATCGCTTGTTCCCAGAACTAAATGTATTTATTGCCTATTTCTTTCAATTATTTCTGTACCTTGTCCAAGTACCGGGGACAATAAATCTTGTTTCTGGCTCCCGTCTTGTTATATTACTGCTCCTGTAAATATGCCTTTTCCTAAATCTGTGCTACACATGAGTATCAGACTGTGAGATTTTTTTTTTTTTTTTTAGAAAAGTGACATCTTGCTCCCCTCTGTAACTATTCAGAAGCTTCAGTTCCCAAAGCCTCCTTTCAGATTAGAGATGTAAATTTTTAGCTGGGGGAGGGGAGGAGGGATGTGGAGCTGCAGCCTCTCTCATTGTGTGATTGTGAGACTGCATGCTGTGAGAGGGGAGAAAGAGCAGAAGTGGCGAGAAATCGGATTGAATCGGAGCACATAGCACAGCGAGAACATGATGCTAATGTGAACAGAGCCCTGGGAAACAGACTCCCGTCCCCACTTTGAAGTGTGTCCATAAGAATGATAGCCGCCACGATGTGGCTCTCACCCTCCGGTGGCCCCATGGGCAGCCACATCTGTGGAATGTGCACTCTCCTCCCAATTGATGGCCTTTTATTTAATTGGGTGACTTTCCCATTGGCTCTTTCAAAAAGTTTCTAAAAACTTAATACATACAATATGAAACTTTTAATATAAAAACTCTTGTGTTAGACAACATTAAATTGGTGCAAAAATCCTGATAAAAAGGTGACACCAAATGTATAATATATGGCTAATATCAATGCTCGTATCCTGCGGTGCGCCATATCATAGTTAAAAAGAAGAAGAGGGGGGAAATAAGTTCGTCACACCTTTGTGACTTGGGATATATTGGTATTTACTACTTACCCAGGAGCAGGCGTATAGAGCGGGCTTAGGATCTCGGTGCCATACGATGGCTGTGTATACAGCCAGCACCTGTGGATAATAACAGCAGCAACCAGAACAAGCTCCGATTGCTGCTCTTTAAACTTTGCCGTCAATCAACTGACCAGCGTTTAAATGGACTGGTCGCCATGATGCACATATGTCGGCACCCATCGCTCACCCACTGAGCTAAAATTACGAGGGGCCGACGGTCTGCCATTGCAGCTGAGGACCTACTGAAGGCCCTGTCTCTGCCATCATCGTACGTCTCTAAAAGCAATTCATTTTCTGGGCTTCAAAGTAGATTGGCAAATTTGCGCCAAAAATATGTAAGGAAAAAAAAAGTTTTACAAATATGAATAAAAGTTTCAATTACCTTCCCTTTTTCCAAATCAAAAATAAAGAAATGAAGAAAAAAAAGATTTGGTATCGTGTAAGTTAATTTTTTTCCTTTTTGATTGACATATACCGTATATACTCGTGTATAAGCCGACCCCCCCTAATTTTGCTACAAAAAACTGGGAAAAATTATTGACTCATGTATAAGCCGGGTGTATAAACTGCCCTCCTGCTCTGTGCTGCCCCCGTCCTCCTCTATGCTTCCCCCGTCCACCTATCTCCCCCCCCCGTCCTGCTCCACGCTTCCCCCGTCCACCGATCTCCCCCCCTCCTGCTCCACGCTTCCCCGTCCACCGATCTTCCCCCCCCCGTCCTGCTCCATGCTTCCCCCGTCCACCGATCTCCCCCCCCGTCCTGCTCCACGCTTCCCCCGTCCACCGATCTCCCCCCCGTCCAGCTCCATGCTTCCCCCGTCCTCCGTTCTCCCCCCGTCCTCCTCTATGCTTCCCCCGTCCTCCTCTATGCTTCCCCCGTCCTCCTCTATGCTTCCCCCGTCCTCCTCTATGCTTCCCCCATCCACCGTTCTCCCCCCCCCCGTCCCTGTCTTCCGTGCTCCTTGTCCTCTCCTCCATCATACTCACCCCTCCCCGTGCCATCGCTGAGCGTCCCTGCAATCCTGTGTTCTCCCCGTCTTCCTGCAGCTCTTCATCACTGAGCGGTGATGTAATACCGCTCATTAAGGTCATGAATATGGAGGCCACGCCCATGGGAGTGGCGTCGCGTCCATATTACATGACCTTAATGAGCGGGTATTACGGCGCAGGAAGACGGGGAGAACGCAGGATTGCAGGGACGCTCAGTGATGGCACGGGGAGGGGTGAGTATGATCCCAGCCACCGGCTCCTGCCGCGGCATCCCCTCCCCCGCTGGTTTCTGCCCTATGACTCGTGTATAAGCCGAAGGGGCATTTTCAGCACGAAAAAAGGTGCTGAAAATCTCGGCTTATACACGAGTATATACGGTAAGTTCCACAATTGCTGTTCTTGAGTCGCTGAAATTTCTCTGAAAAAATGCTTGAAAAGGTAATTAAAAAGCCTCAAAATGGAATAAAAAAAAAACGTCATCACTGCACAATACAACAAGCCTAAACACAACTCCTTAAAAAAAAAAAAAAAAACATGTGGGTCTCGGAGAATAAAGACACAAACCATTTTTTATACACAAATTCCTGTTTGTTTTTTTCTTTCACCATATATAAAAAAATAAAATGCTACTAATTTTTTATTGATTGTAATTGTACTGAGGTGGAGAATCAAGAACAACATAAAAAACGCCTATATTCTGTAGGTTCTGTACTAATCAGCCCATCAACCATCGGAAAGCCTTGTAATAATCGTTATTTAAATTTTGCCATGGGATGAATGATTCTGACGTGTCGACAAAATGCTTCCAGCACCAACGAAAGTCTAAAAAAAGAAAGAAAAACAAATTAATTCATAAAGCGGAAAATAGAAGAATTTTTATGTCCTTGCCTAGTCATTTGTGCCCTATGCTTAAAGTCAAATGATTTCCAACCTGTAAGTTCTACGATAGCGTGGTCCTCAATGGGTCAGCAGATTTTTATAAGTAATCGGAGAGCAGCATGATGTAGGGGCAGAGACCCTGATTCCAGTGATGTCACTTACTGGTGTTTTGAAAGAATTCCTGTTTCCTCTGTTTAATGTAGAGCAGTGCTCTGACTGCTGAGTTCTGTATAACTCCGCCTACATCCTTGATTGGCAGCTTCCTGTGTACACTGTACACAAGCAGCCAATCAGTGATGGGGATGGGGCTACATAGCTTAGCTGGACTGCCTGGCACAAGACACCTAGTCATCTAATGATAATCTCCTGATAAGAAAAACTATTAAAACTACAGCAACTGAGCAAGTGACACATCACTGGAATCAGCATCTCTGCTCCTACATCATTCTGTTCTTAGGTTAAATAGCAAAAACTTGCTGACTGATTCCCTTTAAAACTCTTCTAAGATAAGGCTATTTTAATACTGAGTTTTTTGAACAGTATCCAAAATTCTTTTGGTAAACTCTTCCAATTCATTTCTATGGGAAATACACTGTGATGGTCATATGAAGACTTTTTTGTGATTTTTGTTTGTTCCCCCGAATAGGTTTTGAAAAATTCCTGGGTTGAGGGTTTAAAACAGTGAATGAAGAAGATGTTGAAGGAAATCTTTGCAATCTAGCCACTGTCCAATCAAAAGGCTGCAAAATACCCTATCAAAAATCCTCAAAACAGCAAAAAAACTTACAAAAAAAACTCTTCCACAACTTTCCAAAAAAAGAAGCATTTCCTAAAATGGTTTCTGCTTGAAGACTCACCGATTTTGAATTCCTGAAAAAAGAAAGATTTTGGCAAGTCCACAATTTTATAGAAAATGACTTTCACTTGATGGTAACCATACACTTCTACATGTCAGTGTTTCCGGTACATGTGAGTGTTTTCACACATAGCGGAGATACACACCTAGACCCATTCAAGTGAATGGGTCTGTGCACATGTCACTGTCCGTGGGCAAAACACACTGATGAGTCCGTTTTTTACTGTTAGCACATGCCCTGCACACGGATGACACACGGCAGATATCTGTGTGTCATCAGTGTGACTCGTACCAGCGCCTGGCAATCAGCCGTACAGTTAGCACTGTGCCCCGGCGCCGGGTGCATCATTTCTCCCTGTGCACTCTGCGATCAGCGCTAGCTAGGGAGTATGTTGAGAGTTGAATTCAACTGAAAACAGTGAGAGCAGGCAGCTGCTGATGGGTCTACTACTATCAGTCTACACCTGCTGCCGCTAATAACAGTGAAAGCAGGCGGCGGCTGAACTGACCTGCAGGGGAACTCATTGACTTCTCACGGTGCTGAGGTCACCTCAGTTCAGCCCACCTGGGAACGTAGCCTCAATGACCTGCGGTAACCTCGCTGATGTCATCGTTGATTACTGAGGCTGCGCTCATTCCTGAGTGGTTCTCAGCCTGGACGGTCGCATCTTGGCACCGTTCAGGGTGAAAACTCTTTACCCCAGACATGGATTACGGCGTGGGACAGGTGAGGGATATTGTTGTTTTTTATTTTTGTTTTATTACAGGAGACGAGGGATTCAGTGGACTTATGTGTTAGGTGAGTATAACTGTCTTTGTTATTTTTAAATAAAAAAGTAAAAGTTTGTTTTGTTTTTATTTAAAATAAAATACTTTGTTCTGGCTGTGTCTTTACCATATAACTATAGGATTGGTAATAGATAGGTGTCTTATAGACACTTCTCTATTACTAAGCAGTGGGCTTGATGTCATCAGACAACAAAGGTGACATCAACCCCACAAATATGAACCCCACTTGCCACCGCTACAGAGCAAGTGGGCAGAGTGCCAGAATTGGCGCATCTAACATGCATCTTTTCTGGACGGCTGCGGGCTGCTATTTTTAGGCTGGGTAGGGCCAGTATCCATGGCCCCTTGCCAGCCTGAGAATACCAGCTAACTGCTTTAGCTCAGATGGTTGTCAAAAATGGGGGGGACCCACGCCATTTTGTTTATAAATTATTTACTTAAGTAATTTAAAAAACAGCGTGGAGACCTCTCTATTCTTGAATTCTTGATAACCAGCCTTGCTAATGCTGACTGCTGAGGTTTACAGCCCACAGCTGTCAGTTTTGCCTGGCTGGTTATCAAAAATATAGGGAAACCCACATCATTTTATTTACAGAGCAGGTGGTGCCGACTGCTTTCTCTGTTATCAGCTGAATATAACTCTCAACCTTCTCCCCTGCTAGCGCTGATCGCAGCTCGAGCAAGGGACAGTGATGCTGGGGAACAGCACAAACAGTACCGCTGATTACCAGGCATCGGCACGTGTGATACTGATGCAGCATACGGTCGCCACACGTATGCCACAAGTATCACACACACGGACATTGATATCTCCGGTAATTGTTTTTCCAGTACCGGAAATATCAGGATGTGTTAGAGCTCTAAAGCAACTTTTGTCCTAACATTTCTCCTATGTGTTTTTTTTAATAAGGAGAGGGAAAAAAGCTACTTCAAAAGATTGGAATGGTGGAACCTAACATCTCCAATCATTCTTTCCCCAAACATCTGCCATCATGGAAGAGAAGATAATAAATAACCAGTACATATTTGTGCAATAGGTCGGTTCAGACAAGTCTTGATTAATATTTATGGCTGCCCTAAATCTTTCCTTCATATGTTTATTTCACGTAGGATCCTTTCCTGTTTTTTGCTTGGAAAATAAACATTTGCATCACTGTGTAAACCTAGCCAAAGGGGCAACTTGATAAACAGGCACTGAAAAACTTTTAGGTGAAAGCTTTGACTTTTTTTTTAAGTCGATATGTTGGCTCATCGAATGATAGGTTGGGGGTTTATTATGTAGAATATCTAAGATTGTCAAAACTCAAAACAGTTCAGTCATGTGCAATCTCTTACCTATCTGACACATTGGTCGTATTTTTACTCCTTTA